>JAKSZT010053791.1:12566781-12877387 GCA_026826555.1 Tolypeutes matacus
TTCAGTATGTTCTCCCAGTGTCTTCTTTATATCCTTAATCTCTTCCTTCAGTTCTTTAAGTTGGTCCATGATATTTGTTTGGATAGCTTTGATTAGTTGTTCGATGTACTGCATTGCTTCCTGGTTTTTATTTTGTGCACTGGACTGGTCCATGTTTTCCAGTTTCTCAGAGTCATTTGTATTTTTCTGTTGCCCTCTGGTCATCATATTATCTTGATGGGTTTGTTCAGTTGATTAGCTTTTCTCTATGCTCTAGAATTTTATTTAGCTGTTGGTTCTGCGTGTGAGTTAAGTTTTCTCTTTGGTAGTTTTTCTTCTTATTTTATTTCCTTGCTTCTTTCTATGTTCCCTTGAAGGCAAAAGGTTAGGGCTAGAGGAATCAAAAGATGTAAGGAAGGCAGAAGGATAATAGAAATATTGATAAAAGTTGGAAGAGGGGCAAAATGAGACATAATGAGATGAATATTTAACTTGTGTAGGCAGTGTAGAGTACTAGGAAAAAATATGGAGTTCCTACAATGGACTGGGAAAACAAATGGAGGAATATATATATATAGTGATTTAGAAGGCTAGAATTATGAGGAGGGAGAGAAATAGAGAAAGTTCTGAAAGGAAAAAGTTAATACTAATAAAAGAAAAAGAAAAAAGAAGAAGAAGAAAACAAAATAGATGGGATAGAAATTGACACCCTTAAGTTGTGGGCCTATGAAAAAAATGTTGTCTCTAAGAGCCACAACAGAAAACAGAATGCAGAAACATGCAGGAAGGATAAGCGATAGTTTGTAATACAGAATCAATATATACAGCGAGTGGGAAATTACTGAATAAGAAGCCCAGCAAATAAGCGACCAGCTGGCAGCACCTATTTAAAAAAAAAAAATAGAAGGAAAAAGGAAGGGGGGAGGAAAACGGGAATAATAGCAATAGACCAGAAAGCAACATAGAGAAACCAAAGATCCACACAGGCAAGCAGTCAAACAGAGCTAAGGGGGGTCAATGACTCCCCCAGGGTCCACGTGGATCCTTCCTGCCTACTTGTGTTTATCAATGAATTTCCCCACAAGGTTCTATATGCAGGTCCTGAAGCAGCTTTTAGCTATTAAACTAAATTAAAAAGAATTTATTTTTCATTTGTTGAGGTGACCTCACTTTTTTTTTTTTTTTTTTTTTTTTAGCCAAATGCAGGACCCAAAATAATTCCTCCTCTAGACCAACCCCCTTACGGAAGGGACCCTAGCTGGGCCCGTGGAAATTAATCAAGCACGTCCCACTTTCCGGACTCCCCAGGTTAGCTGAAGCTCTGATGTTAGTCGGTGAGGAGTGCTAAAGACGGTGGATTCCGCCCCTTCTGGCGCCGAGATCCAGCGTCACTGGGCTGCTCAGTAAATCAGTTTGAGTGCAGATTCGCGTCTGCTCTCAGCCTAATGGTGCTTCAGGTCAGCTTATCTGCTCCCCAAAGCTATGGGGTGGTGCAGGCAGCCAGATCAATGTCTAAAAATATAAAATACCCTTCCCTGTCTTCCAACCGAACCCTCCCTTTTTTTGGGAAGTGTCCCTTCCTCCTGGCTCCGCAGCAGCCCGGGTCTTATCCCTGGGTGGCTAGGGAAATCAGCTGCGTTTCCCGACCAAAATCCCCCCTCCGGTTCACTGGGTGCTGACTAGCTCGTTTGCTCTGTTCATACAAGGTCCAAGGGGCGCCAGGCAGCCAGATCCCCAGAAAATAAAACTTTTTCGCCCCGCCCGTGGCTCAAAATGGCCGTTTTATTTTTTTTTTCCCTAACCGCGGGGCTCAGCCGCCTGTGCCAACCTCCACCGGCAGCCTCAAAACTCATGAATCTCCACCGTTCCGTCCACGCCGCCGATCCGCGCAGATAGATGTCCCAAGCTTCTCACTCCACGCGTGCACAGCACAGACCCCCGGGCAGGACCCCGTCCCCAATCCGCCTTGCTCTGGGAGCTTGCAGTGTGCGACCTCCTACACTAACGCCATCTTGGCCGCTCCGTCGATGCTCATTCTTCTGTAACTACTTCCTGCTGGTTAGGGACAGTAGGCCTTACCTGATAAGGTATAAAACTCTCTGGCTAATCTATCTCAGTTGGAGGGATATGGATCTGGAATCCTGAGCGAAGCTGGATGAAATTCTCATATGGCTAACAAGATGTTGATTCTGGAAGAAATAAACTTGATTAGAATATTGAGGATCTATGGTCCCACTAAAAGGATACTGGACCACAAAAGTAGAAAAGTCCAGATGCCTGTAAAGGCTGCATTTTCCCAGCGTTGGGAAACAGTATTCCTCTTTCAGTTATTTTATGCTGTTGGTTAGCTCTAGAAAGAAGAGATTGCAATAGACAATGGGGTTAGGTATAAATTGCCAATCCTAGTTCCTATGGTAGAGGAGAGGAATGAGAAGAGGCATTGCCCTTTTTAGTTAAGCTACAGGAGATGAAAGACAAGGTTTCTTAAGGGTGTCTGGTTTGCCCTCCCCCTAACAATAGGCATCTAGGCAAGAGTTAGAGGGAACAGTTGGCTTTGACACAGACACTACTTAGCTTTGTGTCTTGAAGAGGTATTTCAGGCCATCCAATGACTGGCACTTGTCCATCTCATCAGATGCTTCTGGTGAGTTGGCACTTTCCTGGGCAGCTGGCTTCACTTGGGATTAGTGCACCCAGCTGGAAATTACTTTAACTTTAATAGCTGTGAGAGTGATCAGAACTACAGAGTAAAGTTCCTTCCACTTTGGCTCTAATTGAGAGAGAGGCTTGTTTTCTTGCCAAGTTTTGATTAGAACCTGGTTTCCAGGTCCTGGGTGAGGAAAGGTTGTCCATGTACCATCTCAAAGGGGCTAAGCTGAAGTGGGTCCTAGCCACCTCATTTGCCATTTTCCTTGTGATGGGAAATGCTTGGCCCTGGCAGGATGGCGTGTGGGTTTGCCAGTCCTCCCCAGGGTATGAGTGGCACAGGTTCTGGAACAAGGGCTAAGAGGGATACCTGGGTTCAGCACGTTCATTAAATATTTAGAAAATGAAGTTTACCAGGACTTTTAGCATGTTCAATGTCCCTCTGCATATGATTTAGAATAGCAAATATATCACCATAATCATCAGGCATATATCTAGAGTAGGAGAGATATAGGTACCGTACTTAATACTAGTTAATGCACTACTCAGTGCTTAAGTTTTTCTTTCAGCTGCAATTAATAGATTTAAGTCCCAGGTTTGCAATACTTTACATGTTATCTCTCCATGGGAGCAGGCCATAATGCCAATTGTGTTTAAGTTCTACTCACAGTACTCTGGTGATCATTGCTCCACTTGGTGTGTCCTTCACACAGCCAGCAAGCTGCAGCACTGCTGACCCTCGGGAGAAGCTAGGAAAGTAGGTTCCAATATTCCACTGGCCCGGTGCATAGCACACTTCAGCATTATGAAACAGTGCCAGTCTCGAGGCAATATCCATTGTAAATTTGGCTATATCGAGCCATAGTTGGCTAATGCAGGAATTTGAAAGTACAACGTAGTCTCCATTGACTGCAGGAGCACAACCAGAGATGTAGTAGATAACTTTATTGTTTTGGGGGTCAATGACCAACTTAGCCAATAACTCAAATGGAGAGGCACCCTGCAGTGTATTGAAGGCCTTGGTTTGAATGCACAAGAAAACTTGACAATGCTGAGGCTAGGCTTGAAGTGATTATAAACGAAGGTATGTTCACTTTAAGATTTACATTTACAATAGTAGGTTTAGGCTAATCTACCCAGTTATAATTTCAGTTTTTATCCTTTTTCTGTTTTATAATATAAAGGATCTTAACTCAGTTATAGTTTCCAGGAAGTTTTTACTTTAAGGTGAATTGGGTACCTTTATTACCCAAGCCACAAGAATTTTATTAGTAACAACTTTGCTAAGTTTTCTGCTTTTCTAGCAGTTGAACCAATTCCACTTGTGATTTATACATCAAATCCACTCACAAGGCAGTATTAACATTGAAAGACTCATTTTTAGGTTACCTTTCACTGTTTTCCAATTTGTAATAGGTGAACCCCAAATCTGATTTCCTAGGCACAAGCAAGCTGACAAAGTTAAACACAGATTTCAAAGTTGAACACAAAGTTAAGCACAAAATAGAAGAGAGAATTTTATACCCTTAGCATTTCTAGGAACTCTTTGCTCTTAATTGATGGCACATGAGGTTTCTTATTTTCCAGGAGAGGTTTAGTAACTGGTTTGGATCTTGATCTCTATCCACACCTTTTATAGGTACAACTGAGTTTAAACCAAGAAAGCTGTTTCTAACAGGGAGCTGGTCGAAGTTTGAGGTGTATTTCCTCACTCTTTTAAAGAGACATGACATGAGGTTTCTGGCCCTCAGATCTATCTGTCCTCCTCTTTTACACTGGTCTAACTGTAATTCAGGGTCTTATACAGAGGCTGCTCTTAGCTTAGCAGTAGTAGGCAGAATTTCCTGATTCTTGAGAAGACAGTCCTATGGGGAGTTTACTGGTGGGCTAGAGACCATGCCCATTATTCTAGGAAAATGAAGAATGAAGAAGTACTTTTTAGTCGACTGATCTGGCATCCCAGAGTCCAAGTCTGACTAAAACGTTTACCACGCCAAATAATTTGGAGCTGATGCTCTGCTTCCAGCATCCTGAAATCCAGAGCCTGGGGCTCACAGGCATCCCTGTGGCCGACCTAGGTCTTGGGAGATGCCTGAAACCCCGAAGTGCAGGCCAAAGCACCCAAAAAAATTGGTGGTAGATGAGCAGTTGCCCAAACTGAAACATCTGAGATAAGTTTCAGATATTTGGCTGCTCTCTGAATGAATGGGCCCAAGTTGAGTCTTGGAGGACATTCAGTTATGTCTTTGATTCCTGCCACCCCTGGAATCAGAGACCCTGCTGCTGGGCATTTCTGGGGTCATTGTGGTCTTGGGAGACAGACTGAACAGATCTCCGGGTTGATTTTGGACTGAAGTTGCCAAGCCAAATAGTACTCCTTCTTCCTATTCTTACAGAGGTCTTAAAAAGTAGCCTTAGTTTTATGACTTTACTGTCTGGGAGTTTCCCAGTTAGATGAGCCATCAAAAGGCCTTTAAGAGATACAGATCAATTGTTCTAGCTAACAGGACTTGTGGCCCCCATGCAATAACTTCCTCACTAGCAAATGCATTTTCAGTTTTACACTTTTCAAGACATTCCAAAGCATTTTAACACAAACTTGTAATGAGAAATTCAGTAATAGGCAGGAGGAAGGTAAAACAATGTGGGTAAAAGTTAATTGTGAGAGGAGCCCTGGCCTGTGACCCCCTTGGGGAAGGGAACTCCCACAGCATCCATCTTGGCCCTGCTTACTGCCACCTTCCCACCCCATCCCAGACCAGGTAGCCGGGTGTGGTCAAATAGGAAGGTGGGTCTGCAAAGGCATAGACCCCTGGAGAGGGCCCCCAGCTCTGAGTCCTTGCCCTGCCGTGGCCAAGGCCAGAGGGCAGCAGAAGGCAATGGCCTGAGGGCAAAGCCGCCTGGCTGCTAAAAGGGCTTGAAAAAGCTTTGCAGCACCTGGCGCTTGGCTGGGGTCTGTCTTGGCAGGGCCCAGCTTTGAGCCCCTGCCCTGTGCCCCAACCCTCCTGGCTGGGGTCAGATCTCACAAGCCTGAACACGTGGCATGGATGCAGAGAGTTCCCACAACCAGGCCTCTTCCCTCCCGGGATTATGTTCCATGGGGGCTTGAAGGCGAACCCGTTAAAAATGGACAAGGAAAAAAATGGACAAGCAAAAAAAGGCATGAAACAAGCTGTAGGCCATAGTTTCACAAACCAATAATCTGGCTGACTCGCCAAATATGTTACTGGATTTTGTCTAGCTTCTTGACTTATGCTGCAGAAATGAATTTCAGAGCATTCAGGTTAGTTAGGCCAGTAATTTATTAAGGTGGGGAGGGAGGAGAAATGGGAGAAAATAACAGGTCATGGGTCCCCAGTAGAGAGTAAAGGGCTAAAGAGTGATAAAGAGGGCTGGTTAATAGACTACAATTTCCTATTATAGATTATAATAGGTATTACTTGCATGTTGTTCCATGCAGGGGGGACATGTTTATAAATTGTTTATAAACAATTTCTGTGAGCTGTATTTCACATGACACATTTTTGAAAGAAGTCTTCAGGGACTTAAAGCAGGAATATTTTTGAAAAGTAAGTAAAAGGCATAGAAGAGCACCATAAGTCATCCTAATTTGAAAGGGTAAAGACTAGAGGAAAAGGTGGATGATGGTAGAGATACTGTATTGGAGTAGAGTAAGTTGACCCCCAAATTTCATTGCCATTAGAAGCAGTTTATTTCTTTCTCATGTAATATTCCTGGGCTGTTATTCAGGTTAATAAATGGATCTTTCTGACAGATCTAGAGTAACCATTCATAATGACTACTCTGTCATGGTCAAAAGGTAATTCCAAGGCCATCTGGGCTTTACCTACAGTCAGAAGGGAAAAATTATCATGGAAAATTTCTCGTAGGATGTTTATATGGGTCAACCCCGAAAGTGGTATGCACCATTTCTCTTTACAGTCCATTAAGTAAAATAGTCATCTGTCCACATCCAAATAATTACATGGGAGCCAGAACTACAGTTTAGCTGTGTCCACAGGAAGAGGAGGCAACAGATACGTGTTACCTTGCTTGTTTGTTTATTTGCTTGGTGGACACAGAGATAATTGTCCTTTTGGTCCTATTTGCTATTAATTTGTGGCCCATATTGAAGAAAATCTCTTGGAAAACGTAATATTTTCTACTTTATATTTAAAAACTTCTCTGTTGCAAATGCACATTATTGATAATAATAATAAAAAATAAAACAGGTGAAAATGACCCCAAATGCCATGATTCAGACTCCACTCAGTAGTAATATTTGTATATTTTATGTATGTCCTTTTAGATATAAATGTCCCCATTGAATATGTCAATGATTTTAGTTGTTAACCATGTAGTCAAATCTAATTATTTTGAATGAAATTTGATTTATTTAACATTCAAGATAGCTCACTGGGAGAGTCGGAACACCAGGTTTCCAAGCTGCCCCAACAGGAGCAATGGAGCCCAAATACTGCCCAATCACAAGATGGGGTTGATTTATCAGAAACATTACTGTCATCAGAACCCTTTGCTCCACACCAATGATTGGGGAAGAGAGGGTGAGACAGGATGCCAACATACCACCCTTACTGCTTCAGAAGAACCAGGTATCTCTATCATTGTACTTGCCAGAATATTTACTCTCCTATTTTGCTGGGATCATCTCACAGAGTTCATTTTTGTGTCTAAATCCTGCATGGGTGTAAAAAATTTTTAGAAACTAAGTCATATACCTAGACTCTGCAATAAAGAGCAAAGGATCTTGCTTTAGATTTTAAGCTTTTGTAGCATAGAAAGGTGAATTAGAATTTGATGAAAGAAGGGTTGATTAAGCCAATGTACAGTATCAGCCATAGCTATGTGTATTATGTATTGTCAGTACAAGATTTTTCTACATTATTTTTGCCTTACTGGTTATTTTAAAAGCTATTAATTATTGTTTATGTAGCTAGCCATCACTAAACTCTATTATAAATAAATTCCAAGAATTTTTCAGTTGATTTTTGTTTTCTTTTCAGATAAACAATAGTATCTGCAAATAATTACATTTATTTCTTCCTTTCTGTGTACTCCTTTTTATTTCCTTGCCTATTGTAGTAACTATTCTATCAAAACAATACTGTGGTTGTTTGAATTATGTACTTCAGGGGAAAAAAAAACAATCTTAATCTATTACTTTGGGAGTGAACCCACCCTAAACAGAGCTTTTTGAAATGTTATTTTTAGTTAGGGTGTGGCCCAGCTGAATGAGTTTGCACCTTAATCCTATTCCTGGTGATTTTATGAAGATAAAGCCATGGGGGGTGGTAGTTGGAAGCTGGATATCACCATAATTGGAAGTGAAAACAGAGGATGTGGCCGTGGGTACTGCTCTGAGACAGAAAATCCAAGATGCAGAGGATCATGGTGAGCCAGCCCTAGAACACTACAATCTTCTGGGAGAGAGCATAAACTTACTTTGATTTTGGATTCCTCCTAGCCTCTAAACTATGAGCCAGAAAATTTCTGTTGTTAAGGCAACAATTGGATGGTAATTCTTGTAGCAGCCAGGAAACTAAGACAAATCCTGAATAATGCATCCTCTTTCAGAGCCTCTCTAAATAAAGCAGATAAATACTTGATAACACTTATTTTAAGTATATATTTGATAACTGAAAATCATGATTAGGCCTAAATATTTTGCTGCCCCTATTCGCTTAGAGAGTTATCTTTATGGTGCAAACAAGAGAGAATCAATATTTCTAGGGCTCTCCAGCAGGAAACAGTTATGTAATTAGATGGATAATTTACGGAAAAATAAGTTAATAATTTTTCTTGTAATAAAATTAGTTCAAATGCACATTAATAAAGAGAAATTAAGTCACTATTGATACCTTTGCTCAGAAATAAAAATATCTGATATCTATGTATTTAGGTTTCTATAAATTTATATAGAAAGTTTATATAGTTTATGAATTCCGAAAATAGATATTGGATTTTGTTTGTAAACTGGTCTGTTCCTCTGGGCATATTAGATTGTATTAGGTTCTGAGGTTTTACTTTTACTTGATTAAATTATGAGTAAGGCTTTGAATGGACCACATCAGTAGGACATTGAGTCCTCGCCTCCTTGGTGGGCGGGGACTCACAGAGAAAACACATGTCAGAGGAGAGAGTTTGGAGTTTTTGAACTGGAGACCCAGGAAGAAAATACACAGGAGAAGAACACAGAGGAATAGAGACAGCTCCATAGACACGCCAGAGGTCCTGGGAAGAGAGAGAGACTGATAGTCTGCAGCTGACCTTGTGGAGAGATCAGAGCAGCTGAGCCCAGAGAGAATCAAGCCCAGAGAGAGAGATGAGACTTATCCCAGCCTACGGCTGATATTGGAAGACGCTGGGACAACAGAGCATTAAGAGGAAGAGGAAGCCTAATCCCTTGCAGAGACCAGCAGTCATCTTGCTCCAAAACATGGCAACAGACTTTGGAGAGGGAAATAAGTTAGGCTTTATGGCCTGGTAAATGTAAGCTTCTACCCCAAATAAATACCCTTTATAAAAGACAACGATTTCTGGTATTTTGCATCAGCACTCTATTTGCTGACTAATATAGAAAGGTACACACAAATTTTTAAAACCTGGATCATATGGTCATTTTGCACATCCTATTTACTAATAAATCAAAGGTATATTCATGCATCAGTGAATCATGACATTCTATTGAAAGAGGTGCTATAATTTATTTATTTACTCCAGAAAGGCTCTAAGTCCAAGCATTAGTTTATGATAGTGCCTAATTTCTCTGCATGGAAGCTACCACTTGTCAGCCTAGAAATATACTAAGTTGCAAGGCTATAAAGGCACTCATTTGGGGTCTTACAATTACACATTGGGTAGCACATATTCAGGCAGCAACCCAGATTGTGTCAAGCCTTAGCATTTTCAGGCAAGGAACTTATGCAAGGGGAAAGTCCCCTGGCTATGGTGTTGTGGCAGTTTGAAACACATTTGGAAACTTCCACATAACAATTAAAACAAGTATTTCATCCAGGTTGCCTAATTTTAGAGCCTCTATTTTTTAGTTGAGCACAAAAGTATACCAGTTTAGTCATATTAAAATATCCCCATTACGGCCATTATGATTCAAGATTTTCTCTAGTGTCCTAGGTACAGCAGCCTAAGATTTTACATAAGGCAGAATCCTAGTTTTTGTACATGAAACTATTTGGTGTGCTATATGGTGGTGCACCCTTAGAGTTTTTACATGGATTGGAGACCATTCTTTTAGTTGGTTCTGATTGTTTGCAAACCTAAAACCTAAACCTAAGAGGAATTTTCTGGATTTCAGGCAAGTGTGATGTTTTACAGTGTGCCTTTCATAAATACTTGTTTAACCTGGTGGACAACTATCTGACCCCTGACCAGGTGTCCCTCATTGCACAGAAATTGTTTTGAATGTGGTGGGCAATCTTGTATCAATCTAGCCTGTCCATGACCACCTTATCCAATCATGGTTGAATTGTTTTCAGAAGCTGAGGCTTCTTATCAGAAGGTGGTAGATTCTCTAATAGCATGTAAAGGCCCATCCTGTGCCTACCAAAATAATTATTTGATTGCTCACTGTGATGGTTAGGCTCACGTGTCTACTTGGCCAGGTAATGGTGCCTGGTTGTTTGGGCAAGCAAGCACATGCCTAATTGTTACTGTGAGTCCATTTTTGAGGAGTTAAATCATTAGTAAGTTGATTGCATCTATTGCTGATTACATCTACAATCAACTTAGGAGATTGCCTTCAGCCATGAGAGATATCTCATCCAATCAGTTGTAGGCTTTAAAAGGAGAAGTGATAATTTCAGCAGTCAGAATAGAGAATTTTCACTTCCACTTCTGCCAGTCAGCCTTTCCTGGAAAATTCCTCCAAAAATCTTCATCGGATTTCCCAGCTTACAGCCTGCCCTACAGAATTTGGACTTGTGCATCCCCACAACTGCATAAGACAATTTTATAAAATCTCACAATATTTGCAAATATCTCTTGTCTGTTCTGCTTCCCTAGAGAACCATGACAGAGGTCAAATTGATTGTTATGGACATATCCCTCCACTAAAAAGAGTTCATTACCAAAGTGTGAATTTTTAAAGTCCCATTTAACTACTCAGCAGACAAGGAAATTTTCCTTGTATACCAAATAGGGAAAACACAAATGAGCTTCTGCCACATGCCCAAACCAAACAGGACTGTTGAGAGCCCAAATCAAAAGAACCAAAATTCACAAAATGAGCTGCTGTTCCCTGACCAAACCAAAAGAACCAAATTTTCAAATTGCCCTTTACCACAAAACACCCAAAGAAAGGTTAGAACCTCAACCGAAAAAAGGAAGGTTTAGAACTGAGAGGACTCCCCAACAGGAACCCAAGGCTGAAACTATGGGATGGCCAACCACTGGTTTGTGGGAATGTCCTCTTCTCTTGGAACCTTTCCTTTCCTAAGGTTGTTTAACAGACATTCAAAGTGGCCACAGGTTATAAACTGGAGCATGCACAAAAATACAAATTCTTGTCCCCTAGATAAACCCTGAGATACTAGGAACTCACCTTCCTCAGAACCAAAGATTATGAGAATGAGGAATCATCAGAAACAATTAAAATGTGAGTGGGGTCCTTCAACAAGGAAGATCCAGTCCACAAGTATTTTTCTGCCATATATGGATAATTCTATAACCAATAGAATATGCCAAACAGAATCGCCATCACTGTCCCCACGTCCCTTTGTTCCCATCCTATGAAACACTTTTAATTCTCTGATCGAGAAGCCAGATTGAGGTTATCTCCTGTCTCCTTGCTGGTCAACCTCACAATAAAACTTTATTTTCTCAAAACCCTGGTGTCACAATATTGGCTTCTGTGTGCATCAGACAATGAGTCCATTGATCAGCAACAGGGCCATCAGTGAAATGACAGAGCTCAAAGTACACTTGTCAGTACCATACTAGAGTCCAGTGATCACTCAGGTATCAGATTAGTGGTCACTTCGAATCCCATTTCTGACACCATGTAATGTCAACCTAGAAATAACAAACTAAGCTTCAAAGAAATAAAGGGATATTTGGGGCACTTCAGTTGTCTTTTAGATTAGTTAACTTTTGTCTATGGTGCTCAGATGTCCTTAGGATTTTCAGGAACATTGTTGCTTGAGGCTTTGCATTTTGTGGCAGTTTGTTATATCTGGCTCAGATTTGCATAAGAGTAACCTCCAGAATGACTGCCTGACTCTATTTGAAATCTCTTAGCCACATGTATTAGTCAGCCAAAGGCATGCTGATGCAAAGTACCAGAAATCTGTTGGCTTTTATAAAGGGTATTTATTTGGGATAGAAGCTTGTAGTCACAAGACTCTAAAGAGACCAATGCAAGGTTAGTTCCTTAACAAACTGTTGCCATGTTTTGAAGCAAGATGACAGGCAAATCTGTGAGGGTTCAGCCTTCCTTCTTTCTCTTAAGGCTCTGTGGTCCTCAGCTTCTTCTGATTTCAGCTGTAGGCTGGAATAACGCTCATCTCTCTTCCCAGGGCTTGTTTTTTCCAGGCTCAGCTTCTCTGTTTGCTTCACAAGGTCAGCTGTAAACTATCAGGCTCATCTCTCTTTGTGGGCCACAGGATCCTCTGGGTATCTTCTCTGTGTATCTACTTCTGTTTGTTCTTGATTGAGCATCCATTTATATAGCCTACCAAGAGGGATGGGAACTCATCCTGCATGCCCTAATCTTAACATAATTTAATAAAAGACATCTCAGCTGAATCTAATACAGTCAAAGGGTATCATGCTTAGAGGAACAGACCAGTTACAAACATAATCAATATTTCTTTTCAGAATTCATCAATAATATCAAACTGCCACACCACAGACACTCTATTTTGTTTTATTTCTTTTATCACACACTATTCTACATTTTAAAAATCTTAACTGAGTTTTTATAAATTCAATAATCTTATTCTATGGTGGCTAAATTCTATTTTATGTAGAGTATTACCAAACATGTTAATATGGATCATGTTTGATTTAAAATCATCAGTATTTTAAATCAATGTTCCTCTATATTTTTTCATGTAGACCAATTAGCAAATAAATTAAACTTTAAAACAATCTTTATCCAGATCTCTTGTTTCAGCTACCATTTTCATCTCTTTATTGTATTGAAACACAATGAATTACAAATAAAATAACTAAACTAAATAATAAATTCTAAATTGATTCAGACTGTAAAATAGTAACAATACACAAAGGAAAATTATTCAGAATAAAAACATATTTCAAAATATTTTATTATGCTCTCATAGCATACAACTTGTACAGAACTTTGTGAAAACTTTCCATTCTTATGATATTGTTATAAGTTTTAGAGGAAAAACAAATTTTAGAATATATTGAAGAAATTCTAGTTGTAATCTAAAGTTCTGAGCCAGATGGGATTGTCTAGGCTGGGCATATGTAACCATTCTCAAGAATTTTCAGCAGCAGGAGTAGAAATTTTATATATACATGTGTCCATGTGTTTTGAATATATCAGAAATTCTGATGTATTTTAAATAAAAAAGTTCAGCTGTCTCTCTTAAGTGTCAATTAAAGTTCCTGTTTGTATTAACATTGTCCTAAATACTTGGAGTAGACTGAACTGGATCAAATAAAAGTTTTAATTTTAGTTTTGTGTATGGTTAATGGCAATATAAGGCTTACTTTTTTTTTCTTTTTGTGCTCCAAAAGTAAAAGATGTTAGAAACTTTAGAAATATACACAAGGAAAATGAATAAAAATCATCCCCTAATCTTGCCATAAAACAATTTTAAGATTTTGTAAGTTTACTTTCCAGATACACATATGTACAATGAGCACATACTAAATATACAACTTTATAGTGCATTATTTTCACTTAATTTTAAAATATATTTCCATGTTATTAAATGTCTTTGTATCATGATGTTTAAGAACTACAGACTTCTTTATTTTGTGCTTTTTTCATAATTCCTATAACTATTTTCCTCAAATTTTTAGCATTTATAAAGAATAATTTGCAAATTTCTTATAACTACAGCTTTTTTTTTTTTTAAGATTTTATTTATTTATTCATTTATCCCCCCCTTGCTGCTTGTGCTCGCTGGGTCAGCTAACCACGCTGTGTGGGCAGGCTTGCCTTCACCAGGAGACCCGGGGAACCGAACCTGGGGCCTCCCATATGGTAAATGGGAGCCCTACTGATTGAGCCACAGCCGCTTCCCTACAGCTTTTTCTATGTTCTGGTTTATGTATCTTCTTACTATCCATTCTTAGAAATAGAGTTTTCTAGAAAAGAATTTATTTAAATTTTCTATGTAGAAATTTTATTCAAGAATTAGTATTACACAGATCATATTCCCTGGTATCAACCAAGAAATTTCAGACTGGGCTGCAAGGCAACAAAAGAGTTTATTTGGGGTCTTAGAATTGCAATTTGGGAAGCATAGTTTCAGGTAGCAATCCAAACTGTGTCCTGTCTTAGGACTTCCAAGCAAGGAGTTTTAAAGAAAAAGAAGATTGCATAAATTGTTTGTAAAGAATTATGATTGGTAGGATATTCAGGGAATTCCAAGTATCTTTCAAGTTAAGCAGTTTAATGATTTATCTTGTGGTTGGCTCATGGCATGCAGATGTCCTTAAAAAAAATGTTGCTTTTGGTTTTGCATACCTTGGCAGAGATTCAGATAAGGGTAACTTCCAGGATGTTCTACCAACTCAATTTTAAATCTCTAATCCATAGTAACTATTTTGTTTTGTTTCTCTTCTCATCCTTCTCTTTTGATATAGATGCTTCTCTGAAAATGTCACTGATCAACATTTGATATTTATCCTTTGGTACCAGGGAGGCTCATCCCTGGGAGTCATGTCCCACATAGAGGGGAAGGTTGCAGGTTTGTGTGCATAGTTTTGCTTAGAGTGGCCACTGTTGAGCAACAAGGAGGTTCTCAGGAGTGACTCTTAGGCATTAGTTCTAGTTAAGCTTAGCTTCCTTGTAAGTTTCATAAGTACAAGTTTCAAGATTAAGGGTCTGGTGCATTAGCACGGCTCCAGAGGTAGTTGCTGCTACTATTCTAGAGATGAGATAATGAATAAGCAACATGATAATAATTATAATAAGGAAAAAAGATTAACAAGTTTTGAAATATGATAAAAATTTTGTCATGTTGAGAATTAAATTTCAGCCAGCATTATTTTTGATTATGATATTCTAGTTAAAGCTTTGGCTATATAATCTGCATCTCCAATTATGTTCTGTTAACAAGGAGAACATTTTCTTATTGAACTTATCCTAATCATTATATTTCCTTGAAAATAAGCATATTCAATAAGAGTTTTCAAATGCTAGGATATCAGGCTGGGTGAGAAAGAATAAATGTTTTAAGAGTTATAATTTAAGGGAAAGGAAAAAGGGACCCCCCTTTTTTTAAAAAAGTGAAATATTAGCAATATTTTAAACATAGTGTATAATCATTTTTTAAATCAATTCATTCAGTACTAAGTAATTAATTCTTGTTCTTTTCAATCTTGTGTTAGCAATTTCATGAACCCATCAGCTTCCTACCAGATTTTTGGAAATTCTGAGTCAGTCTAATGGTATGGTCTTAAAGTTCTTTAAGCAATGTCATTAGAAGCTGGTGCCACAGAGTACCTGGCACCGTTCTTTTCATAGGTTTCTGAGACAACATTTTTATTGTTGAAGACAAAGTACTTTGACTTGGAGCTGATTCCAAGTGTTTTCAAGAAAACATTCGACTAAAATACAAAATTATCTGTAGATTACAAATGATCTAAAACATAATGGCAAGGAATGCCTGTGGTTAACTTATTACTGCTTTGTAAAAGTGAAAGATTTAAAGAGAGTTTATTATAAAATAATACATGCTTTTCTTAGCATGTAACATATTTTTAAGAATAATTGAATGTATGCTTAATAACATATATTGTTGTTTAATATGAGGCGAAGTAGTACTAGGATATCTTTTGGACAGTGATAACATTGACAAATCTTTAAGAACTTTGTATAATTTTTGGAATATACATGAGTAGCATTTTATTTATATGAATTCAACTAATAGAAGGTTAGAAATCCCTTTTTATTTGACAATCCTTCTTTTGCAATTTATAATACATCACACAAAGCTATTTACGGCACCTCTGTTTTTATAAAGTGAAAGTGTAGTTTCTTTGTGATTTTCCAGGGGCCCTCTAGAAAAAAACACAAGACAGTTTGAAATAAAAAGATATTACTTAGCATTTGATTTGAGAAGGGAAAATTTCAAAAGTTGGTAGAAGGATTGCAAACTTGGTTAAATAGGACCACAGGTCACTGTGCAACAATACTTGGGTCTTTTCATTAATTAAAGTGACAATAAAAGATTTTAGAAGTAAATATAGGAGATAATATGATGGTAAAAATGTTTTCTAAAATAAAAGTGAGACAGCATGCTTCTTTTAAACAATTAAGGAACATGATAAAGCCAACATAAAGTACAAGTAGTTATTTTGATAAAACATAGACTTTCTGTCTTTTACATAGATCATTTAGGAAAAAAACCTTTACGATTTTAAGAAAAGACTGACAAGCTAAGAAAACATTCTTATTTTAATAGAAAACCAAATTCTAGTTTTTTATCAGTACACTGATACTAAGGCTCTTCAAAATTTTATATAGAGAGCCATAACATTTTATACAACTATGATCACAAGAAATAAAATTCCTTTCTTGCAAACCTTCTACAACTTTCTATATTTATTTACATTTTGTTCTATATTTCCTTTTTCTTATTCTGCAACAACCAGTCATTTTATTTTAGAACAAAACTACTTTCTTTTTCCTTAATAAAAACATATTCTGTATACCTTATATACTTAAGTTACCAAAATGATTTTGGAAAATGTTTTCAAGCTGGTATCTTACAAAACACAATTGCAGTTAAAATAAAACTTGTCATAATAATGACTTAATTTGTAATTTTGTATGTAAACATATATATTTTTTTCACTTAAATATCTAGTAGATAAAATATTAACTTATTTGATCAGTAAGCCTGTTCATATTAAGGAAGAACATTTTCAAAAATGCACGCTCTTTCTTTTGTATTTAACATTGATAATTTAGAAAACATGGTTGTTTCCTTTTAAATTAAGAATATTAAATTAGTATACAAATAGAGGATTTATAGCTTAAAATCTTCAGCCATGAGTTAGAAAAAACAAATTTAGAAACATAGAAAGATAACACACAGAGATATAAAACTTTTTATTTATTTACATTTTTAATCAGGGTTTTTTTTCTTGTATTTTTGGTAAAGAAGCTATTTTAGAATGATTATATTTGTTAGAAGCTTTTGAAGTTAAAGAATGAACCCCAGTTTTTTGTGAGTCTGGAAATTATTATTATTAAACATTTAGCTAATTTAACAAGTTTATTTAAAAGAGGGGCTTTTTACTAAAGTTTATGTTTATTTAACCAACTTCCCAAGATTAGGTTTAAGTCCATTGATAAATAATGAGGATAATGTTCTTTCAAATTCATCAGTAAAAGATGAAAGATCTGAATGAGTATCAAAGGTCTGAGACAATCACTTATCACCTAAAGACAGAGTCATCCTTCTTTGTTTACATCTTTGGAATATCAAACAATCAGTTTTTTGAGGAAAAACCTTGGTATGCCTTTTAATAAGGCCTTAGCAATTTTTTATTAGAGAAGTTGTAGGTTCACAGAGAAATCATGCAGATTTATGTACACCTCCCCATGCTGATGATTAACGTCCTGCATTAGTGTGGTACATTCCTTACAAATGATGAAAGATTATTGTTATAATTGTGTTTTTAACTATAGTTCATGGCTTACATCAGGGAGTCTTTAGCAAGTTGGTTGTCCTTTGGGGGAACATTCCTACCTCTCATATTTGTAGGATCCTTTATATCATTTTCCAACTTTTCCCATTTAGTTGCCTTGATCGATCGATCGATCGATCGATCGATTGATCTATGTATCTATCTATGTATCTATCTATGTATCTATCTATGTATCTATCTATGTATCTATCTATCTATCTATCTATCATCTATCTATCTATCATCTATCTAACTATTGTACAAAATGAAAAGATCAGGCAATCCTGGATTTTAAACTCCAATTAGAATTCTAAATTCCTCATAAATTTTTTTTTTAAATTCATTTTAGGATTGGGAAATTCCTTAACAATAGCCCTGAGCTTTGCTCTTGACTAAGAGCTTAAAATTATTTTGGCAGTCTCAGAAGGTTTGGTCTAAGGGCATTTGCCAAATTTTCATAGTCAGGCAAAGAAGGATACAAGGAAGGAACACAGAGAGGAGCAGTAGGGTTCGGAGAAGCAGAAAGAGTAGCATCATTCTGTCCAGTGTTGTTGGTCAGAGGTTAGATTTTTATTTATTTTTTAGGCTCTCTTTAAGGCATCCTTTAAAGAAGCAATTTTGGCATCAGGTACTCTTATGGCTGATTCGGCATACTTATTAAAGAATGCATTCCGTTGTTTTGGGGAGATCTTTAACAAGATTTGGAATTTCCCTTATCATGGATTTTAGTTTATTTAGTTTTAGTCCAAGGATTGTGAGCGATAAAGGCAGTTTCTGAGCCTCCTTTATTAGTCTTGATTTTAAAAGGGGATAAGAGGGATGGGTTTGAAGGAACTTCAGGGCCTATAAAAGGGCAACTCCTTAAGGTTAAGATAAATGGAAGGAGGACAGGAAGGCAGAGGAGGACCTGAGGCAACCTGGGAAAAGTTAGTGGTTTCAGACAGTTGTTCAAGTTTATTTATGCATTTAGATAAATCTTTGTTTTGTTAATTTGGTATTTGTTTCTTCAAGAGAGGCAATTTTGGAATTTGTTGTACATTTGGAAGCTTCCAACTACCAATTAAAATAAGGTACTCCATTCAGACTGTTTGATTTTATAGTTCCTAAATACACTAATTCGGGCGTATTGAAAAAGTTTCCTTGTAGACATTGTAATTCAAGATTATCTTTAGTATGTCAGGTCCAGAGATATAAGAATTTACATGACGCAGGACCAAAATTCTTATAAATAAAACCAACTGCAGGGCTTGATGGCACCACACTATTAGAATACTTTGAAGAATTAGAAGCCATTGTTTCTGATTAAGAGCAATCCTAAAGCCTAAAAAGCCAGATAGGATTTGTCTTAGGGTTAGGTTAATGAGGTGTTTTACAGAGTGACTTACACTGGATACCTCTTTAACCTGGCAAACCTATGTTCTAGTTATCAGACCCATGACCAGGTATCCCTAGTTGCACAGAAATTGTCTTGAGGGTGGTGGGTGACCTATTGTCAATCTTGCCCATCCAGGACTACCTTATCCTTGCATGGGAGTCTTGGTCTTCAGAAGCCAAGGGTTCTCAATAAAAGGTGGTGGGTGCTCTAATGGACTTTAAGTGCCTGACCATGCTCACCAGAATGGTTATATGATTGCTCTCAGTTAGGACAAACGTCAGTTGAAACATGAGGGAGGTATCCCTCCATATCATATCAGGAGAACTCACCAAACAGGAGAAATTCCTGTAAATCAAAGGGACTACTGCCACCAGTCCAAACCAGAAGAACAAAGTTAAAAATAAACCCAGAAAAACTTTCAAAATGCCTTTAACCAGAAGATACCCAAACGAAGGCCAGAACCTCAGCCAAAGGAAGGGAGGTTCAGAATTGAGAGGACTCACCAAGGGAAACCCAGGTCTGTTGGGGAAATGACAGAGTGTAAGGGGATCTAGCAGTTACCATGCTCAAATCCAACTGCTGCTCCAGAGCAGCGGTGGTGGTTGCTTCAGATTCCTTTCCTGACACCAGAAATGTCAACTGAGAAATTACAGACTGAGCAACAAGGCAACAAAAAAGTTTATTTGGAGACTTAGAACTGCAATTCAGAGAGCACAGGTTCAGGTAGCAAAAATGATGTCCTGTCTTGGGGCTTACAAGCAAGGAGTTTTAAAGAAAAAGATTACGTAAGTTGTTTGTGAAAAAATATGGCTGTGGTTGGTGGATGTTCAATGAATTCCAAGTGTCTTTCAAGTTAGACAGTTTACTGATTTCTTTATGTTGTGGTTGGTTCATGGCATCCAGATATCCTAAGAAACATTGTTGCTTTTGGTTTTGCACACCTTGGCAATTTGTGATACCTGGCTACAATGTGAATAAGAATAAATTCCTGAATGGATTCCCAACCTCATTTTAAATCTCTGAGCCACAGTAACTCCATTTTGTTTTATTTTCTCACTGGATACAATGCAATTAAATTAGAAGTTATTTAATAATAATAAAAAGAGAAATGAAAATCCCAATGTATTTGAAGAGTAAGAAATTAAACACAAATGTACCCAAATTCAAATTAAAAATATAAAGCCTATAGAAACTTTTATAACTTTCTAGGAACACGTTTGAAATTAAGTAAGTAGTTAAGTAAATAGGAGCTAATGAAAACTCATGCTATGATTTTAATTCCATCTAGCCATAAAAAGAAAGTAATACAATATATAAAAATAAGTTGAAGACCTCTGGAATATCAGGAGCTAAATGAAGGTATATTTATCTAACTTTTTGGAGAACCACTCATTGAGTTTCAGTGAGCTTGGAGAAATATATTCCAGAAATCTAGATAGGAATCAAATTGTGTATCTCAGCTAAAAAGGAATACTCTCTGATATATCCATGAAATGCCTTAGAAATTGTACTAAAGCTGTACTGTATTGATGGAACAAAATCTGTACATTTTTATGAGTTTTAACTTTGAAATGTTGAATCAATTTCACTGACAACGATTTTTCATTACAGTGTTAGTTCTAACTAACAACCTTAGAAAAACATTTTAGGATTCAAATAACTCAATTTGGTGAGAAGCTATCTTAAAAGCCTGCTTTTAGGACTTGAAAAACCGGCAAATCAAGGCAAACATAGTTCTTTTATGATCTGACTTGTGGTTGTATAGGTTTAGACAAAGGTAAATTAAGCTAAGCAGTCACTTAATTTTATTTTCCTTATGCTTTTCCTCTAATGAAATTGAAAGAACAACTTAAAGTAATAATAATGTTTATTCAAAATAACCAAACATAATCTCCACAAAACTAGTTATTCATTTCAGTCATTTATTTTTTCTTTTATTTAGTGTGCATTCTATATTCCAGGTACTGAGTTAGACACTGGAGATGGAGGCATTGCATTTTGGAGAGAAGGAAGTAGATTTTTTATGATAATGTAATGTGAGAGGTGCTGTAATGGAAGGTAGTATTCTTTAGCATTTAAGAATTTGGACTCTAAAATTATACTGTATGCATTCAAATCCTGATCCTGCTTCATATGTCCTATTGGCCTTGAACAAATATTTCACCCTTCTGTACCAGTTTCTGCATTTGTAAAATGAGTGTGATAACAATGCTCCTATATTAAAGGCTTGTTTTGAGGAGTAAATGAAGTAACATCTGTCTCTACAATTGTGTTTGACAAATAATTGTACATTAACTATTGCTATTACTGTTCTTGTTATTAAAGAAAAGTCAAAGAAAGATGCTGAAAAAAATCAAAGAGGAAGGAGTGCCTAATAGAGATGGGAAGTGAAGGGAATCATGATTAAACTTCCCAAAGGGACTTGGAGTAGTCTGGAAGAAGGAAAAAGGAGGGAAGTCACTCCAAGTGGAGGTGGGAGGGCAAAAAGTGCAGAGAAGTGAGATGTGAAAAAGCAGATAAGGTTCAAAAAACAGTGAGCTATTACAGTGTGCTTAATGTATATGGTAAAGAATTTGGGCTTTATCCCAGAAGTAAGGAAGGCCTTTGAAGCCTTTTAAGAAAATAAATCACATGCTTAGATTTGGATGATAGATAAAAAGTATTGTAAGAGAAATGGAAAATTGAGCTGAGAGTAGGTAGATGGGATTAAATAGAAATTTATGAGATTTACTCTAAATTGCCTGGGTGAGAGATACTGAAGACTTGAACTACAGTGACAGTATTAAAGTTGTAGACCAGGGGCATATGTTCACAAGTTATTTAACATATTTGTGATGACTAGGTGGGATTGGGAGCTGACCCCCAGATTTCTAGTTTGTGCAACTGAGTGGATGATGCTGCTATTAGCCAAGAAGGGAATATAATGATGCTTATTATGACATAATTTGTGCCATTCTCTGCTCCAAGTGCTTTTGTGTATTAACGCATTTAATTTCCACATCAATGCTACTGATACTAACAGTATTTCTATTTTACCAATAAAGAAACTATAGGATATGGAGAATAAAGTTACTCAGCTAGTAACTAGCAGGATGAAATTCCAAATTTGGTCAAATAGCTGCAGAGCCTATGCCTTTGATATCTATGCTATACTACCTCCCTATTTAGGAAAGAAGCAACTTTGAGAGGAGTAGTGAGGGTACGAAGATGAGCAAGCCGTAACCCTAAGAAAGGACTCAAAATGAAGACTGACATTGTTTTCTGCAGGATCCTAAACATCTACAGTGTCAGCACAGGCTCTTTTAATTCATTCCAATTACTTATCAACTGAATATGTTTTCATTATATATGTCTATCACTTTTAACCCATGGAATAGTAACCCCATCAAAAATAATTTGGGCTTAATTTAGATTGACTTATTCTTCATAATTTTATGCCTGTTCTAGTGGTTATTTACCCCTTTTATTTTAAATGTTCATATTATCTATTATACTGAGTTTTGTTCCATCTGTTTAAGAATGGAGATAGTTTTGTTTCTTTTATATTTCTCAGAGATGTAGTTAATTAAATATTTATTGATTGATGTGGATCAGGGTGATGGAAACTAAATACAACCCTAATCCTGGGTCTCAAGAAACCATATAGATCTCAAAATTCCATATTGGCTTATTATTATGTTAGTGTTAGCTGATGTTTTTATCTATATTAATAAGCTCTTATATATGCTAATAACTCTGGCCCTGTAATATTATTTGATAAATACTATCTAGGGACCAGTTTATTATATACAGCAAAACATAAAATGTTAGTATGTCATTTCACTTAATAAATAAATGGCTGCATATGTTGAAGTAAACTCAAGGGGAATTTATATATCTGATGGGAATCCAACCTTTTCTGATGATATAGCTTCCACAAGCTTCATTTCACTGGTTACACATTTCCTAGTAATGATACACAAATCTAGAATATCAACAACTTTAATAGTGGTTTTTAAATGAATGAATGGTTTTCTCAGACAACATGAGAAAACAAATGAAAATGTGTTATTGGTCTCAAATTATAATACTTAAAGTGTTTCTTAACAAGTAATTGTTTTAAATTATGACTGATAAAGAGAATAAAAATTCCATTTTTAATTGCCTAGATACCAAACCAAACTAAGCTTTGGTCAAGAAAGAATTTAATGCCTTGTACTTTATAATGAAGACATAATATAAAATCTTCATCAATAATTACATTCATTTATTAATGTTCTACTTGAATTTGGGGAACGGTAAGTTACTAGATCCCTAGTTAACTTTCTCTGTCCTTCTCTATAGAGGTTATTTCAAACCTTTTCTATTCTCTGAAATATCTCATGTAACCGGGCCTGGCTCATTATCAGATTTATCTTGGCTGCTTTGCTCTTTTGGTGTCACTCCATTAGCTATGGTGTGCCCATACTGAATGAGAGTGGGCCTTAATTCAATATGCTGAAATCCTTATCAGCAAAGGAAATTGGACATGGAGAGAAGTCACAAGGAACAGTCAGAAGCTATTAGTCAACAGAAGCCAGGAAAGAAAAGAAGACACTGCCATGTGCATTGCAATGTGATGGAACCCCAAAGATTGCCAGCTAACCAGAAGATACTGAGCTTGGGAGGAACCATACTGAATGAGGGTGGGCCCTAATCTAATATGGCTGAAGTCTTTGTAAGCAAAGGAAATTAGACACAGAAAGAGAAGCCACAGGGGGTAACCCAAAGCTGGAATTCAATGGAACCCAAAAGAGAAAGAAGAAAATGCCTCTGAATGCATTGCCATGTGATGGAAAAGGCAAGGAAACCCAAAGATTGTCAGCCAATACGAAGATACCAACCCTGGGAAGAAGCAAGTATTCTAGCCTCTGAAATCATGAGTCAATAAATTCCAGTTGTTAAGCCAAACCAAGGTACAGCATTTGTTTTAGCAGCTTAGAAACTAAAACACCTAGCATACCTAATAATTTTAAATTTAATAATGGACATAATAAATCATAAAGGGTCCTGATGGTATTTCTTTTTCCAGAGAGGGTTCAAATTTTCCTTTGTTGGGCAGATGAGTGAGGTTGTTATCCATGGTGCAATCAGAGGCTGAGCTGAGTTAAGGTTGAGTTACAATTTCAGTAAGGCTGAGACATTTTCTGGTTTACTCTTGTTCCTACCAAACAACCCTCCTGGCATTTCAAATAAAAATCCATTTTTTTCACTGGAGATCTTCCCTTTTGCAGGCTTTAGGCAGTTTTTGTGCAGCTAATATTTATTTATGTTTACCAAATACCCTTTCCATTCTTCATCTGTCTTCCTGAATCTTTATGTTTCTGCCTGAAATCATTTTACTTCTGCTTGAATTATTCACTTTAGTTTTTCTTTTAGAGAACAACTGCTGGCTTTAGGCTTTAGATTATTATTCCTCTTCTCAGTACCACAGAATTTTCAGAAGTTTTACACTTAGCTTTTTATGTCTGCCCTACTCAGATTAAAAATGTGGTAAATGTCTTGAGGGAAAAACTGCCAACATAATTAAATCCTCTTAAATCTGTAATTTTGTTATTCGGCTTTGCAAGATTGCAAAGATGGTTTCTTTGATCTCCATTCCTCTGTTTGGGAAAAGCTCAGATTTTCAGCCAATTGCCTGAAGCCAGAAGTGACAAATGCCCCTGTTTTCGTTTATTAAAAGTTGCTGGGAGCAATATACCAGAAATGAGTTGGCTTTTACAATGGGATTTATTAGGTTAAAAGTTTACAGTTCTGAGGCAGTAAGAGTGTCCAAATCACTGCAACATCAGAGATGCTTTCTCACTGAGCTGCAGCTGCGGGTAGTCAGGCACATGGCAGGGTACAATGGCAGGTGTCTGCAGGTCTTTACCTTATCCTCAGGGCTTATGTTTTCCCTGAGCTGCAGCTGTAGGCAATCAGGCACATGGCAGTGCTTATTCTTATCTCCCCTCTTCTCCAAGCCTCTTTGCTTTTGGCTTCTGGCTAAAGTGGTTTTCTTGGCAACCAGTGGCCTTCTCTCTCATTTTTTGGGTTTCTTTCTGTCTCTGCAGGTTTTTTCTGTGCCTGCGACTTTTTATTCCTCCATTTACAAAGGACGCCAGTAAAAGGATTAAGACCCACCCTGGGTCATGCCCTACTGAAGTGATCTTTATCAAACAGGAAAGTCCATGGACTGAATCTAATCAAAAGTTCCCATCTACAATAGATTTACTCTCACAGGAAAGGAGTGGTTTTTAAGAACAGGATTTTCTGGGGCCAACAAAAGCCTCAAACTATCACAACCCCCAAAGAAAATTAGCTGGAAAAGTTCAGCTCACTTCTCCAAGTTTTTCTGAGTTTATATAGGAATCTAATTCTCTGTTCTTACTGATACAGCTGCTCTTTGGTGATGTTTTAAGCAGTTGAATTTTGTATTTTACCTTTCAAGTTGTCCTTGGTAGTGTTTTTCTGCCACAGCTACTTTCTTCATCCTCAAATGGAAGTCCTTTCCTAACTTCTTGAGATAGATACTTAGATTGGTAATTGTTAATCTTTAAAAAAACAAAACAAAACAAAACAAAAAAAACAACTATGGATGTAAATTTTCCTCTAAGCATAATTTATCTATGCATCATGCCCACTATTGTGGTGATATAGTATTTACATTACCATTTGTTTCTAAATATTTAGTTTATTTTGTAATTTTTTCTTTTACCTGAGTTATTTAGAGTTTTTTTCCAAAAAGTTTCCAAATATTTGCAGTTTTGATAGTTGCTTTTTTGGTAACAAATACATATTTTAATTGCCTTGTCACCAGAAAGTAGTTTCTACAATTATGATAACCTATTTTCAGTCAATTTAGAATTTATTTATTTTGGGTAAATGATCTATATATAATAAGAAAGAATATGTATTCAGAAGTTGCATGGTGCAGAGACCTATATATCTCCATTACAATAAATGTGTTAATTTTATTTCTTATGCCAATACAGACTTTTTTTCATTGTTCAATTATTTATTATTGAGAGAGAAGTTTTACAATATTCTGTTTTAAATTCAGATTTGTACTTTTTCCTTGTAGTTCTGTAAATTTCACTTATATATTTTAAGGATACATTATAAGTGGAATACAGGTTTGAAACAATGACATTCTAATTCTGTCATTTCTTCTATAATATTAGCTGGCATTCTTCTATAGAGTAGAGTTTTCCTGTAATAACTGGAGCTATTTACTTACTCTAAAATATCATTTTCAGTGGAAAATCAGATGGATGCTACATCTTTTAATTTAATTACCAATTTTAAAGTAAGGAAATGCTTCATTAAATATTGACCTATAGGTTTTTTTCTGACTTGGTTGTTTTTTGGATATTAAATTGTGGATTTCCAAACATTGATTTATTCCACATTCTTTTTTTGGTGTTCAACTTATCACAGTTTTAGTCAGTGAGGGCTCCTTAAAGTTGGCTGCTTTGTTCTTTTGGTGTCACTTCATTATTTATAAAGGTACCTTGATTTCCTGAACAATGAGATGCCCCAGTCTCACATAACACCTTCTATTTCTTGAAGTAATTAGCCATTGCTCAAGGAGCTTGACTCTATTATTTTTTCCAGGTTTTCTCATTCAGTTCATCACCTTTTACTTATTTCCCTTTCTTTTTCTCTTTGCTTCCAAGATATATGCATTCTAAATATAATTAGAATATACATAGAGACAAATAGATTCTGGTATTACTTAATATGGGAAATAGTGAAAAATGAGGGCATTTTGACTGAAATTTTAATTCACTAAATGTCTAACTTTCAACATGTGAACTTAATGTTGCTGAACTTCCAGATGTCAAAGACGAGAAGTCAAAGATTAGACAGAAAGTTAAGCTAATGGTCAGATTAGTTTTGAATCAATAGGCATTATAACAGAAATAGAATGTAAACAGCCTGTTTTTTATCTTTAATTTGTTTGCTGCTCTTATGTTTCATATCTTGTCTTGTATTTTGGAAACTAGAAGGGGAAAAAAATTACTTGATTAATTTTTTTAGAATCCTTTGTCCTGCTTTTTTATTAATATGAAATCTAACCTATTTACACTTTAGCAGCATCAACTATTTTAATCACTTATAGTTAACATGTCTCAAATAGACAAATTTGTTAAATATTTAGCTCAACAAAACAATGAGTATCTACTTTGAATTTTTTATTCAAAATTGGGCAATTTCAAAGTAAAATATATTAAAATTCTCTGTTGATTTAAATTATGTATTGAAAATTAACTTCCCTTGACTATCTAATAAGAGAATTTATTCCCTTTCCAATGTTCTTCACTGTAGTATATAAATAGTCTCAAATCTAATCATTATAAAGTTCCTTGGTATCATATACAATTTCTTCATACCTGGGCTACTGTATTGTTTGCTTTCAAGTATGTGGTTTCCTGTATTTTATATACATAAAAATTAATGACAATACCTTAGTGTTTTGATTTTCTTTACAAAGTTAAGACATGTTATAGGAAATAGTCATTATTTATATTCAGCTGATTTGAAATCATAGGATTTTTTTTAAAAATCACAGGTTTTTAATGAAGCTTTTATTCTTCCTTTGGTCAGAAAAATGCATTTTTCTTATTATATTACTCATTTCAATGGTATTACTTGCTCTCCATAAGTCTGTGAGCTCATATTTAAACAAAAGTCATTAAGATATACTGAAACCTGGATTTTTGTCTTCCTGAAACATTTTTCTATTTCAGTCTCTGAATATCTGGATAATTATGCATTGGAGAGGATCAGAGGAGCAAATCAGAAAGAGAAATATATATTTAACAAATGTTTAGGAAATGTCACATAAGCATCACCAGGTAATGAAAAAGGTCTCAAAGTGACACAAACTAGGCACAATTATACAATTAGCACCGTATATGTCAAAAGCTCAAACTAAAGGTGACATTACTCCTTATTCTCTCCTTGTGCTTTACACTAAAGTTCCTCTTATTTTTCTCGTGTTGGTATATGGCATTATTTTCCACCTAACAGCCCATACCATAAATTTGAAAATGGACTTCGATTTGTCCTTCTCTTTCACCCACTACACCCAGTAAATCACCAAACGCTGTCAATTCTAACATTTAGAAAGATCTTTATCTTTCCACTCTATATGTACTCCATATAATGTTCAAATCCATATTTTTCTAGAGGTTAACTACATATCAACAGTAATAGGTATGTTTTTCCTACTTAAATCCATCCTGCTCACTTTACCCTGATTTACCTTTCTAAATTAAGAGTTTGTTCCTATATTTCCCCTGTTTAATATATTGCAGTGTTGCTCAAGATTTCTTAACAGGGCAACGATTCATGAGTTTGCTCTGCTTTCCTTTTCAGTATTATTTCACTCCAGTTTCTTTTTATCCTCACTACCAAGTCATCACTCCAGCTATATTAAATAATTTGTGATTTCTCACATACATCTCTGCTTGCCTGAAATGATGTCCCTGAATGCTCTCCAACACTGGATAACTCCTTTGAATCCTTCCAGACTCTCCTCATGTGTTGCTAGGAAATTTAGCAAGTAAATCTTGCTGAATCCCCTAACATGCCGCGTAACAAGGACCGTTTCAATCATTAGGGATAAAATGGGAAATAGAACAGATGTTTCTTAACCTCATGTTATAGTCCAATAGTGGGGAGATACAAAAGAGCAAAGAAACAAACAAAATAAAATAATCACACATTTTGATTAATACTTTATCTGGAAATAAATAGAACACTAATGTAGAAATATTGATAGTGAGGTTTCATGAAGGTGTGGATGGGAGATCTACTTTGGATAAGGTGATTTGGAGAAAGTGATATTATAGCTCATGCCAAAAAGATAAGGACCCAGACAAACAAAGGGAACAAAAAAGAATGTTTTAGGGAGAGAGAAGAGTAGAATGGACATAGCATTTAGTGCTGCTATCATTTGGCAGTTTGATTCTTCTGCTAGACTGTGAGCTTCTGAGGAGCATGAACCACATCATTTGTTTCCAGATCCCAGTCTCTAGCACATTGAATACTCTCAGAAAATTCTGTCAATTGAATGAATAATTTGTTTGCAGAACCATGCCTATATTGGTAGTTATTATTTCTTGCATATTTTCCCATTCATCATATAGTTTGAGGAATACAAGAATGTGTTTCTACCAGGGAGGACCCTAACCAACATTTTATACACCCAGGTCTTTTGCCCTAGCATTTGGTGTCATACAGAAAGAACCCCTATTCCAGCTACATAATTTTCTCTAGTTCACATTTAAGATTCTTGATAAATTACACCCATATTTGCATATTACTTTGGTTTCAATGAGTAAGTGTATATCATTTCAAAGACCCTTGTCAAGATTTCTTTTGAATGTATGGAATCTCATACAGGGCATCCCATTAAAAAAGACCTAAAGGGAGAAAAAACTAATAAAAATAACAAAATACTACTCAAGTAGCAATATTTATGTTTGCCTAACTTTTCAGCAAAAATCTACTTCTGGTTTTGGATTTGGCCTCAGCCTTTGGAATGCCTTCCTTAGTCTCCACAAGTATAGAAACATGGAATAAAAGAAGAGAAGCAAAATTTGTAAATTAGAAATCAGATGAACAAGTAGTAACTGGCTTATCAAACACAGGAAAGCCTAATTCCAAGCTTGCCATAAGGAAAGTTTAAGACTATCCAGATTTTACTGAATAATTCTGAAGTTACCAGAAATGGTAAGACCAAACAATCAGAAGCGAAGGGGTGAAACTAATAAAAGGAGTAGTTAAAAGCCATTTAGATGGATAAAGTTTGCTAGATCCCTTCAAAAAGTTTTGTTTGGTATACTGCCTCTTCTTCATCCAAGTGGAATTCTAAAAATGTATGCAGTGAATAGAATAAAATAGAGGGACTTGTAGACAACATGTACAGGGGTGGCGGTGGGTGTTTCCTAAACAAATAGGGGGTAAAATGATGATACATGAGCTGACTGGTGAGTTCTAAGGTTGCAATCATCTTCCATTACTGGGCTCTCAGGTCCTTATCTTTCCAAGTAGTTGATTGGAGATGTCTGTTTTGGCGTAACTGACCAGCCCCTTGAAGACTCTGAAATTCTGACATAATGGTTTCTTTCTGTCAATGAGCCAAATGAGATTATACTAGCGAAGGTCAAAATAGACCAAGATAGTGTATAAAACGGGTTACATAAGAGGAGAATTAACACAGGAAAGTGGTAAAGAAAACACTCAAGTAAGAAAATGAGGGGAGATCTATCCCAGAAGGACAGTTATGCCCAGACCTAGACAGAACTGAGTCCAGATTAGAGCAAGGTAACTCAAAAGACAAGCATGTTGATGTCTGCCTTCACCAATCTCTCCACTGCCACTGTGCCATGATTATTAACCTAAGGGCAGAATACTGAGGTGGAACCAGGCCCAGATTCTTACCATTATTTGGCTGATTTAACTATGAATGAAGTTCTTGCTCTCCTCCTCATACCCTATTCCTTGGATCTGTTGAAGACAATTATTTGATTCCATAAGTGTTCTGATTTGATCAATTCCTGAGAGCTCAATTTATGTGATGGTGAGCTTTGAAGCAGAAAATCCAGTTGCTCATTGTCTCTGACTACATTTCTCCTGGACGTCCACCAATACTGGCTCTTCACTTCAACCAGCCAGAAGGTCTGAGTGACATGAATCTTATGTGTTTTTTTTTTTTTTTTCATTTTTCTTATGATATTTTTATGGCCTCACCCCCTGACCTACACAGAAGAGGCTCTTTCACATGCTCAGAGATCCCATCAATATGGTTTCTGAAAGTCTTCCTCTGGTAAGGATACTGTCTCTTTTTCTTACACATCTAGGTTTTTGCTTGCTACTCAGCTTTTTAAAACACAGCTGGCAAAATATGTAAGGAAAAAGAGAAGAATTATGAGCCCCAAAGCCATTATAGGGGTTACCTTTTAAGATGAGAGTGATGTGATTTCTCAAGGACTAATATTGTTCTATCTTAAACCTTAGTATAGAATACAGAGGTATTCATTATTCATTGAACTTTACATATATATTTTATAGATTCTTATATATATAGAGGCTCATATATATTAGGTTAAACAATAAAATAATTTTCAAAAGAATTTAGCGTTTACATATGTCGGAAGATAGACATACTTGCATACTGTGATGCAATATTATGTTATACAATAGATGACAAAGGCACACTGTATAAAAAGAGGTGATATTTAAAATAATTAACAACTGAGCAGGACAGACACCAACCATTCAAAACAGATGCCAATCATCCAAAACTGGTAGGCAGGTGTATACTATTTAAAAGGTCAGCACTGGTTATATATGTACTACTTCTTAAAATTTTCCATAGCTTCTGAACCACACCTTCAACTTTTGGGAGCTCATATGATGGAAATAATCTGAAAAATGAACAAATATTTATTTAATAGTAGAAAAGCTAACACACATCATGTCTATTTTGTGCTGGAAACTCTTCTAACTTACTCAAAGCTCACAAGAACCATTTGAGGCAAGTGGATCATAATCTTACTGATTTTTTCAGAAGAGAATTTTGAGACATGCAGAAGATAAGTAATTTATCCAAGGTCACACAACTAATGAGTGAATCAATTGTGAGTTGAATCCTGGTTATCTGGCTCCAGAAACCATGCTCTTAACTTTATGCTTTACTGCCTCTTTTCATAAGGATTTAAGTGTAAGGATGATAAACCTAGGTGTATATAATAGTAGAAGTCTAATGTTCTGAAATATGTTACTAAATACATAATTTATGGTTCTTTTTAAAAGAAACAAATTTTGGCATAAAGCTGAGGGAAGAATATAATAATTTATTATTATAAATTAAATTAAGAACATAATAAATTATTATTTCTATGGAAAAATCAGATTCAGCTAAGAATAACTTTTCTTGTAATTCAACAAGCAATTCCAGTTGTTCTATGGCTATTATAAATTCTATATTGGTGCAAAAGTTAATAATTTGTGACATAATTTTGTATTACTTCAGATTGAATACAAGTATATTTAATAAAAAAGAGAAGCCAAATGTGATTTCCATCTTACTGGAAGTGGCTACACTTAAAAAAAAACAGTTAGACTAGTTCCACATTTCCAGTTACTATGATCTATTAAATAGGGAGAAACAAAACCAAGTGACAGTATCTTTATTTTAGATTGTTTATAAAGATATTTCTTGTATTTGTTTAATATAGACCAAATTGACTAAAATAGGTGAATTCGTTTTAAACTATATGACTATTGTAGCTAATCAAATATATTTTGCATTATTATCAACCTAAATTTCTCCAACCATTTCCTAATGGCATAAGCAACATTGATCTTGTAATTGAAATGCAACAATTCTACCAAATATTAATAAAAACAACAAGGCTCTACAATATTATTGGCAAAACTTTAAAAATTTGACAATTCCAAGTGATGGTGAAGATCTAGGAACACTGAAACTCTCAACATGCTGCTAGTAGACATATAATTTAGTGACAGTACTTTGGGGAACAATTTGTCAATATTTAGAAAGTTGAAAATGTGTATCCCCAGAGGCCCAGTAATTTAATTTTAGGTGTATGCCTTAGAGAACTACACATATATATGCACAAGGAGATATAGAGAATGCTCTTTGCTATGGACTTATTTGAAGTAGTGGAAATTTGGCATCTAAATATTCATCAATAGAGTGGATAAATAAAACATAAAACATAGATTTTATTAGTTTACAAATGTTACCATGAATCAACTGTATTACATGTCAAGTTGTAAAATCAAAGTTGTAGAATTATTTGCCCAGTAGGATACCATTTATGTATATAAATACACAATTAACTAAGGTGTGGATGGCATATGAATTATATTTAAAGAATTAGAAATATATTTAAAGAATTAAAAACATTGTCTGGCAGAGCACATGTCTCTGGAGAGAATAAGAGGAATGTGACTAAGCATCAGACTGTAGGGGAATTCAACATTAACTGTAGATAATCTTTTTTAAAATGGTCTACATATGGCAAGATGTTAACGTTTGTTAACTCTTCGAGGTTTACCTATGGTTTTTTTCTATATGTATTTTGCTAAATTTTCATAAAAAATGAAAAACAAATTCAGGAATGTTGGATTAGGGGAAAAGATTGCACTTCTAACGAGACAAGCATGATTTCATGGTTAGGCTAGAGGCTTTGATATTAGACAGATTGATTTTGAATCCTGCTCCAAAATTATTAGTTGTGCTCTCGGACAAGTTTCTTCACTTCAAAGACCCCTTTTAACCTCATGTCACATGGGGCTATAATCATATTTCAGATTACTTAGGTTAGAGCAGAGGAAATGCTCAAAGATTTCAGAGAGTTCTAAGGATCCTAAATTTCAGGATTTGCAGTTATTTTCTATTGTTTAACTAACAGCACTGCTTTTAATTCTTCATGGCATAATGTATATGTTGTAAGCCACATATATAATGATAAATCAAGTATTTAAAAGGTATGTAGGAGCCTCTCTTTAATGAGCAATTCAAATTTATTCTTCTTTTCCTAACAAATGGCTCAAATCACCTAGCATGGCTTAACATAATGGCCCTATGTTTCAAGTTATCCATGTTTTCCCATGACATTTTATACTTTGATGACATAATGCACCAGCTACCCACTATTAGTGTCCCTCCTAAAACAATAGTCCCATCTGTGGTCCCTTTTATCATCACACAGACAATGTAGTCTACAACACTGAATAACTGGCTAACCAGCCACAATTTCTGCAATGCTTTCATTTAGAGCTACTAAAACTCACAGATGGATACACTGCTGTGATAATGTTGGACTGTGTTTCTCTTAGATGAACTGGAAAGTTGCCTTACTCATTGGAACCCAGAGAGCCATTCACTGTTATCCCATGCCTGCACTATTAGCTCATGCACCAGAACCAGCCTATGTTTGCCCCTGCAGCATACAATAACTTGTGTTTTAGATTCAAGTTCACACTGTCACTTGATTGAACAAAGTGTAACAATAGAACAAATACAGCCTATTATTATAACCCCTTGTACTTGGCAGGCTACATTTATGACAATAACTAGTGAATTGCCTTTTTTAACCCAACCGAAGTGATAATATAAATATAAAGATTACATTACTCACAGTTTAGAGAGCTGTTCATATTGAATTCAGAAGACAACCATTAACAAAACTACTGTACTAATGTGGCTAGCATGTCTACCACAATGACATGGATAGCTTTGTAATATTATCTAACCTAATCATATGCTACAGGGCATGTCCATTTAAACAGGCTGTTCTGAATCTGGCTTAATAAAAATTCTTTCATATATATGGTACACATTAATCTCCCATGCCTCTTTAGTAAACTGCAGACTTGGAATAGATGAGGATAATGGTCATTTATTGCTTTCTTTCCTGAAATCACTGATTCTGTAATATTGTTTAGTGCTTTCATTCTTATAAAGTACATCTCATAACAACCTCCTCTCGGAAAGGAAAATACTGTGATTCAACCACTGTTTACCAAAACAAACATATATGTGATGACAAATGATACAATAAGACAAAAATTATTCTAGAGCAGAGATTTTCAAACTGTTCTTCTCAGAGTCCGGACATCTTTTGTAAGGGATGGAGGCTGGGAAGATATGGGAATGGGCAACTTTAACCAGAGCTATTCCAGACTGATATTAAACTCTACTCAAATTAGAGCTACTTAAACTTTCATATGAAGACATGGTTCCATTTCTAAACAATAGCAATCTACACAAAATATAGTATTTTAAGTATGGTTAACCTGGTATTCAATGCTTTCTTTTTCAAACTACTAATGATAATTTTATGGAAATTGCCAAACTGATGTAAAAGTTTATCTGAAGGAAAAATTGCAAAAGAATGACCTTTTTTCAATATTAAAATGTAATGGGGGTAATAGTAATAGGCAGAATTTATAATTATTCACAAATTCCAAAAGCTGGAAGCAACCCGAGTGTCCATCAACAGATGAATGGATAAGCAAAATGTGGTATATGTACATACAATGGAATATTACTCAACTGTAAGAAGGAATGAAGTATTGACACACAACAACATGGATGAATCTTGAAGATCTTATGTTCAGTGAAGTAAGCCAGTCACTAAAGGAAAAATATTGCATAACCTCACTGATATGACCTAAAGATATTGAGCAGACTCACAGAGTTAGAGTCTGGAAGATAGGTTACCAAGAATAGAAAGGGAGTAGAGAGTGGTGAGCTGATGCTCAATCTGGGGAAAACCTATGAAAAGATGGAAGGGGGTGGTTTGGCAGTAGATGGAGGTTATGGTGGTGCAGGGATGATGTGACTGGGGTCAATGGTGTTGGAGTATAAGGGTGAGCAAGGTTGGGGGAGTGGGTTAGGCTACCCATGGAACTGGGGGGATGGCTAGAGGAAGGAACAGGTGAACTCTGGTGAGGTGGAGGTCTGTTGAAAATACAATTGTGGGAATGTTCTTTTGACAAATATGGCAGGGAAGTGTCACTGGTTCACAGTGTCAGTGGTGGGGAGATGTGTGAGAGAGGGTTCACCTGGGGAATGCTTCTATGGAATATGAATGTGTTCATCTTGTCATAGTGTGTTATCACAGTGGGTGGATCCACACACAATAAATAACAAAATATTAAACTCCCATCCTGGGAATCCTGCTGTATTCTCAAATAGAGGGACAAGAATCTCTAGAGTACATAGGCAGTGCCTAATAAAAGAAAACAGACAAATATGCCAAGCCTTAGATATAAATGCTTGTACTTATGAAACTTATTCTTGTAAAATTGAAACTTAGCCTAATATTATCTATTGCCTAAGAGTTACCTCCTGAAAACCTCCTTGTTACTCAGATGTGGTCCCTCTCTAAGCCATAGTCAGCAAAGAAATGCATTACCTTTCCACAGCAGTGTGGGACATGACACCCAAGGATGTCATGGCACTCAGGGACTAATACCAAGAATCAATCAGAAGTTGATGTGGAAAAAAACCTTGACCCAAAGGGAGGAAATTTAAATATAAAAGAGTTTTTAAGGCTAAGAGATTTTAAAATGAGTCAGGAGGTCATTTCAGAGGTTACACTCATACATGTCTCAGGCAGATCTCACTAACTGCCATTGTGAACAAAGCTTCAACTAGAGCTATCCAGACAATATAGGAAAGGCACACAAGCCCTTGAAATCAGCACCCTGTCGGTGGGCCTTACCTTGGAATATATGACAACCTATTTTCCCAGTGTAACAGAGTTAGACTCATTTCTAATTTCCTTACACATGATTCTTCTACCTCTTTTATTTGAGCCTATAATTAGCACAATACCCATTAAATATATGTCTCAGAGACTTAATTCTTCAGTCTGTCCAAATGCCAGTTAAGCCCTGAATCTCAGCAGAGTTGCAGCCAACACCTCCTCTCCAGTTCATTGGATTTGCCCAGGATAATGAACAAAATGATGATGATGAAGGGGAGTGAGTGTAGCTCAATGTTGAGTGCCTGCTTCCCATTTCTGTATACAAGGCTCCAGATTCAAGCCCTGGTACTTCCTAAAAAAAAAAAAAAAGAAAAATTATGATGATGGACAACCCCATTCCAAAACACAGAAGGTGTCTACAACTGCAGGAGAAAGGGAAAAAGTTCTTTCCACCTGCCCCATAAGATCTAAGACCCCTCTCAATCTGGGGCAGAGCAGGCATCACCATCCCCAAATCCTCAAGTTCACAAAGGAATGAACAAACATAAGAGGGGAATGCAACCATGGACTAAGTAAACTTATTAATATTGTAGTAATAGAAGAACATGTGACATTGATATAAAGATAGTGGTTACCAGAGGTTCTGAGGGATGGAAATAATAGGTGGAACATAGGGCATTTTTAGGGCATTGGAATTAAGTGTAAACTAAAATTTAAACTATAGACTTTGGTTAGTAGCAATGCTTCAATATTTATTCATCAATTGTAACAAATGTACCACACTATTGTAAGATGTTATTAATAGGGGAAATGTGGGAGGTGTAGGGTTTGAGGTATATGGGAATCTCTTATACTTTCAATGTAAATTTTCTGTAATCTAAAACCTTTTTAAAAATAAATTCGATTATATTAAAAAATACAGGCAGCATTTATAGAGTGTTATGTGATAAAATACTCATCTTTGAACTTTGTATGTATTAATTTGTTTACTCATAACCATCCTAATAATGATTCCTATATCCGAGTATCATGCTTACCTAGGGCTGCCATAACATAGTAACACAAACTGGATGGCTAGACAACAGAATTTTTTGTATCACAGGTTTGGAAGCTAGAAGTCTGAAATCAAGGTATCAGTAGGGTCATGCCCATCTAAAACCTGTAGGAGAGGATCTTTACTTGCTTCTTCTCGGTTCTGGTTTTTCTTGGCAATCCTTGTCTTTCTTTGACTTATAGATGCATCACTGCAATCCGCTTTCATCATGTGGTCTTCTGCCTGGTGTTTATGTTTCTTCTACCCTTCTTATAAGGATACCAGTCATATGGGTCTAGAGGCCTGCCCTTCTCCAGTATAATCTCATCTTAATTTAACTAATGCCACCTGCAAAGACCCTATTTCCAAATAAGATCATATTCACAGATACTGGGGGTTAGAACTTTAGCATGTCTTTTGGAGGGACACAATTCAATTCATAACACCTAGCATTCCTATAAGGATAACCCTATTCTCATGCACATTTTACAGAATTGGAATGTGAGACACAGAAAGTTCAACTGTCATGCCCGTGGGCAGAAAGGTACTTCTGCCAGGATTAGCTCCAGAGACTTTATGGCACCCATGAGAGGTCGTGAACTGATATACTTCAATATGTAAAGCTGAAAATAGCTCAAGTATTATTTCAGAGCTACATCAATGATACTGAATAAAGAGAACAAAATCAGATCAATTTTTATAGGATTTTAGTTTATGTAAGCAAGAGCACTTCAAATTAACAGGGAAAATATAATCAAGGATTAAACGGAATAAGGATGGACATTTATTTGGAAATAAAATTTGATTTTGATATCTGCCTCATTCCATATAGAAAAAAATAATTTTTGATTAAACATGTAAACGCTAAAAAAATATGTAAGTAATGAAAGAAAACAAAAGAGAATATTTTTAGAATTCAGGGGTAAAGAAACTTTCCCAAACAAGGCACAAAACCCAGAATACCTAAAAAATTTGAAAAAAAATCACTGCACAAAACTTTAAAACTCCTCATAAAGTAGACATCATAAACAAAGGTAAAATACAAGCATGTGGCTGAAAAAAGATATTTTTAAAGTTAAGATGAAACACAGGAGTAATATTCACAATACACAAAAAGGCCAAAAGGAAAAGGGCAAATGATATATACAGACACTTTACCAAAAACAGGTACAAATGGCCAATGCATACATGAAAAACCATTCAACTTCATTTGTAATTTGTGAAAAACAAATTAAATGAATAATAATACATTTTTTTTTTTTTTTTTTTTTTAGGGACCCGGGCCAGGCATTGAACCCAGGACCTACTATGTGGGAGGCCAGTGTTCAACCAATAAGAATCAATGGCCCCCTTGAGCTGGTTTTCTTGTTTGTTTGTTGTTTTACTTTGTTTTTAGGAAGTATTGGAGAATGAACCTGGGACCTCGTATGTGGGAAGCAGACACTCAACCACTTGAGCTACATCTGACACCCTGATACATCATTAAAAAAAAAATTTAATCAGTTTTATTGATACATATTAATAAAGCATATGTAACAGCTTGGTTTTATTTATGAATTCCAAAAATAGATATTGGATTATATTTGTAAACTGGTCTTTTCCTCTGGGCTTATTAAGTGTATTGGATTCAGAGGTTTTACTTTTACTTAATTAAATTATGATTAGGGCTTTGATTGGGCCACATTAGTAGGGCATTCAGTCCCCCTGCCCCTTGGTGGGTGGAGACTCAGAGATAAAAGACATGGCAAAGGACAGTGTTGGAGTTCTGTTGCTGAGTTTTGAGCTGGAGCCTGGGAAGTGAACACACAGAAGAATAGAAGCAGCTTTTAGACATGGCAGAAGCCCTGGGGAGACAGAGCCATTCACCTGATAGTCTACAGCTGGCCTTGTGGAGAGAGGCAAAGCCTAGAGAGCCTCATAGTCCACAATTGACCTTGTGGAACTAGCAGAGGAGCTGAACCCAGAGACAAGCAAGCCCCGGGAAGAGAGGAACCCAGGAAGCCTGAACCCTTGTAGATGTCAGCAGCCATCTTGCCCCAACACATGGCAATGGACTTTGGTGAGGGAAGAACCTTACACTTTATGGCCTGGTAACTGTAACTTCTATTCCAAATAAATACCCTTTATTAGAGCCAACCGATTTCTGGTATTTTGCATCAGCACTCCTTTGGCTGATTAATACAGCACACAATCTATCCAATGGGTACAATCAATGGTATTTGTTTTAATCACATAGTTGTGCATCCATCAATTCAATCCCCATTAGAGTAATTTAATTATTCCATTAATAATAATACTAAACAACAAAAAAACAGACAACAACAAATAATTGTACCCCTTAACAAAATCTGTTGTTAGTGTGGTACATTTGTTATAATTTATGAACACATATTGAAGCATTGCTACTAACTCTGGATTACAGTTTACATTATAGTTTACACTCTGTCCTGCACAATTTTGTAGGTTATGACAAAATATACAATGGCCTATATCCATCACTGCAATGTCATGCAGGACAACTCCAATATCCTGAAAATGCCCCCGTATTACACCCATTCTTCCTTCTCTCATCCCTCTGAACCTCTGGTGGCCATTTCCTTTATATCAATGATAAGAGTTCTTCCATTGCTAGAATAATGATAAGTCTATAGTAGAATAATAATAAGTCTACTTTAGTCCATTGTTCATTCCCCAATCTTGAGGGCCTTGGGATGGTGATGCCCGCTCTGCTTCTAATTGAGAGGGAGCTTAGAATCCATGGGGCAGATGGTTGGAACTATCTTGCTTGCAGTTGCAGACATTCTTTATTCCTTAGGATGGGCATTGTCCATCATCATCTCCTTGTTAGTTGTCCTGGGTGAGTACAATGAACTGGAGAGTAGGTGTGGCAACTCTACTGAGATTCAGGGCTCAACCGGCACATGAAGAGACCAAAGATTTAAGTCTCTGGGATATATATTTAACAAGTATAGTGCTAATTGTAGGTTCAAATAAAAGGAGCAAAAAAGCCATGTGTAGGGAGACTATAAATGAGTTTAACTCTGTTATATTGGAGAGCATAAATTCCAAAGCAAGGCCTACCGACAAGATGCATAAACATAACTTCTGGAATGACCTCCAGAAAAAAAATCTCTTAGCCATAAAAACTCATTTGCATTTAATATTTAATATTTCTCCCTTTTGGTCAAGGCCTTTCTCCAGATGCATTGCTATTTGGTGCTTGGTAATAATTCCTCGGTGCCAGGGGGCTCATCCTCAGGAGTCATGTCCCATGCTGGGGGGAAGGTAGTGCGTTTATATGCTGAGTTTGGCTTAGAGAGAGACCACATTTGAGCAACAAGGAGGCTTTCAGGAGGTAACTCTTAGTCAATATATAATATTAGGCTAAACTTCAATTTCACAAGAAAAGGTCCATAAGTACAATCATCAATATCAAGGGCCTGGCATAATGGTCTTTCCTTCTTCACTGGGCACTGCCCATATTTTCGGGGAATTCTTGCTATTTTATTAGAGAATGTAGAAGGACTCCAGGATGGGAATTCAATATTCTGTTGGTTATTGTGTGGGTCTCCACCTACTGTGACAATGCCCCATGAGCACTTGAACATATTCATATGCCTTAGAGGCATGCCCCAGGTGCAACCTCCCCACACTTCCCTCCATCACTGACACTTGGCACCAGTGATCCTCCCCTGCCACAGTTGTGACCCTCTGTGATCCAAAACTCCTCCAAAAATGAAGCCAAAAAAATGAAATAAAATTAATAAGAAAACAAAATAATAACAATTTAAAAATAACAAATAAAACAAAAAAATTAAAAATTTAAAAATTGAGAAAAAATTTTTATACATTATGTCTTTCATTGTTTCATATATCTGTTGTCTTGTATGTACAGTGACAATTTCTTCTGTCCCCCAGTGTCTTATTTTTTTTCATTTTATCTTCAAAGAAGCTTAGGTTACAGAAAAGTCACATAGGAAATATAGGGGATTCCCATATACCAAACACCATACCCCTCCTCCACTCTCCCCTATTAATAACATTTTATATGTGGATGGGACATTTGTTACAATTGATGTACAAATATTGATGCATTGCCACTAAGCATGGTCAATGGTTTACATTATTAGTTACATTTTGCACCGTGCACTTTTATAGGTTTTGATGAAATTTAAAATGGCCTGTATCCATTATTGCAAGATCATGCAGAACAATTCTACTGCCCTAAAAATGCTCTATGTTCCATCTATTCTATTCTTCCCTCCTCCTCCCCTGGGAACCTATGGTAACCACTAAGTTTCAATTTTTGAAGAATAGGGCTTGTAGTTACTTGCAATAATATCAAGGGCAATAATTCTGGGTTTGCAGTACTAGAGGCAGACAAAAAACAAAAGCAAAACTTTGGTTCACAATTTGCAGGAAGGAGTGTACACATATTTTTGTGACTATAAATTTTGTTTCTGTTCTGTTAATGCCTAAGAGCAGAATTTCTGGATCAGAGGATAGTTATATATTTAACTTTATAAGAAACTTCTAATCCTTTTTCCAAAATGCTTTTACCATTTTACACTCCTATCAGCAATGTTTGAGATTTCTAGTTCCTCTACATTTTAGCCAACATTTGAACTTGTTATATCTTTAATTTTATCTATTCTAGTAAATATGTATTAACATCTGTGGTAGATTGAATTATGTACTCCAGTTTAGACATGCTCTTAAGCTTAATCCACGTTCCTGTGCAGGGAACCCCAATGTAGATAGGATCTCTTAAGATGTTATTTTAAATTAAGATGTGACCTAACTGAATGAGGTTGGGTCTTAATCCAAATTCATAAGCAGAAGAAATTCAAGTATAGTAAGAGGAAGCCAACAGAGTTCAGAAGAGAAAAGAGAAAACACAACATGTGATGGGAAAGCCAAGGAACCAAATGATTGTTACCAGAACACTACTGATTCTAGGAGAAAGAATGGTTCTGCTAAAGAGCTGTGATTTGGACATCTGGCCTCTGAAATTCCCATTGTGTAAGCCCACCCATTGTGTGTTATTTATCATAGAAGCCTGAGAAACTAAGACAATATCTCATTCTAATTTTAATTTGCATATCCCTGAGGAATAATGATAATGAAAATACCTTAGTGTTTGTTTAAATACCTTCTTTTATGAAGTGTCTGCTCAAGTCTTTTGCTATTGTTTTCTTAAATTTATTGAAGTATATAACATACATAAACAATAAGTGTATAGTAATAGTTGTGAACTTACAAAACAAACATACATAACATAGTACAGGGACATCATACCTCACCCTACCACCAATACCTTGCCTTTTGTGAAACATTTTTAACTAATGATTAAAAAGCATCCTCACAATATTACTGCTAACCAAAGTATCTTACATTTGGTCTATTTTCCCCTAACCCACCTTATTGTTATTATTATTATTACTACTATATCATTTATACATGAACATGCATGAACAATAAGTATATAGTAAAAGTTGTGAACTTACAAAGCAAACACGCATAACATCTTACAGGGGTCCCATACATCAACCCACCACCAACACCTTGCATTGTTAAGAGACATTTGTTACAAATGGTGAAAGAATATTGTCAAAATCTTACCACTAACTATAGTCCTTATGTTACATTTGGTGTGTTCCCCCCCGCAACCCACCCTATTACTATTTTAAAAATATATTTGTATGGCAGAAGTTGTAAACTTACAAAACAATCACGCACATGTGCAGAATTCCCATAAAACACCTCTCTAACAATACACCATACCATGATAGAACATTTGTTACAGATTATGAGATAAGATCCTCAGACTATTACCAGGTCCATAGTATATATTTAACACATTTTTCCCATACTCCCCCATTATCAACACAGTACATCTTTGGCTTAGATGCATGAATATTACATTACTGTTAACCACAGTCCAGAGGTCACTCCAGTTGTATTTTTTCCCATGCTTCTCCACATTCACACCACCCTGCAATAGTGATGTGCATCTGCTCTAGCTCACAAAAGACACTCTTGCATCTGTACCATCAACCACAATTCTCATCCACCTCTGGGTTTACTGTGTTATTCAGTCCCTAGATTATTTTCTAGCTTTCTTTCAATTGGCATTTACATTCCTAGAGTACCCTTTTCAGCCACTTTCCCGTTTATAAACCAGCTGTTACTCACTATAATGTGTTACCATCAACTCTATCCATTTCCACACTTTTACAATGAAGTTAATTAAAACTTCTACATGCATTAAACATCAGTAGTCCATCAGTCCTCCTTTTATCTCCTTTAACAATCCACCACCCACCACCAGGTCTTGAAGTTATTTTCCTACATTTTCTTCTAGAAGCTTTATGGTTCTTGCTTTTATATTTAGGTTTTTGATCCAGTTTGAGTTAATTTTTGTATAAAATGTGAGATAGGGGTCCTCTTTCCTTCTTTTGGCTATGGATATCAAGTTCTTTCAGCATTATTTGTTGAATGGACTCTTCTGTATGAGCTGGGTGGGCTTGACAGGCTTGTCAAATATCACTTGACCAAAGATGTGAGAGTCTGTTTCTTAACCATCAATTCAGTTCCATTGGTCTATGTGTCTGTCTTTATGATAATACCATGCTATTTTCACTAATGTAGCAAGATATGATTTAAAGTCCAGAAGGGAGAGTCCTCCAACTTCATATTTCCTTCTTAAGATGTTTCTGGCTACTTGGGACCCCTTACTTTTCCAAAGAAATTTGATAATCATGTTTTCCATTTATTTTAAAATTTCTGGTGGAATATTTATTGGGTTAGCAGTGAATCTGTATATCAATTTAGATAGAATTGACAACTTAATGATATTTGGTCTTCTGTGAGTAAGGAATGTTCTTCCAATTATTTAGGTATTTTTTATTTCTTTTAACAATAAGTTGTAACTTTCTGAATACAAGTGCTTTACATCATTGGTTAAGTTTATTCCTAAATATTTGATTCATTTATTTGCTATTGTAAATGGAATGTTTTTCCTGACTTCCTCCTCAGATTGCATATTACTAGCATCTTTTAAAGTCTATTTCATCTAATATAAGTATAGGTACTCCAGCTTTTATTGTTGTTGTTGTTGTTACTGAATGCATGGAATATCTTTTTCCAGCCTTTCACTTTCAATCTATTGGTATCCTTGGGTCTAAGGTGAATCTCTTGCAGACAGTATATACATGGCTCATATTTTCTTATTCATTCTGCCAATCTGTGTCTTTTGATTGGAATGTTTAAACCATTAACATTCAATGTTATTACTGTAAAGGCAGTTCTTATTTCACTCATTTTGACCTTTGAGTTTCATCTGTCATATTTTATTTTCACCACTCTTTTGACACTTTCAGTTACTTTTATTGATATAATCTTCATTTCTAGACTCTTTTCCAAGCCTCTCTCCTGTCTTTTCTTTTCAGACTGTAGCACACTCTTTAGTGTTTCCTGCAGATCTGGTCTCTTGGTTACAGACTCACTCAGTTTCTGTTTACCTGTGAATATTCTAAACTCATCCTCATTTTTGAAAGACAATCTTGCCAGAGATAAGCTGTCCTCATTGTCCCAAGGACCAATGAAGCTTTTCCCAACTTTCTTCTCTGCCAAGAGTAGGTACAGAACCATAGCCATGTGTAATAATCCAAGTCATACAGGCCTAAACTCTAGCTGCCCAGAGAGACTGATGAAGCTTCATGCCCCTTCCTCCCCTGCCTGGAGCGGGAATGGAGGAACAGGTGTGGGCAGCAATCTATGCCACGTGGGTCCAAAATGACTGCAGTTACCCTGGTAGACTTCCAACTATTCAGTCTGTGCCAGCTGAATGTACTTGCAGTTACCTGGAGAGGTTGGTGCAGGGTCCGCCAGCCTCCGCCCTGCTAAAGGTGGGACTGAAACCTAGGCTAGGGCTGCAGACCATTCTGGATGAAAGAAGACCTTCCCTACCTTTGCTATAATTTTTCAGTCAGCCTGCCTTCCCCTAATGCTAGGGGTGGAGTCAAAATGGCAGCTACTGGCCTCTTTCCAACTTGGACAGGTTCAAACTTTAGCTGTTCTTAGGGTTATACTTTAGCCAGCCGAAATGTGCAACCAGAGTAGAATGATCACCAGCCTCTGTGGTGTGGAGTGCTCTACTTACGAATCTTCTCAGCAGATGGGCAGTCTCCTCCTTCCATTTTTTCAAGGATGTTGCAGTATCCTCTTCTGGTCCCTGGAGCCCCCAAACAGGTGCTTTAGGTGGCTCTGGGTGATTACTAATTGCCTTGTAGCACTATCTGACTCTAGGAGCTCCTTACTGTGCCACCATCTTGCTGTTTGTCTTGCCTATTGTTTTTGAATTGAGTTATTTGACTTTTTAAATATCGAACTGAGGAATACTGTATTTCTTCTGGATAAAAATCATTTGCCATTTATGAATATGGTAAATATTTTTCCAAGTCTTTGGTTTGTATTTCCATTATCTTAATGTGTGTTTTGATGAGCAGCTTTTTAAAATTTTAATGAAGTTGTCATTTTTTCCTTTTATGGTTATTTCATGCCATGTTCTATTTAAGAAACATTTTCCTACCCCTTAATAACTAACATATTCTACTGTTTTCTTCTGGCATATTTATAGTTACAGCTTCTAAGTTTACATGTATGATCCCTTTCGAATTAAATTTTTTGTACAGCATGAGACAGATATTGCTATTCATTTATTTCCATAGGGCTATCCAGGTGTTTCATCATTATTTGAAGAAAAGACTATCATTTTGTCATTGAATTTATTTAGCTCCTTTGTTAAAAGTCAATTTATCAAATAAATATTGATCTATTTTAGGACCCTTTATTCTGTTCCATTGATATATTTTTCGATAACTGAAGCTTCATGATAGGTCTTGAAATCAGGTAATGTCAATCCAGCAGGTTTTTTTTTTCTTGAAAATATATTTTTGCCATTCAGGGTTCTTTGTATATCCATTTGTTTTATAGTTTTTGTATTTCTTTTGCATGCCTTAAATTTAACTCTGAGTATTCTTTGATGCAATTGTACAGAACATTTTCAGAATTTTATTAACATATTGTTTACTGTTAATTTATAGAAATACAATTTTTGAGTGTATATTAACTTTGTATCCTATGACTTTGTTATATTTATGTATTAGTTTTGGTAGATTTTGTGTAGATTCCTTAGGATTTTTCTAAGCACAAGATTATGTTGACATTTTCCTTTCCTTTTATATATTTTTTTTCCTTTTAGCTTTCCCATCACTAAGCTCATCAATGTTGAATAAAATCTGTGAGTGTGAAAATCCTTGCCAATTTTTTGTCTAAAGAGTAAAACATTCAGTTTTCACAATTAATATGATATCTGTAGGTTTTTTATAGATTTTTTAATCAAGTGAGTAAGTTTCTTCTATATCTAGTGTGCTGAGATTTTTTCTTTAAATCATAAGTATGTGTTGAATTTGCCAACTACCTGTACTGTATCCATTGTAATTATCATTTGAGTCTTTTCCCATGGCACTGTTAACATAGTGAGTTAAACTGATTGATTTTTCCTATTTGGGTGTCTTTTATTTTTATTTTTATTGATACATATTAATAAATCATAAATCCATCCAAAGTGTACAATCAATGGTATTTGGTGTAATCATATATTTGTGCATTCATCACTTCAATCACTCCTAGAGCACTTTCATTATTCCAATAATAATAATAATAAACAAAAAAACAAAAACAACCAAAACTCATCACCTCTCAGTCTCTCTATGCTTTCCCTGCCGTACATAGATGCTATTCTTTTTCCTCCTATCTAGTATATTTTTATTTATATTTTGTAAAAACAGTCTTATATATGCAATATCACCCATATTCATGTTTTACATGAGGTTTTACTATCTTAGAGAGTCCCATGTTACAGTTTTTAGCTCCTTCTAATAATATTCATGAGCTTAGACTTTCCCTTTCAACAATTGTCATACCCATACAATAGGACTGCTAGTTACAAACACCATAATCTGCTTTAACCATTTCTATTCATTTCCAAAGATTTACAACCTTTTTACCAATACTGCACAGATTAACCCTTAGCTTTCTATTCTCTACCTTCCTTCTATTTTTCTGGTAACCTATATTCTGATTATTTGCTCCATAAGTTTACACAATATATTTAGTTCATAATAGCACAATCATACAGTATTTGTCTTTTGTGTCTGGCTTGCTGTACTCTACATAATGTCCTCCAGGTTCTTCCATGTTGTCATATGCTTCATGACTTCATTTCTTCTTACCACTGCATAATATTCTATTATGTGTATACACCACAACTGTTTAGCCATTCATCAGTTGATGGACATCTGGGTTGTTTCCATCTTTTGGCAATCATAAATAATGCCTCTATGAACATCGGTGTGCAGATCCTGTTCATATCTCTGCATTCAGTTCTTTCAGGTAATGGTATTGCCGGGTCACATGGCAAGTCCATTTTCAACTTCATTGGGAACTAACGAAAAGTCCTCCACAGTGACTGTACCATTGTACATTCCCATCTACAGTGAATAAACGTTCCTATCTCTCCACATCCTCTACAACATTTACAGTTTTCCAACTTGTTAATAACTGTTAGTCTGATAGGTGTAAAGTGATATCTCATTGTAGTTTTGATCTGCATTTCCCTAATCGCTAGTGATGTTGAAATTTTTTATGTGTTTCTTTGCCATTTGTATTTCTTCTTTGGACAATTGTTTTTTCAAGTCTTTTGCCAATTTTTTAATTGCATAGTTTTTATTTTTATTGTTGATCTCTGTATATCATGGATATTAAACCCTTATCAGATATGTGATTGCCAAATATTTTCTTCCATTGATTTGTCTGACTTTTCACACTTTTGACAAAGTCCTTTAGTGCAAAAGTGTTTAATTTTGAGGAGGTCCCATTTATCTATTTTTTGTTGTTGTTGCTAGTGCTACAGGTGTAAGGTTTAAGAAAATACTTCCACAAGATCTTGAAGATGTTTTCCTACATTTTCTTCTAGGAGTTTTATGATTGTTGCCTTTATATTTAGGTCCTTGATCCATTTTGAGTTAATTTTTGTATAAGGTGAGAGATGTGGTTCTTCTTTCTTTATTTTGAATATGGATATCCAGTTCTCCCAGCACCATTTTTTTAATAGACTCTTCTGGCCCAGCTGGGAGGGCTTAACAGCCTTGTCAAAAATCACTTGAATGTGGGGAAGTGGCTGTGGCTCAATCAGTAGGGCTCCCATTTACCATATGGGAGGCCCCGGGTTCGGTTCCCGGGGCCTCCTGGTGAAGGCAAGCCCGCCCGCACGGCGTGGTTAGCTGACCCAGCGAGCACAAGCAGCAAGGGGGGGATAAATGAATAAATAAATAAATAAAAAATCTTAAAAAAAAAAAATCACTTGAATGTAGATGTGAGGGTCTATTTCTGAGTTCTCAGTTTGGTTCAGTTGGTCAATGTGTTTGTCTTTATGCAGTACCATGCTGATTTTACCACTGTAGCTAAGTAATACGCTTTAAAGTCAGGAAGTGAGAGTCCTCTAACTTCGTTCTTCGTTTTTAAGAACTTTTGGCTATTTGGGGCCTCTTACCTTTCCAAATAAATTTGATAATTGACTTTTACACTTCTGCAAAAAAGGATGTTGGGATTTTTATTGGGGTTGCATTGAATCTGTAATTCAGTTTGGGTAGAATAGACATCTTAATGAAATTTAGTCTTCTAATCCATGAACACGGAATGTCCTTCTATTTATTTAAGTCTTCTTTGATTTATTTTAACAATATTTTGTAGTTTTCAGAATACAGGTCCTTTATGTCTGTCCTTGGTTAAGTTTATTCCTAAATACTTGATTATTTTAGTTGCTATTATAAATGGAATTTTTTTTCTGATTTCCTCCTCCAATTGCACATCAATAGTGTATAGTAATGCTATTGATTTTTGCATATTAATCTTGTATCCTGCCACTTTTCTGAACTCATCTATTAGTTATAGGAACTTTGTTGTGGGTTTTTCAGGAGATTCTAGATATAGAATCATATCATCAGTGAATAGTGAAAGTTTTACTTCTTCCTTTTCTATTTGGGTGTCTTTTATTTTTTTATCTAGACTAATTGCTCTAGCTAGAACCTCTAGCACAATATTGAGTAACACTGGTGACAGTGGGCAATCTTGTCTTGTTCCTGATCTTAGCAGTCTTTCAGTATTGAGTACAATGCTAGCTGTAGGTTTTTCACATATGCACTTTGCCATATTGAGAAAACTTCCTTCTATTCCTATCTTTTGGAGGGTTTTTTTTTTTTTTTTAAATCAAGAAAGGGTCCTGTATTTTGTCATATGCCTTTTCTACATCAATTGAGAGGATCATGTGATTTTTCTTCTTCAATTTATCAATATAGTTTATTATACTAATTGATTTTCTTGTGTTGAACCACACTTGAATAACTGGGATAAAATGCACTTGATCATGGTATACAATTTTTTAAATGTGTTTTTGGATTCTGTTGCCAAGTATTTTGTTGAGGATTTTTGCATCTACATTTGTTAGAGATATTGGTCTGTAGTTTTCCCTTTTTGTAGTAGCTTTATCTGATTTTACTGTTGTTGGCGTCATAGAATGAGTTTGGTAGCATTATTTCCTGTTCAATTTTTTGGAAAAGCTTGAGCAAGATTGGTATTAGATCTTTGAATGACAGGTAAAATTCACCTATAAAGCCATCTGGCCCTAGGCTTTTCACTTTGGGAGTTTTTTGGATGACTGTTTCAATCTCTTCATGTGTGATTGGTTTGTTGAGGTCTTCTATTTCTTCTAGGGTTTGTGTAGGTGGTTTGTGTGTTCCTAGGAATTTGTCCATCTCACCTATTGTCTAGTTTATTGGCATACAGTTGTTCATAGTATCCTCTTATGATCTGTCTTATTTCTGATGGGTCAGTGGTAATGTCTCCTCTCTCATTTCTGATTTTATTTATTTGTGCGTTCACTCTTTTTTTTCTTTGTCAGTCTAGCTAAGGGTTTGTAGATTTTGTTGATCATCTCAAAGAACCAACTTTTGGTTTTGTTGATTCTTCCTACTATTTTTTGTTCTCAATTTCAATTATTTCTGCTCTGATATTTACAATTTCTTTCCTTCTGCTTGGTTTGAGATTAGTTTGTTGTTCTTTTTCTTACAATTAGATCTTCAATTTTAGCTCTTTCTTTTTGTTTAATGTAAGCTTTGAGGACTATAAATTTCCCTCTCAGCACTGCTTTTGCAGTGTCCCATGGATTTTGATATGTTGTGTGCTCATTTTCATTCATCTCAAGATATTTGCTGAATTCTCTTGCAAATTCTTCTTTGACCCACTGATTAAGAGTCTGTGGTTTAATTTCCATATATTCATGGTTTTTCCCCTTTTCTGTCAATTATTGATTTCCAGCTTCATTCCATTATGATCAGAGAAAGTGTTATGCATAATTTCATTCTTTTTAAATTTATCGAGACTTGTCTTGTGACCCAACATATGGCCTATCTTCAAGAAGGGCCCCTGAGCACTTGAAAAGAAAGTATATACTGCTGTTTTTGGGTGCAATGCTCTATAGATGTCTGTTAGGTCTAGTTCATTTACATATTATTCTAGGTCTCTGTTTCTTTATCCTCTGTCCAGATGTTGTATCCAATACTGAAGTGGTATATTGAAGTTTCCAACTATTATTGTTGAGACATCTATTTCTCCCCTCAGTTTTGCAAGTGTGTCTCATGTATCTTGGAACACTCAGGTTAGGTGCATAAATATTTAGTATAGTTATTTCTTCTTGGTGAATTGCCCCTTTTATTAATATTTAATTACCTTCTTCAACCCTTGTAACAGTTTTGCATTTAAAATCTATTTTGTTCAATATTAGTATCACTACTTCAGCTCTTTTTTGGTTGCTATTTACATGGAATACTTTTTCCCAACATTTCATTTTTAACCTGGTTGTGTCCTTATGTCTGAGGTGGGTCTCTTGTAGATAACATATACACAGCTCATATTTTTTTTATCCATTCAATCAGTCTATGTCTTTTGAATGGGGAGTTCGATCCATTAACACTCAATGTTATCACTGTAAAGGCACTACTTCATCCATTTTGTTCTTTGGCTCTCTGTTGTCATATTGTTCTATTGTCTGTCTTCTTACCCTTTAGTTTACCTTCCTAATAATCTTCATTTCTAAACTCTTCTCCATATCTCTTGTGCTTGTTATTTTCCTTTCAAGCTGCAGCACTCCCTTTAGTATCTTTTGTAATTCTGGTATTTTGGTAAAATAGTCTATCAATTTTTGTTTGTCTGTGAAGACTTTGAACTCACTCTCATTTTTGAAGGTCATTTTTGCCAGACACAGAATTCTTGGCTGGCAGTTTTTTTCTTTAAGTATTTTAAATACATCACATCACTTTCTTCTCGCCTCCATGGTTTCTGATGTAAGGTTGGCTCCTAATCTTATTGATTTTCCCTTGTATGTGATGCTTTGCTTTTCTCTTGCTGATTTCAAAATCCTCTCTTTATCTCTGACATTTGTCATTCTGAATAGTAGGTGTCTCAAAGTAGGTCTATTTGGATTTATTCTTTTTGGTGTGCATTGTCCTTCTTGGATATGGATATTGATGTTTATGTCTTTCATAAGAGTTAAAGAGTTTTTGCTCATTTTTTCCTCAAATATTCTTTCTGCCTCTTTTCCATTCTTTTCTCCTTCTGCAACATCGATAATGTGAATATTTTTGTATTTCACATTGTCATTCAATTCCCTGAAACTCTTCCATTGTTTCTATTCTCTTCTCTTTTTGTTTTCCTGTCTTTTCCAGTTCAGATATTCTGTCTTCCAAATCGCTGATTCTGTCTTCAAGCTATTAAAATCTGTGCTTATTTGCCTCTAATGTAGTTTCAATCTCATCCATCATGTCTTTCAGTCCCATAAGATCTGTTACTTTTCTTTTCATGTTTGAAAAATTGTTCTTAGGCTCACCCAATGTCTCCTTAATATCCTTTATTTCTTTAGTCATATTTTCTCTAAATTCTTTGAAGTGATTTAAGAGAGTTGCATGATTACCAATGATTGATTGTCTTAAATTCTGTATTTCTTCAGGATATTTGGTTAGTTCCTTTGACCAGTCATCTCTTCCTGTTTCCTAGTATAGCTTGTAATTTTTTTTTCTTTCTTTCTTTTTTTTGCTTATGTCTAGGCACCCGAATTGGTGAATTTACTCTAATGGCCAATTTCTGTCTTACCTTTTTTTTCACAGCTCTTCTTTGATATTTGGTTCAACTTATCCTTAATCTTTAAAATTGCCTGCTTAAGTTCTCAAAATCAGGTCAGGGACTCACTAATGGGGCACAGATTTTCTCCCAGGGGTAGGATAAAGAGAACAGTTTTTGTCTTGACCGGCCAGCAGATGGCACTTTACAGAGCACCTTTCCACTGAGGTGTTTCAGTTTGGGCTTTCCTGTGTTCCTGTATTCAATTCCTAGTGCAGAGATTCAAAGCAGTTTCTGCTGGCTGAATTCACTGAAAAAAAGCCCCCAATTTCTCCATCCCTTATCCCTTGGAATAGCTGACAGGGAGGAAGATATCTGTTCCCCTCTCAGTCAGCTGCAGTGAGCCAGGGGTTTTGTCCCAGCTTAATATCTTGGGGGTGGGGGAGGGGAGCCCTTCCCGGCCGCTGTGGGGGCCTGGTAACTCATGTTTGTTGTTTCAGTTTCTTCATCTCTCTGTCCCTCACCGTCCAGGGAGTTGTGTAGCATTGTCTTGGTTTGCTGACCCCCAAAGTAGGTCCCTTGCACAGTTTTTGACTCTTTCTCTACTTTTTATTTTTTTTTTATTTTTTTTTATTATGGGTAAAAAACAAAATTCTCACAATACATACAAACATTTGCAAAATGATATATAAATATATATGCATATATGTGTATTTGCTTACAAAAATGTTGTTTATATATATATATATATATATACATATATTTTAAGAGGTGCTTAGATTACCCAAAATATTACACGGAACCCACTGGGGTTCCCATGTTGCCCACCTCCCACACCTCCCATCACATCCCACACAAACATCTCCCACAGTGTGGCCCACCACCCTCAATGGACTTACACATCCTGGAGCCTTGCCACCAACCATAGACCACAGTTCACACTGTAGACCACACTCTCTCCCACTCAGTTCTGAGTGGTGTGTGCTGATTTAAAATGGCCTACATCCGTTGCCACAACAGTACTCAGGACAACCTCCAACTCCCAAAGAAGCCACTGTTTTTGAGAGAACATTGAGCTCTGCCTGTCTGTCACCATTTTCCCACAATCCCTGATTGATTTTTGAATGTTAAACCAATGTTTTTCGCAGAAAACCATTTTTACATCTAACTTGGTTCCAATTGCTAGTAAGTTGTTCAGGATTTTTATATCTATGTTCATTTTAAATATTGGTCTATAATATATTTTTTATAAATACAGTTTTCAGATTTGGGCATCAGGGTTATGCTGGTCACATAAAACACATTGGAAACTGCTCCTTATTTTACTTGAGATTAAAGTGCATTTTATTTACATAAGACTGATATTATTACCTCACTGAATGTTTGATAGAAGTCACTGGTAAAACTATCTAGGCCTGCAGTTTTCTTTATGATCAAGCTTTGATGATGAACTCATTTTCTTTAATTGAAGTGGACCTTTCCATATTCCCTATGTCAATTTTGGTAAGTTATACACTTCAATAATTTTTCCATTTAATCTAACTTGTTGCATTTATTGGCATAAAGTTAACTACTATATTCCCTTTTTATCCTCACACATCTCTGATTTTGCACTGTGGTCATTTTGAATTAAATGTAAAAATAAGACAGATGCAGAAAGAAGATATATTACATCAGTATGTTATGGTACCAGCATTTTCAACTCTTTGCATCTTGAAGTCTCCCAATCTCAATATTAAATATCCATGACCCCAAATTATGTAAACAAATCTGCTTTTCCAGAGAAAAGCATTTATGATTTATGAATATTTTACTATAATATTTTTCTTTCTTCCATTGACATTTATAATTCAATAAAAACTGAAGAAATGTTTTTGAGAGTAATTTCATTTCAGGAATTTAAAATATAAATATACCAAAAATTTTAGGCAAATATATAAATAATATTATCATATATAAGTTTACCACCAAGAAGCTACCATAAAGGTAATAAATAGAAAATTACAATAGTGCTATTGGGAGATGGCATAGTATACTCAGAAAAAAAGCATGAACATTCAACTAGATATGAGTTTATATGCTGATTTCTTTACTTTTCTGATGTATATAATTAACAAAATACCTAACTTTTTAAGTATTCTTTTCCTCATTGTTTAATAGGGATTGGAACACATACCTCATTGGATTCCTGCAAAGATCAGAGTTCATGTTTGCAAAATGCTAGCACAATGACTTATATCCCACTGAAAATGTGGTATGAATTATTGGGAATAAATGCTGTATAATGGATCAGCCAGTGAACCAGTGTTCCCAATATTAACAAGATGAATAAATCAGAGAACCTTGCCTATCATAATATTAAAATGCAAATAACTCCAAAAATCACTTTATTCACAAACTTAGTAAAGTTGGAGAACAGAAAATGATGAAAAGTAATGATATATATAAGGCTACCATCAGCATAACCAAAGGACACAGATAATCTGTAGTAGATAGAGCCTAAGATTTTACCATCTCTGTAAATTTGCAGAAAAAAAATTGTAGATTCTTTGAATCTTAATTAAATCAAAGATTGCCATTGATTGTAGATAAACTATTATTTTATGTATCTCTAAGGAAGAATAACAATGATGTGTAACTATGACACATCATTACTTACAAGAATTCGGCATTGGCACCTCACAGACCTAGTTCAAATGTCCAGTTCTGGTGTGTTCTACTCAAGGAAATTGATTTAGCCTCTTTATGAATCAGGTACTTCATCTATTTATTGCTTAATAATGAGAATAATGAATTCCTATAGCTATTTGTAGAATTATGTAAAAAGGAGTATGTCAGTATTTTTCTGGTAGCTGTCCCCTTTCTTCTACTTTGGCCTTAATAATGATCTCATCTTTTACAATGTGTGTATATTTCCATAGCCATACAGCAAGGGGTAGTGGCAGGTCTGTATTAATGAAAGAGAATAAAGCTTGTTTACTTTAGGTGGCAAATAAGTTTAATAGAAAAGTCAACAGGACAAAAACGTAAAGGACACAGCACTGCCTGGGTGAACCCACTTGCTGAGATGTAGCTCAATGCTTATAGGTTCTAATTGTGACAAGATAAAGAAGTAGAAGCAGTGTTGGATGCTTCCCTCAATATCAACCCACAAGTATCAATAGAGAGAGAATATCATGTAGTCCAAGAAATACCAAGAAATCTAACTCAATTGCCATAAAGAGACTGACAACTGGTTGGCTTGGTGTATACTGAGGTTAATGAGTGCATCATGGGGAAATGGTTGCCAGCCTGACCAGGAAGATTAATTAGGGGAAAAAAGCCCTTTGAGACAGACTTGTGTTCTTATTTTCCCTGTCCCAAAGTATTGGGATATTCCTCACCATATTATCTGCAGTGATTGTTTTTCCACTGGTAAAGATGTTGCCAGAGATAAAATGAGCAAAGAACAGAAGCCTTGTTATGGAAAGTAGCTGAGGAAAAACAGGTAGGCTTGGACACGCACTTCACACCTGGGCCCCTCTCCTAACCTCCATGGCAGAAGTATAGTCAAAGGAGAGCTTTGTTCCATTGAAGCTTCTTGAGTTCAAGGCAGAAAAGAACCTGTCCTTTGCCCTTCCTCAGAACCTACCACAAAGCAAAGCAGCCAATTCCATTAGAGAAATATAAGCTTACAAATTGAAATGTTGAGAAAACTGAGATGCACTTGAAACATTGGAATAGACATGCCAACAGAAACAAAATATCATATCAATTGACCAATAAATATAAAATAAGCATATTAGACATATTAACAGTGATTAGGAAAGATATTAGTAATGTGACACAAGAAAAAAAATATTTAGAATGCCAAGTAACAATATTAAGTATGAATCATATAATAGGTAAATCAAAGAATGCAATAGATAGTATAAATAGCAAATCTAAAAAATAAATAAACTTTGGGAGGTCAGAGATCAGGTGGAAGAATTCTGCCAAAGAAAGTAGGAAAGGATGAAAGAATTAAAAAGTGTGTAAATGAAAATGAAGGAATTTAAACTATAGAAATAAATGCCAGGATCCAAAAGGAATCCCAGGAGCCTAAATAAGTAAACAAACAAACAAAATAGTTAAAAGGAAATACTGAAAGAGATAATAGAATTAAATTTCCCAGATTTAGGAAGGAAAGACTTGAATCAACAGTGTCTATAGTATGTGAAATATGAACTATGAGGAAAAACCTCTGCCTTGACACATTATGATGAAATCGAGCAATATCAAAGATAAAGAGAAAATTCTAAAGTTTTCTAGAGGGGAAAAAAAATAACAAATATGGGGAAAATATGGAATCAGTGTTTTCAAAAGCAACACATGTTGCAAAAAACAATGATATAATATTTTTAAAAGTATAATGTGCTTATAATTTAAGAATTTTATATCCAATTTTTCCATCAAATGTGAGGCCATAATTTTAAAAGTTCTCAATCACTCAAGGTTTAAGATATTTTTCCAGATGTATCATATTTTTAAGGAAGTTCTTAAATAATAGAAGAAATCCAGGAGATGCTGAAACAGATAAAGGAAAAAAAAGGTGATTAAATATTGTGGCAAATTTTATTGATGCCACAGGAATGAGTAGAAAATAACATAATGGAATGGAAAATGAATAAAGACTGTAAATCCATAATAATATTTGAATTGAAATTCTAAATACCATTAATCTTATGGGGGAGAGACCTCAAACATGAAAAAATCATTTAGGGGAAGATATACATATCAATTAAAAATAAGAAAGAATTTAAAAAGGAGAAAAACAGAAGCACATATTGAAGTAATAAACTATGATGGTAGAAACATGTCCAAATATATCATTAAGTAAAATAAATATAAATGGACTAAGCTAATCATTTAAAACTAAAAGTTTGCTATATTGGATTTTTCACAAATCTATTTTGTGGACTTAAACCATCCGTGAGTTGATTGCATATGTGGTTGATTACATCTACAATCAACTGAGGACATTGCTTTCAGCAATGAGAGATGTCTCATCCAATCAGTTGAAGGCCTTAAAAGGAGAAGTGATATCAGCATTCAGCAAGAGAATTCCCAGAATTCCCATCTCTACTTCAGACAGCTAGCTTCTCTTGCAGAACTCATTGAGGAACTTCATCAGAGTTCCTCACTTGCAGTCTGCCCTATGGAATTTGGACTCATGCATCGCCATAGTCACATGAGACAATTTTATATCTTATAATATTTACTGATATTATGATATTTACTGATATTATTGGTCCTCTTTCCCTAGAGAACCTTGACTAATACAGTTACCTAAATTAAGAGGGAGAGAAAACATATTTAAACATATTTCTATTTTATTAATAAAAATTATATTAATCTGCTATTGATTGTTTTGCAAAAGTCTAGGACAGTTAGAATTATCTTGGCAGCTACTGTGTAAGGCAATTTGTTAAACACAGAGATGCAAGGAGTGATAAGACACCATTTCTGCCCTTTACAGGTGTACTATTCTGGAAAGAAAAAAAAATCTACATAAGAATGTAAAATAGCTTATGTGTAATGTCCAATGAATGCTTTTAGATAATGTAAATGCAACTAACATTTATCAAGTACCAAATATGCACTATGCCCTGGACTAGTCACTGTAGGTAATATTTTCCTATCTTCAGAGCATCATTAAAAGTTATGAATTCTTCATTCCCTTTCACAGGTAAGAAAACCAAAGCTCAAAAGGAGTAATCATCTAGTCCATGTTTAATAAATAGCAGGTTAATTGCTCATTCTGCCATATCACTCAGGTCACAGGGGATGACGCGTCCCTAGGAATTATGCTAACTAAAATTCTGAAACAATTAACCCGAGAACTTTTATCTCAAAGAGACCAGAGATAAGCAGAATACTGATCTTGATTGAACCTATGAGAAGTGTCTCCTGCTACTTCCTCTAACTCAAACTCACTCATTGTTTAGCACTATATCACTTTCTGTGTCATGCCTTATTGTTTAAACATCTATGTCGATTATACATATACAACATGAAGAAAAGTTCTAATCGCCCCCAAGAGAACACCATCACTAAGAAAACAGATCCAGTCAATTTGCTGAGCATTTTGGTCAAGACTAGTCATTAATAACTGTACTCTGAACACATGCATATGCAAAGACTAAACTTGAGTTTTACCAATGCTGAAACAAGGAGCAAGCACAATGGTTAAACGTTACCTACAGTCTTTAGGAGAAAGAAATAGAGAGTGATTTTAGGTTTACTGTATATTTTTTATAGTTTATCTTATAGGACCACATGAAGTTAATTATGTTTAGTTCTCATTACAGAATATGGGTTCAGTTATTCTCTATAATTTACAATGTTTTTATATAAAATGTCAGGTTAAAGGTCCTCTTGTTTGTTTATTTCTAATTTAATTTTTTCTATGACAAACCTTGGTTATGATGAAACTTACCTGACTTTGGGAGTGAAAATATAGGGAGATTGCATCACTTATAGAATATTGAGCAAAGAAAGTCTATTTCTTCTGCCTGGGTGTTTAATGTGGTTTAGAAGCATTTTTCCAAAATCTCAAAATCTCATGCAGAACCTTAAAGGGTATAAATGTATGTTGTATAAGAACAACATTCTTGTATATGTTTTATAACATGTTATATAACATGTCGTATAAGTAACTTCTTAGTCAAATACATCAGACGAGGGTTATAGTTAACTCACTAAATATCTAGTTAAATCACATCTAGTACATCATGGAAAGCAGCCATTCAAAATGGCTTCCTGACCAATCACATCAGAGTATACATTGCCCATGACAAGAATGGAAATTTTGATATCCATATAAGCCAGAGTCATTGTTTTTTAGTATTATTTAGTATATTTTCCCAATATATTTACTAACTCACAGTATAGTAAGATAAGAGACTATGGAAAATATATATGTGCTACTAACATATATTCATATATTTAATTTTCTATGACTTTTTAGATATTGGGATCATGGAGGAAGCCCTGAGCTTTGAAATATAATTACCTAAATATTATATTACCTTTATGTTTCACTGATTTTTATTAGGTTTGCTTTTGGTTGAAGTATAATCCTTCAAAATTACTAAATTGGTTTACAGGCTATCAAAAGATAGTTGCATATGGAATGAATGGACTCTGTCCAACAGTTTGGCCTAGATGTTTGAATCAGCTGACCAATTGTCTAACAATGAGCTAAGAATGGGACATCTATACTTACGGATATAATATTAATCTCAAAATGAAATTGTCCTCATAGAACTCTTGTTTTCTCCCTGGACTGTTCTTCCTCTTCAATTTACTTATATATATAAGTAAATGGTATCATTTTTCATTCATTTGCTCAGGCCAAATACTCACCGTCATTCTTTTCTTTTCTTTATGCTCCTCATCAAATCCAACAAAATTTCTTATTTGCTCTAACCCTGACACCTGAATACATCTCATAATCTCCACTCTTAGAAGCTGAATATACACAAAATTATTTGACAGTGTGTTGGAGGCAGCCAGAAAGAGGTGAAGCTAAAATGGCCGACCGACAACAAAGAACAAGCCTGATCCTATATCTAGCCTTCTTTGAGGAAGTAGCTCACCCTGTTCCCGCGCCCACGAAACCTTCCCGCCTTCCACAGATAACAAACCCTCCCTAGCACCAACTGTGCCCAATCCTAGCCTAACACGTAATTCCTCCTTTTTTCATGCCCTACCCCCTACTCCACCCTTCACCCTACATATAAAAGGCTGTGTACTTCCTCAATAAAGGACCTGCATGCTTACCTCGTCTCCACTGTGGTTCTTCCCACCATATACCCACCTCACCGTCAAGGCCCCCGGGAACGCCGACTACCTCCCGGCGCTCCCCCCTCATCCTGCCCGTCGACAACAACAGTGGGACAAAGGTAGCAGACTTCTAGTTAGTTTCCTGCTTAAACTCTTAACTTCCTACAGTCCAATCTCTGAATGGAGTTGAATTCAAACTAATATTTTAAGAGCATAAATCACATCATGTCACTCTTCTGCTTAGAAATGTTCAATTGAGGGTGATGATGATTCATGTTCCAGTTTGCTTGGGAGAGTCCTGCTTAATTCCTATTATTTGGGTGTAATTATTAATAAAGCCCCCTTTAATTCTCAAATGTATCCTGCTTTGGAAAAGAAGTTATATAGTTACCCTGTATCAATGGCTTCCCATTGCAAGTCAACTCAAGCAAATCCACCCCCTTCACTTAGCCTAGAAAACCTGACCTGATCCACCTCTGTGCAAATACCTCTGCCTACCTTACTCATTTCATCCCAAACTCTCTATCCTTATTCAACAGATTCCAGGCACAATGCCCTTTCTGTCTTTCAAACAAAGTCAAACTCAGTCATTAACTTGAGGCATTTGCATTTGATTTTCCCTCTAACTAGGATGCCCTTCTACCATTTACATGGCTGGCTCCTCCTCAGAAAGGACCTTTGCAATCACAGTAACCTTCTACACCACCAGTCACCATTTTTTCCCATAAAATTTTAAATATTTTTTAGTAAACATATTATATTTATTTGTTAACATAATTTTTATTTTTAATTAACTATATTTTATTTATTCACTTACTTTTTAAAAAAAATTTTTATTTATTTATTTTTTACAAACCCTTGTGTCGAGGGCTGACTTTCAATAGATCGCAGCTAGGGAGCTGCTCTGCTACGTACGAAACCCCGACCCAGAAGTAGGTCGCCTACGAGTGGTTTAGCACCAGGTTCCCCACGAACCTGCGGAGTGTGACGGGCGAGGGGGCGGTCCCCTTCCGGCCGCGCCCCGTTTCCCGGGACGACGGGCTCTCTGCACCCGACCCCGGTCCCGTCGCGCGGCGGGGTTTTTACTTACTTTTTAGAAATGTTTTGGTCTACATTTCCCTACTAGTGTGTGTAGCTTACTGAGATGTAACTGTCAAGGAAGTTGATAGTTCTTTCTCCAGGGCCTAACCATAGCACAATGCTCAGCACATAGTGGCTGCTTCATAAATATTTGTTGATTATATGAATGAGTCATAGAGATCCAGGAGCATAAGTATGATTCTCTTTATATAGAAAGTTCTGCCAAATACATGGACACTGCAACTGCTCCAAATATTCCATGAATGATTTTAAAAGTTTTAGCTATTAGAGAATATGTTTGGAACTAATGAGAGCCTGCTAAACTTTAGTAAAGATAAAAATTAAAAATACATTCAGTGATTCATTTTCATGATATTTTAAAACTTAAGTCTGTAGGCCTATCACAACTGCATGTTTATTCAATGTTTATAATGCTGCTGAAATCAAATGAATCACATGTATTCTTCACTATCTAATCTTTGATTCCTTATTTTTTGTTATAATTAGCAGTTATAAAAGGCAGGGTCAAGTTCTTACAGATGGAAATTTTATTAATTTACAAATAGACCTTCACAAAATACACAGTACATTTTCACTTTTATAAACCTAAAAATTCCATTTTCTAGCTCTAATGAAATCCAAATCCTTACGGAAAACCTAAAGTTATACGCAAATTGAGAGGTGGAGTGAGCTAATCTGTTTAGTTAGTGTGGGACAAAAACTTGAGAGGAAACTGTTTTATCAAGCCAAAGTTTTACAACGTGGCTATAACATAATGAAAGCCATGATAGAGTGGCTCTTTTTGCCTGAGCAGATGGGACCTCAGCATGTTTATTAAACTATCTATAGAAGTCAATAACTTTTCTGAGATAACTATCCTAAAGTATTCACAAAGTGTGTGGTTCAACCAATTCTTTTCCTTTTTCCCTTCAATTGAACTCAGTTAAACACACATTTATAAAGACTTCATCATGTTTTTGTCTGGCCCTAGGTGCTAAAAACCCCAAAATGAAAAGAACCTCATCCTACACTGAGGGATATCTGTATTTATTATATACGATTTAACAGTTAATATAACTCCAAGGACTACACATCACATCACATCAAAGACATTACTGAACTTAGTGAATGTTGTTCCCAACCTCCAGCTAGTGATAAATACAGTAAACAATTAAAAAAACAAGCCTGTTTTCTGCAATTCCTTTTGGGTATGAACCACAAGGCAGTCTTGACATTTCTTTATTGATTGGTACTTTATTGTTAGTTATTGTAACAAAGGATTTGGTTAGAAAGATTGGGAAGGAAAATAAAAGTCATTCATAGCTCAAGTGTTGTCTTAGTAAGCAATCAACCAAAAAGATAATTTTGAAGCATAGAAATAATGGATTTTATGTAAAGCAACACTTCTTACTGCTTGAGAATCTAATCTACTTGATTGAAGTTGTATTCCAGAACTCCAAATATTAGGTTGAAAACATAAGACAGTCATGCAGTTATTTTGGAAGATTTAGATTTTGACATTGTGCAAAGCAGCAATTTGGATACCTGACAATTTTATGGACTTTGAAATTAAAAACTAGAAGCAATCTTAGAGATTTTCCAGTCTATCACTGCATTGTACAACCTATGTAGCTTAACCAAATTGTCTAAGTTCCCACATGAAGATAATGAAAGAATTTGTACTAGAATCCAAGCACTGACTCCATATTCAAGTTTTGAAAATTATAATTTAAAAAATTATATCTATTTAAACTCACTTTCTACTTTCATCTGTATCGTTACTGTTACATAGACCAACCTATGAGAAATATGCTAAGATTCTTGGAAAGACAGCCACTGACTTTAATGAGATGTTTAAAATTTTTTTTTTTTATTTTTAAAGAAGCTTTAGATTACATAAATATTACATGAAAAGTAAGGGATTCCCATATGCCCCACTCCCTTCTCCTCCCACACTTTCCCACATTAACAACATCCTTCATTATTTTGATACATTTGTTACAATTGATGAACACATATTGAAGCATTTTGACAGACATTACTAGATTACTATTTTTTCTCTAAATCTTTTCTAAATTACTGTGTATATGAAATAGCAATATTTTGATTTCTTACAAAATAAGGACTATATCAATAATGAGAATACACAGCAACAAAGTACAATGTTTTATCCATATTGCTCTCTTCCTTCTCAGTCGTCACAGTCAAAATTGAATCATGTTTGTTGCTTTATATTTTTCTTTATGAACTAGTGAGAAATTTATGGCTAATCTTTGTCAGTCCTTTTGCAGTGGGAATGAAAAGGCAATGCTACTCTCCTTGATATCACCAATATTAAAGTTATCATTTCTCTTTTTAGCCCTGGGTGCAACTCAGAAATTCAGGATGTAAAAAAAGTATCCTATAATTCAACCATTTTACCGCAGAATTCAGACCAATGAAAGGGAGACCGGGAGAATAAGAATGGAGGGTTACAAGCATTATTATCTGAAGTATATATTCCCATCAACATTCAGCAGAGGGCTTAAAGAATTCAAGGTGGAAGAGCAGCACATGTTCTCTTAAGAACAAAGTCCTCAGAAGAGAATCAGAGAAAGATGGGCTCATCATGCTCCGATTTCAATTCATTGATTCCGTCTTTGATTAACATGACAGAATGAGAGGAAGTCTTCTTCAGTTTTACTAATTTGTAAGTTATTCCTTCTGGGAGGAATAGGAGATGGTGGAAATATAGGCAGAAAGTATATTCAATGCATAAAAATCAGTGAGTCAACTATAGATGAGCTGAGTTGGGAAATGAGACTATGTGGGAAAGGTTTCACATCACATTTCACATTGTGAATTTCTTTCTTAGATTTATTTATTTATATTTTGATTTATACTTCTGTCAGCAGTGCATAACAATTTCCACTGACCCCCCTGTAGTCAACAATGCTTAATGTTATCAGACATCTTCATTTTTATTTATCTAGTTAGTGCTAAATATTATTTTACTGCTAGCTTATGTTCCACAATTTTAATGCAGTTGAGCATAATTCCATAAGTGTATTTTTGTGAAATAACTAATTTTTAAAATATAAATCAGTTTAATTGAGATATAATTAGCATATCTTACAATTTACCGATTCAAAGCATACAATTCAATGATTTGTAGAATATATACAGAGTTGTATAACCATAAACAAAATCAATTTTACACAGTTTAATTCCCCTGTACTCATTAGCAGTCACCCCTAGCGCCTCCACACTAAACCCTATGCCTAGGCAACCATTAACTTAGTTTTGTCACTATAGATTTGCCTATTCTTAACATCACATATAAATGGAATCATAAAATATGTGATTGATCTATTTCCCTTAGCATAATGTTTTCAAGATTCATATAGCATATATCAGTGTATCATTCCTTTTTATTCCTGAAGAGTATCACATTGCATAGATATATATTTTATTTATCCATTCATCACTCATTTAAATTGTGGTAACATATAGAATGCAAAATTTCAGTTACCATTTTAGAGATACATTTCAGTGGTATTAAATACATTACATTTAAAATGTTGTGCTACCATCACTGCCACTCTTAACTAAGACATTTTCATGATCCCAAACAGAAACTCTACCTATTAAGCAACAATTTCCCTCTGCCACCAACAACAACATTCTCTAGTATACACTAATCTATGTTCTATCTCTATTAATTTGCTTATTTCAGATATTTTATATGGGTAGGATCATACAATATTTTCCTTTTGTGCCTGGCTCATTTAATTCAACATAATGCTTTCAGGTTTCATCTATGTTGCAGCATGTTTCAGAACTTGTTCTGTTTTACAGCTTAATAATATTCCATTATATATATATGCCATATTTTATCTATTCATCTGTTGATGGACACTTGGGTTGTTTCTACCTTTTAACTATTGTGAATAATGCTGCTGTGAACATTGGTGTATATGTATATGTCCAAATCCCTGCTTTAATTCTTTTGGGTATATACATGGAAGTAGAATTGCTGGGTCATATGGTAATTCCATGTTAACTTTTTAAGGAACTGCCAAACTCTTTTCCACGGATATTCCCAATTTTGCAATGCCACCAACAATGTATGAATGTACCAATTTCTCCGCATCCTTTCAAACACTTGTATCCCATAATTTTAAATAATAACAATCCTAGTGGGTATGGAATCATACCTCATTGTGGTTTTGATTTTCATTTCCATGATGAAAAATGATGTTGAGCATCTTTTTATGTGCTTATTGGCCATTTGTATATCTACTTTGGAAAAATATCCATTTCAATCCTTTGTCCATATTTTAATTGGTTTGTCTTTTAATTGATGATTTGTAGCATTTCTACACAGATGTTGAATATTAAATGCTAATCAAATATATGATTTGAAACTATCATCTCCCATTCTCTAGTTTTTTCAGTTTCTTTTTTTTCTTTATCTTTAAAGAAGCTTTAGATTACATAAATGTAATCGGCATAAAAACTTTTGTACATTAAAGAAATTATCAAGAAAGTGAAAAAATTAATATTTTCTCCCATTGAGTACACTGTCTTTTTACTTTCTTGACAAACTCTTTTGAAGCACAAAAGTTTTTTTAAAATTTTGAGGCGGTCCTATTTATCTATTTTTTTCTGTTGTTGCTTGTGCTTTGGGTATAAAGTTTATGAAACCATTTCCTACTACAAGATCTTGTAGATGCTTCTCTACATTATCTTCTAGGAGTTTTATAGTCTTGGCTCTTACATTTAGGTCTTTGATCCATCTTGAGTTAATTTTTATATAGAGCATGAGATGGTGATCCTCTATCATTCTTTTGGATATGGATATCCAGTTCTCCCTGTACCATTTGTTGAAGAGGCCATTCTGTTCCAGCTGAGAGGGCTTGGTGGTCTTGTTGAATATCAGTTGATTGTATATGTGAGGATCTATATCAGAACTCTCAATTCAGTTCCATTGGTCAGTATGTCTATCCTTGTGCCAATAACATGGAGTTTTGTCCACTGTAGCTTTGTACTATGCTTTAAAGTCAGGTATCATGATTCCCCCATATTATCTTTTCTAATATGTTTTTGGCTATTCAGGGCCCCTTGCCCTTCCAAATAAATTTCATAATTGTCTTTTCCAATTCAGTAAAAATTGCTGTTGTAATTTTTATTAGGATTGCATTAAATCTGCATATCAATTTGAGCAGGACAGACATCTTGATGAAGTTTAGTCTTCCATTCATGCAATATTCTTCCATTTATTTAGATCTTCTTTGATTTCCTTTAAAAATGTTAGGTAGTTTTCTGTGTACAAGTCCTTTACTTCTTTAGTTAGGTTTATTCCTAGATATTTGATTCTTTTTGTTGCTATTGTAAATGGAATGCTTTCCTCTTGAGATTGCCCATTATTAGTATTCAGAAATGCTACTGATTTTTTGTCTTATACCTTGCTACTTTACTGAACTTATCAGCTCTAAAAGCTATGTTGTAAATTTTTCAGGGCTTTCTATGTATAGAATCATGTCATCTGCAAATAGTGAAAATATTACTTCTTTCTTTCCAATTTGGGTGCCTTTATTTCTTTTCCTTGCCTAAGTGCTCAAGCTAGAACTTCTAACACAATGTTAAATAAGAACAATGACAGTGGGCATCCTTGTCAGAAACCAGATCTTAGAAGGAAAGCCTTTAGCATTTCACCATTGAGTATGATGTTAGTTGTGGATTTTTCATATATATTCTTTATTATGTTGAGGAAGTTTCCTTCTATTCCTATCTCTGGAAGTGTTTTTATCAAGAAAGGTTGCTGTATCCTGTCAAATGCTCTTTCTGTGTCAATAGAGATGATTATGTGATTTTTTTTCTTTCGATCTGTTAATGTGGTATATTACATTGATTGATTTTCTTATGTTGAAACATCTTGCATACCAGGGATAAAACCTACTTGATCATGGTGTATAATTCATTTGCTATGCTGTTGAATTTGATTAGCAAGCATTTTGTTGAGGATTTTAGCATCAAATTTCATTAGAGGGATTGGTCTGTAGTTTTCTTCTCTTGTAGTGTCTTTATGTGGCTTTGGTATTTGGGTGATGTTGGCACCATAGAATGAATTGAGTAATGTTCTCTCCACTTATATTTTTTGGAAGAGTTTAAGCAGGATTGGTGTTAGTTCTTTCCAGAACGATTGGTAGAATTCAACAGTGAAGCCATCTGGTCCTGGGCTTTTCTTGGTTGGGAGGTTTTTGATGACTAATTTAATCTCATTACTTGTGATTGGTCTGTTGAAGTCATCAATTTCTTCTTTTGTCAATGTAGGTTGCTTGTATGTTTCAGAAATTTGTCCATTTCATTTATGTTAGCCATCTTGTTGGCAAACAATTTTTCAAAGTATCCTCTATGAAATTCTTTATTTCTGTGGGATCAGTGTTATCGCCTCTCTCATTTTTTATTTATTTGCATCTTCTCTCATTTTTTCTCTGTTAGTCTAGCTAAGGGGTTGTCAATTTTATTAATCTTTTCAAATAATTAGCTTTTGGTTTTGTTAATTTTTTCTAGTGTTATTTTATTATCAATTTCATTTAGCTCTGCTCTAATTTTATTATTTCCTTATTTCTGCTTGCTTTGGGATTAGTTTGTTGTTCTTTTTCTAGTTCCCCCATGTGTTCAATAAGGTCTTTGATTTTAGCTCTTTCTTCTTTTTTAATGTAAGCATTTATGTATGGCTATGAATTTCCCTCTCAGCACTGCTTTTGCTGCATCCCATAGGGTTTGGTATGTTGCTTAATTTCATTGATTTTGAGGTAGTTACTTATTTCTTTTGCAATTTCCTTCTTTACCACTGATTGTTTAAGAGTGTGTTGTTTAAGTTCCATATCTTTGTACCTAATCTGGTTCTCTGTCCCTTACTGATTTCCAGCTTCATTCTATTGTTATCAGAGAAATTATTTTGTATAATTTCAATCTTTCTAAATTCCTTGAGACTTGTTCTGTGAATTAGCATGTGGTCTTTCCTGGAGAATGATCTATGTGCATTCGCGAAGAATTTATATCCTGCTGTATTTCAGTGTAACCTTCTGTATATATCTACAGATCCTTTAACATGTCATTCAAGTCTCTTTTTCTTTATTAAACCTCTGTTGAGATGTTCTAATGGTGATAATAGTTTATTAAAGCTCCTCACTATAATTGTAAAGGCATCTGTTTCTCCCCTTAGTTTTTCATTGTCTGCCTCATGTAATTTAGGGCACCCTGGTTAGGTGCTTAGATGTTTATGATTGTTCTTTAATCTTGATAGATTATCCCTGTTATTAATATATAGTGTCCTTCTTTGTCTGTACAATAGTTTTGCATTTAAAGTCTATTTTGTCTGATATTAGTATAGCTACCCCTGCCCTTTTTTGATTATTATTTGCATGTAAAATTGGTTTCCAGCCTTTCACTTGCAACCTCCTTGTGTCCTGGGTCTAAGGTGAGTTTCTTGTAGACAACATATAGACAGGTCATATTTCCTTATCCATTCTAACAATCTGTGTCTTTTGATGGGAGAGTTTAATCCATTAACACTCATTGTTATTACTGTTAAGGGAGTATTTACATTAGCCATTTTTTTCTTTAGGTTTATATATGCCATATTTTTAAAATATCTCTTTTAATCCTTTTAGTTAGTCTTACTAATAATTTTCCCTTCAACACTTTTCTCCAACCCTCTCTCTCCTGTTTTCTCCTTTCATCCTGCAGAACTCCTTTTAGTATTTCTTGATGGGCAGTTTTCTAGTCGACAAATGCTCTTTCTTTCCATTTATCTCTGAATATTTTAAGTCTCCTTCATTTTTGAATGACAGCCGTGCTGGATATAAAATGCTTGGCTGGCAGTTTATTTTATTTTTATTTTAGCACCTTATCTCTGTCATATCACTGCCTTCTCATCTCCATGGTTTCAGATTAGAAATCAGTGCTTCATCCTATCGAGCTTTCGAGATGGGTCTCTTTTCTCTTATTGCTTTCAGTATTCTCTCTCTGTCCTGCACACTTGACAATTTGATAAATATATGTCTCATGGTAGGCCTTTTAGGACTTATACATTTTGGAGTGCATTGTGATTCCTGGACATGTATAATACATCCATGTCCCTCAAAAGAGTTGGGAAATTTTCAGCCATTATTTCCTCTAACACTCCTTTTGCTCCTTTTCCTTACTCTTCTCCCTCTGGGATGCCTATAATGTCTATGTTTTTGAATTTTGTGCTTTCATTCAATTCCCCTAATTCCTGTTGTATTTTTTTCTACCTTTTTTATCTATATGTTCTACTATATGTGTGATTTAGATCTATTAACTTCTATGTCTAATTATTTCCTTGCTGGTTCAAATCTGCTATTATGTGCTTCCAGCATAGTTTTAATTTCTTGTATTGTGTCATTCATCACCATTTGGTCTGTTTTCTTTTTATGTATACCTATAATTTCTTCTGTATGTACCTTCAGTGTCTTCTTAATATCCTTTATCTTTTCCTTCACTTCATTAAGTTGATTAGTGATATTTGTTTGGACATCCTTGATTAGTTTTTCCATGTTCTATGTCTCTTCCTGTTTTTTAGTTTGTTCATTAGACTGGGCCAGGTCCTCCTTTTTCTTAGTATGGGTTGTAATTTTTTGCTGGTTTCTAAGCATTTGTTTATCTTGATGGGCTTATTTTGTTAATTAGATTATCTTTCTACTTTAGGCTTTTATTTTATTTTGTTTTGTGTTATGGGTCCTCTTTGGAACTTGATTCTGCTTATTCTATATTCCTGTTGGTGTTTCACTTAAAAAATATTAAGACCATAGAAAAGGAAAGAACGCAGAGACAAAGAATAATAATTTTAAAAGATGGAAAAGGAACCATAAAAGAACCAGGAAAAAATAAATAATAAGTGAAAAAATCATAAAAAATAAAAAAGAATAAGAATAAACAAGGTGGAATTTTAAAAAGTGAAATAAGAAAAAAATAGAATAAAATAAAATTCTGGAAAGATGAGAAGAGGAGAAAGAAAATGAAGACCAAACAAGAGAAGGTTGAAAAGAAAAATGAAAGAAAGAATATAAAGAAAGAAACTAAGGAGAAAAAAAGAGAAAACAAGTGAAAGGAAAAATAGAAGCAAAGAAAAAGAATAAAAAGAAAAAAAAAAAAAAAAAAAAAAAAAAACCAGGCAACCAGGCTTCCCTCTTAGGCCACTAGCAACCATCTCAGGCTGCCACTATTCTGCAATCAATCACCCTGCAGCCTGCCCTTCACAGGTGAGGTACCCAGGCATAGAGAAAAAATAAAGAATAAAAATAAATAAATAAATAAATAGAAATAAATCAAAAAACCTTTGAAAAAAATGTCTGTCTATAGGTTCCCTGTCATGCATAATACTGCTTTTCCCTCAACTTCCACTCCCCAGGGGATCTGGCTAGGTGCCTGACAACCCATTGGATTGCTCTCTGGATCCCTTCTCTTCAGGGCTGTTTGGTCATCTTATGGTGCTTGGGCTGCCTCTCCCCATCCCCCTATCACTCAGGCTGGTTAGGCTTTTTTTTTTTTTTAGGAGGTGCAGGGGATTGAACCAGGGACCTTGTACTTATACCCACTCCAACCAATTAGGTAGGCTTGTTGTCTGACTCTTCCCACCCCCCTTTTTGCTCAGACCAGTTTGGCTTCTGACAGTTGCAGGCTGTCACTTCTGGCTTCCCTCTCTCCCAGGCTGCTAGGTACCTGTCAGCTTACCCCCTCATTGACCCAGTTCCTCTCTTTCCCAGGGTGGGTGGGTATGACAGCCTACCTGATCAGCTCCCCCTTCCCTCTCCCTGGAGCTGCATCAGTGCTGGCTGTTGTCTTTTTTTTTTCCCCTCTGGTCTTCCTGCCCTCTCTCCCCTCCCTCCTACATCCCTGTCCCCCTGAGTTTGCTGGGTACAGGTCGCACCCCTGTTTTCTCTGCAGCTCCCCCACCTCAAGAGCCTGCTGGGTACCAGGATCTTACCCTGGTTGCCCGGGAGCTTCTCTCACTCTCAGAGCCAGCTGAGATCTGGTCTTCCAGCCAAGTAATCCCCTGGCTTCCCTGTTCCTCTGAAACTCGTCTGTGCTGCCTTGCGTGCCCTATCCCATATAGCTTCCCTTTCCCCAGCCAACTGGGTCCTCTCTCTAGTTGCCCTCTTCAATTGTCTCCGCAATCCCAAGGCTTCCCTTCTGCCAGGTAAAGCTCCCTAGCTTCCTGCAGTTTCTGGAGGGGGAATGTACCTTGTCATTCCCTCCTCTGTCATCTTGGATCTATCAAAGTCAGCTACTGTTGATCCTCTTGTCCAGCCACATATAGAGCAAGATGGCCACCAATCTCTGCTGAGGTCTCTGCCTTCTTCTCCAGAATTTACTATCTCCCGGAACTCAGCTGTGGACAACCTGGCATAGAGCTTGTCTCTTTCCAGGTCTCCTTTCTCAGTCTCAGCTGCTCCACTTTCTTCCCAAGTCCAGCTGCAAAGTATCAGGCATAAGGCTCATCTCTTCCTGGGTCTCAGCTCTTTGACCCTCTCAGGGACTTTCTCTCCTTGACCTCAGCTGTGTGCAAATCTGGAATCCTTCTCTCACATGGCAGGATCAAAAAGAAAAATCTTGAGGAAGTCCAATGTATCTATTTTTTCTTTTGTTGTTTGAGCTTTTGGTGTCATTTCTAAGAAATCATTGCCAAATACAATCCCAGGAAAGTTTACCCCTATGTTTTCTTCTAAGAGTTTTATAGATTTAGCTGTTATGTTTAGGTCCCTGAACCATTATGAGTTAATTTTGTATATCATGTGAGGTAGGGGTAAAACTTCATAATTGCTTGTGGATATCCAGTTTTCCCAGCACCGTTTGTTGAAGAGATGATTCTTTCTTCATATAGTAACTTGGCATCCTCATTGAAAATCAGTGGGCCATACATGTGTGGGTTCATTTCTGTTCTCTCAATTCTATTCCATTGGTCTATATGTCTATCTCTATGTGTATTGGTCAGCCAAAGGGGTGCTGATGCAAAATACCAGAAATCTGTTGGCTTTTATAAAGGGTATTTATTTGGGGTAGAAGCTTACAGTTACCAGGCCATAAAGTATAAGTTATTTCCCTCACCAAAGTCTATTGTCATGTGTGGGAGCAAGATGACTGCCTACATCTGCAAGGGTTCAGGCTTTCTGGGTTCCTCTCTTCGTGGAGCTTGCCTCTCTCTGGGCTCACCTGCTCTGCTGTCTCCACAAGGCCAGCTGTAGACTATCAGACAAATGGTTCCTCTCTTCCTAGAGCCTCTGCTGGGTCTAATAGAGCTTTCTCTCTGCTCCTCTGTGTGCTTACTTCCCGGGCTCCAGCATTAAAACTCCAACTATATTCTCTGTCATGTAGTTTTCTCAGTGAGTCCCTGCCCACCACGAAGGGGGCAGGGACTCAACATCCTACTGACGTGGCCCAATTAAAACCCTAAACATAATTTAACCATGCCCAAGTACAGATAAGATTACAAACATAATCCAATATCTATTTTTGGAATTCATAAACAATGTCAAACTGTTACACTATGATAGTACCCCAATGTTTTCACTACTGTGGCTTTATAGTAAGTTTTGAATTCAGAAAGTGTGACACTTTCAACTTCATTTTTATTTATCAAAATGGTTTTGGCTATTTGCAGGGCTCCTGTGATCCCATATGAATATGAGGACTAGCTTTTCCATCTCTGCATAAAGACTGCTGAAAAACTGATAAGAGATTGCATTGAATCTATAGACCGATTTAGGTAATATTGACATCTTAATGATGTCAAGCCTTCTAATTGACATACACAGGATGTGTTGCCATTTATTTAGATCTTCTCTAATTTCCTTAAGCAGTATTTTTGTTGTTTTTCATGAATGTCTTTCACTCTTTGGTTAAATTTATTCTTAGGTATTTTATTATTTTAGATGCAATAGCAAATAAATTGTTTTCTTAATTCCCTCTTAAGAGTGTTCATTGCTTATGAACAGAAATACAACTGATTTTTATAGTTAATCTTGTACCCTTCAACTTTACTGACTTTGTTTAGTAGCTATATTACTTTTTTTGTGCATTCTTTGGGATTTTCTATGTAAAGGATCATGCCATCTGTGAATAGAGATAGTTTTACTTCTTCCTTTTCAATATGGATTTGCTTTTTTTCTTTTCTTGCTTAATTGCTCTGGATAGAACTGCAAGTACAGTGTTAAATAGCAGTGGTAAAAGCAAGAATCTTTATCTTGTTTCTGATCTTAGGGAAAGACTTTCAACCTTTCATTGTTGAGTATAATGTTAGCTGTGGGTTTTTAAAAAATGTCCATTATCATGTTGAGAAAATTCCCTTCTTAGTCTATTTTTTAAAAGTTTTTTTAAATCATGGAAGGGTGTTGGATTTTGTCAAATGCCTTTTCTCTTTCAATTGAGATAATGTGTTTTTTCCCCTTCATCCTATCAATCAATCTGATTGGGTGTGATTCAATTTAATTTATAGGCCTTGGCAAAGGTTGTTTTTGACCTAGTTTTTGAGGACTATTCTGATTCCAGGAGGGCTATACTTAGCTGTCTGTTTCTAGTTCTTACTGATATACTAGTTACCATTCAGTTTAGTTTGTTGCCCTCATGGAGCTTGCAGCCTTCTCTTAATTGTGTACTACAGAAATCTCAATTGTTTTCAAGAGTATCCTTAGATTTGAACATCCCCAACCACAATTACAAATAAATTTAGTTTCCCTAAGAAGATCTTTGGAGCTCTTTTTTTAATGGCCTACCTCTACCATAGGTCAAACCTCTGTGCTACTCCTACAGAGCTAGAAAAAGGGACAATATCCAAATTTTCTTAGAGTGACAACTCTGTCTTATGTCTTGGATGGTGGGCAGGGATGAGAGCCTCTCATCTTCTCAGCTTGCCTCTCCAAGTGTGGAATCTCTGTTCTACAAACAGCTTAGTTGAGGTTGATCAGGGTCCTTATATTCTCAATGTATTTCACTTGGGATAGAGCCTCCCTATTATGAGGGGGGCACTCTGAGGGTCATTTCTGACCTCCAGTTCACATTCCCATAGAATTTAATAAATACAATATGTAGCTGGGGTGGGGAGATAATAAATAGTCTGTCCTTCCCAAGGAGTAACTATAGCCTTTGACTGGAAGCTAGAGGGTGAAGAAGCCTGTCTTCTTGAACATGCCCATAAGTAGTTGTTTTTATCATGCTGAGTTGAGGAGGGGAAAGGTTGGAGTAAGTTTCCTAGAGGGTTGATGAAGACTTTCCCATCTGAACAATCTGAGCCCTCTTTATTATGTCCCTGATAGGCCATGAATGCTACTATTACCACTTCACAAATATCACTGGACACGAAACAACTAGAATTGACACACTGTATCAGTCGAGGTTCAGATATCCTTCTCTTTATTCAAAATACATAATAGTCACCTTATGTATACCTGATAACCATGCCAATTTTACTTTCCAATATTTAACTCCTTTTTTGAGTGCTGGTTTGTCAGTCCAAAAACTCCAAAATACTTGAGTAGCATCTACAGTGTTAGGTTTAGTTTAATTATTACTGGGTCTACTGTTAGACACATACCTTTCCCTGAGAACCATAACCTCTGGTCCAGCAAGTCTAAAATTGTTGTGTCAGGAAAACACAAATTCCCCAAGTGGATCACTAAGAGTGATGGTGACACTAGCTAGTCTTATTTACAATCTTGTTTCCCAGAGCAATGTCTTATGAGTAATCAGGAACACAGCACAATATAATGGCCATTGGTTCAATTTATACATCATTTTTAAAACAGAGTTTGCATTTACTATCCTATTATTAACACCTTGCATTATGGAGGTACATTTTTTATAATTCATGAAAGAACATTTTTAAAATAAATGAACCATTACCTATAATCCATCATTTATAACAAGGTTCATTGTGTTGTACAGTGCTATGTTTTTCTCATTTAATTTTTATTCTATTAACATATATGACCTAAAATTTCCCCTTTTAACCACATTCACATATCTAATTCAATTCTGTTGATTACATTCACAATGTTGTGCTAACATCATGATCATCCATTACCAAAACTTTACAATCAACCCTAATAAAAATTTGGTACAATTTAAGCATTAACTCCCTATTCCCTACCACCAACCCAGCCCCTGGTAATATATATGCTAGATTCTGACACTATGAGTTTGCTTATTCTAAGTATGTCATATCACTGAGCTCATACAATATTTGTCCTTTTGTGTCTTGCTTATTTCACTCAACATTATGTCTTCAAGGTTCATCTAAGTTGTTGCATGAATCTGAACTGTATTACATTTTTTTAAAGATTTATTTTATTTATTTATTCCCCCTCATTATTTGTTCTTGCTGTCTGCTCTCTGTTCACTGTGTACTCTCTCTGTGTCTACTTGTCATCTTTCAGGAGGCACCAGGGACCAAACCCGGGACCTCCCATGTGGGAGGGAGGCATCCAATTGCTGAGCCACATCCGCTCCCTTGTATTACTTTTTAATGCTGAAAAATATTCCATTGTATATACCACATTTGATTTATCCATTCATCAGTTGGACAATTGGACTGCTTCTATCTTTTGGCAATTGTTAACAATGCCATTATGATGAATATTGGTGTGAAAATATCTGTTTGTTTCCCTGCTTTTGATTCTTTTGGGAACATATGTAGAATTGGGATTGCTGGATCATATGGTAATTCTATATTTAACTCTCTGAAGAACTGCTAAAATGTCTTCCGGAGGAGCTGCACAATTTTACATTCCAGGCAGCAATGAATGAATGCCCCTATTTCTTCACATAGTCTCTAACATTCGTAATTTTTTGTTTTTTAAAAAATAGTTGCCATTCCAATGGGTGTGAAAAGGTATCTCCTTGTTTTGATTTGCATATCCCTAATAGCTAGGATGTTGAGCATCTTTTCATGTGCTTTTTACACATTTGAATATCCTCTTTGAAGAAATGCCTTTTCAAATCTTTTGCCCATTATTTAAATTGGATTGTTTGTCTCATTGTTGAGTTGTAGGATTGCTTTATGCATTCTGGATATTAAACCTTTATTGGATATGTGATTTCTAAATATCTTCTCCCATTGAATAGGTTGTCTTTTCACTTTAATGATACAGTCTTTTGATGCACAATTTTTTTAATTTTAAAATGATCCCAATTATCTATTTTTCTTTTGTTGCTTATGCTTTAAGTGTAAAGTCTAAGAAACTGCTGCCCAAGATAAGATCCTGCAGGTGCTTCCCTATATTTTCTTCTAGGAGTTTTATAGTTCTAGTTCTTATATTTAGGCTTTGATCCATTTTTAATTTTTTAAAAGTGTGAGATAGAGGACCTCCATCATTCTTTTGCATAGGGATATCCAGTTGTCCCAGTACCATTGGTTGAAGATTATTCTTTCCCAAGTGAGTGGCTTGACAGCTTTGTCAAAATCAACTGACCTTAGATATGAGGGTCTTTTACTGAACTTTCAATTCAATTCTATTGATCTCTACATCTATCCTTGTGACAGTACCATACTGGGTTTTTTGTTTTGTTTTGTTTTGTTTTTCATATTTTGATGTTTTTTCTTTATCTTTTCTCTTTACCATGCTTTTTTGACCACTGTAGCTTTGGAATATATATATATATATATATATATATATATATATTTTTTTTTTAACCAGGAAGTCCCGGAGATCGAACCCCAGTCCCTCCATATGGTAGACGGATGCCGAACCTCTTGCACCACATCCATTTCCCCTGGAATAAATTTTAAAGCCAGGATGTGTGAGTCTTCCAACTTTGTGTTGTTGTTGTTTTTTTTACAAGATAGATTTGGCTATTCAGAGTCCCTTACCAATACAAATAAATGTGATGACTGGCTTTCCCATTTCTGTAAAATAGGCTGTTGGAATTTTGATTGGGATTACATGAAGTGTATAAATTATTTTGGGGAGAATTAATATCTTGGCAATATTTAGTCTTCCAATCCCTCAGCATGAAATAATCTTCAATTTTTTTAGATTTTTCTTTTAGCAAAATTTTGTAGTTATCCATGTATAAGTCCTTTACAACCTTTGCTGAATTTATTCCATACTTTATTCTTTTAGTTGCTAACATAAATGGACTTTTTTCTTGATTTCCTCCTCAGATTGTTCATTACTAGTGTAGAAAAGCAATACTGATTTTTGCATGTTAATCTTATACTCCACTATTTTGCTGAATTTGTTTACTAGCTCTTGTAGCTTTGTTGTCATTTTGGGGGACTTTATATATATAAGGTCATGTCATCTACAAACAGTAAAAGTTTAACTTCTTCCTTTTCAATTTGGATGCCTTTTATTTCTTTATCTTGCCTAATTGCTATGGCTGGAACTTCCAGTACAATGTTGAATAATAGTGGTGACAGTGGGCACCCATGTCTTTTTTTCAGATCTTAGAAGAAAAGCTTTCAGTCTTTTGCCACTGAGTATGCTGTTAGCAGTGGATTTTTCATACATACTTTTTATCACATTGAGGAAGTTTCCTTCTATTCCTATTTTCCAAGTATTTTTTATAAAGAGAGGATGCTGGATTTTGTCAAATGCCCTTTCTGCATCAATTGAGATGACCATGTCATTTTTTGTGGAGTTTCCCTTCATTTTGTCAATGGGGTTTTAACTGTTTTTCTTATATTGAACCAACCTTGCATACCTGGTATAAATCCCACTTGGTCATGATGAATAATTTTTTAATGTGCTTTTGGATTCAATTTGCAAGTATTTTGTTGAAGCTTTGTACATCTATATTCATCAGAAAATTCGGTCTATAATTTTATTTTCTTGTAGTATATTTATCTGGCTTTGGAATTAGGGTGATGTTGGCCTCATAGAATGAGTTAGGTAGTGTTACTCCCTATTCAATTTTTTCAGAAAGGTTTGAGAAGGACTGGTATTAATTCTTTTGGAGTATTTAATAGAATTCACCTGTGAAGCCATATGGGCCTAAGGATGTTCTTTATTGGGAGATTTTTGAGGGATGATTCAATCTCTTTATTTGTAATTGTTCCATTCTTCTTTTAGAGTCAATGTAGTTTTCTCAGGTATTGTCTAATTTGTCGGTAATTCAGTTTTGAATAATATACTCTTATGATCCCTTTTATTTCTGTGGGGTCAGTAGAAATGTTCCCTCTCTCATTTCTGATTTTATTTATTTGCATCTTCTCTCTTTTTTTCTTTGTCAGTCTATCTAAATGTTTGTCAATTTTATTGATCTTTTCAAAGAACCAACTTTTAGTTTTGTTAATGCTCTCTATTTTTAATTCTCTATTTAATTTATTTCTACTCTAATCTTACTTTTTTCTTTCTTTCTGTGTACTCTGGATGCAGTTTGTTGTTCTTTTTCTAGCCCATCCTTGTATGCAGTTAGGTCATTTATTTTTTTCTCTCTTTTTTTGATGTAGGACTTGCAGGCTATAAATTTTCCTCTCAGCATTGTCTTCGATGCAGTCCATAAGTTTTAATATGTTGTGTTCTCATTTTACTTTGTCTCAAGATATTTATTTATTTTCCTTGTAATTTCTTCTTTGGCCCATTTATTGTTTAAGCATGTGTTATTTAACTTCCATGTATTTGTTGATTTTCCAGTTCTCTGCCTGTTATTGATTTACAGCTTCATTCCATTGTGGTCAGAGAAGATGCTTTGTGTAATTTCAAGCCTTATAAATTTATTGAGACTTCTTTTGTGATCCAATATGTGGTCTATCCTAGAGAATCATCTATGTGCACTTGAGAAAACCATATATCCTACTGTTTTGGGGTGCAGTGTTCTGTATATGTCTGTTAGGTCCAATCTATTTATCATATTATTCAAGTTCTCCGTTTCCTTATTGATCTCCTGTCTAGATGTTACAACCATCAGTAAGCTTCATATATTGAAGTCTCCAAAAATTATTGCAGAGGTGTCTATTTCTCCCTCCTGTTTTTCCAGTGTTTGCATAATTTATTTTGAGGCACCATTGTTATGTGTACAAATATTTATGACTATTATTTCTTCTTCATAGATGTTCCCTTTTATTAATATATAGTACCCTTCTTTGTCTCTTGTAACAGCTTTCAAGTTTAAGTCTATTTTGTCCAATATTAGTATAAGTACCGCAGTCCTTTTTTGATTACTCTTTGCATAGATTATTTTGTTCCATCCTTTCACTTTCAACCTATTTGTGTCTTTGGGTCTAAAGTGAGTCTCTTATAAACAACATATGTTGGATCATGCATTTTAACGATTCTGCCAATCTGTCTCTTTTGATTTGGCAGTTTAATCCATTAACATTCAGTGTCATTACTGTAAAGAAAGTATTTACTTCTGTCATTTTGTCCATTGATTTTCCTGTGTCATATCTTTTTTTGCCTCTCTTTTCCTTTATTGCAGCCTCATTTCCTGTATTGTTGATCTTTTGTGATGTGTATGACCCCTCTTTCATTTCTGGTTCTGTATATATTTTTAAATACTTTCTTTGTGGTTACCCTGGGGTTTGTATTACACAACCTACTTCTAAACCTACTAATTTGAAAATATACCAAATCAGCTTCAATAGCATATGCATTCTCTACTTCCATATCCCTGTTTCCCTTCTGTGTCTTGCTTTTATTCCATATTACCTCCTTATATTTTTCATGCTCATTATCAGGAAATAATTCTTTTTCCTGTTCAATTGTATTCTCACTCTTAGGAATTAAAGGTAGAGTTATATATTGAGGATACAGTACTATTAGGTTTTGCATTTACCCGTTTAGTTATCCTTACTGGTGATCTTCATTTCTTCACACTACTCCAAGCCACTCTCTTCTGTCTTTTTCTTTTCAACCTGTAGAACTGCCTTTAGTCATTCTTGTAGGGCAGATCATTTGTTGATGAGCTCTCTTAGATTCTGTTTATCTGTGAATATTTAAAACTCTCTCTCATGTTTGAAGGACAGTTTTGCCTGATAAAGAATTTTTGGCTGGCAGTGTTTCTCTTTCAATACCTTAAATATATCATACCATTTCCTTCTCACCTCCATGGTTCTGATGAGAAATTGGTACTTCGTCTTAATAAGGATCACTTGTGTGTGGCAAATTGCTTTTCTCTTGCTACTTTCAGAATTTTCTTTTTATCTTTGGCATTTGGCATTCTGATTAGTATGTGTCTAATAGTAAGTCTATTAGGGTTTATTCTGTTTGGAGTACATTATGCTTCTTGGACATGTATATTTATATCTTCCATGAGACTTGGGAAATTTTCAGCCATTATTTCCTCAAATATTTTTTGTGTCTCCTTTCCCCTTTTTTTTTTCCTTCTGAGACACCCATGATGTGCCTATTTGTACACTTCTTACTGTCATTCAAGTCTCTGAGACACTGCTATTTTTTTTCCATTCTTTTTTCCTATGTGTTCTTCTGACTGTGTGATTTCTATTGTCCTCTCTTCTAGTTGATGGATTCTTTCCTCTGCCTGTTAAAATCTTTTGCTGTGTGTTTCTAGTGTATTTTTAACTTCCATTATTATGCCTTTCACCCCCATGATTTCTGTTATGCTTCTTTTTAAGCTTCAGACTTCTTTCTGCTCACATAATGGCATCTTAGTATACTTTATCTCTATATCCACCAGTAGTTTATTTCTATCCATATTTTCCTTCATTTTCTTGTATTCATTTAGGAGATTTGTTTGAAATTCTGTGTCTCCTATGAAGTTTTAATCTCTTCCCTTGACTGAGCCATAACTTCTTGCTTCTTAGTATGATTTGTACTTTTTTTTTGCTAATGTCTGGGCATCTGATTATTTTGATGTGTTAACTCTGAAAGTCAGTTTCTCCCTCTTGCCCAGGATTTTATTGTTGATCAGCTTTGTGTTAAGGTTCTTCTTTGATGCTTGTTCCAATTTTCTCTGGACCTTTAGAGTAGGCCGTGTTTAATTGTTTAGATTTTTCTCCGTTATTCTGCACATGGTTCTTGCCCTGTATACGTAGTACAATTTTTTTTTTTAAGATTTTATTTATTTATTCATTTATCCCCCCCTTGCTGCTTGTGCTCACTGGGTCAGCTAACCACGCCGTGCGGGCGGGCTTGCCTTCACCAGGAGGCCCCTGGAACCGAACCCGGGGCCTCCCATATGGTAAACGGGAGCCCTACTGATTGAGCCACAGCCGCTTCCCCGTAGTACAATTTTTAAGATTGCTTTTTTACATGCATTTGTTTCACCTCCAGAGTAAGCTTCCTTTCCTCTGTTCTTTCACTGGGAATCTTGGTCTGTTTTGTTTGGTTTTTGTGCAGAATTTTCTCCCCAGCTCCTATGTTTATTTAAATTCTCTTCCTCACTCAGTGTCCTCTTTTCATTACATTTTTCAATTCTGGGACACATCCTGCCTTATAGCAGTTCAGTACTCCCTCCTCCCCTTTTCTCATGAGGTTTTTCTACCTCTGGTTTCTTTTCCATTAGCTTATCCTGCTCCTGGATGCCAGGTGGGGTCAATCCTGAAAGGTCCATTTTGTATTTTTGTGATTCAGCAAACAGAGACTAGATTGTGTGTGTGTACCTCTTGCCTATAGTTTCTTCATGGTCTCTTTTGTCCCTGAGGGCATTTTTGTATGTGGCATTCCTCAGCTACTTATGTTCCACCCTGGGTTTCTGCAGCCTTTGTTCCCTCTGCTGGGATATGCATGGAGTTCTAACTTATTGCTGTGAGTTTCTCTATTATCTGTATTCAGGGCAGAATGGACCTGTGCTATGTTGCCTCTGTGCGATTCCCAAGGTTTTGCAGGACCATGTTAGGGAAATGGGTCCAAAATTTCCTACAAGATCTTGGTGTTTGTTTTTCTTTTTCTTTGATTCAGCATTTGTGGAGTCCTTTAGTGTGGCAGTTTGGTATTGTTTTTGAATTCCAAAAATAGATATTGGTTGTATTTGTAAATTGGTCTGTTCCTCTGGGCATATTCTATTGTATTAGAGTCAGAGTGCTCACTTTTACATTATTAAATCAAGTTTAGGGCTTTTATTTGACCACATCATTAGGGCGACTCTGTTTGAGTCACCACCTACAGCTAGCCTACAGCTGTGGGCTATATAAACAGATACTCAATCAAAGACAGTGAAGTAAATACATGGAGAAGGAGAACACAGAGACTTTAGTTTTGATGCTGGAGCCCCAGGGAGAGAGCTAAGCCATTCACCTGATAGTTTACAGCTGGCCTTGTGGAGAGAGCAGAGCAGATGAGCATGGAAGGAGATGAGCCCCAGGAAGAGAAATTATCCTTATGCCAGCCTACAGGTGAGATTGGAAGACACTGGGACTATGGAGTCTTAAGAGGAAGGAGAAAGGCTGAACCCTCTTGGACATCACCTGCCATCTTGTTCAACACGACTTTGGGTGAGAAAGTACCTCTTATGGTACCTTGAGTTGGACTCTTTAGGGTCTTGTACTCTAAGCTTCTACCCAATAAATACCCTTTATAAGAGCCAACAGAGTTCTGGTACTTTGCATCAGCACCCCTTTAACTGACTTTTCCAGTCTCTGTTGTACTCCAGAGATCTAAAAGTAGAATTTCTAACTTTATTAGATGATTCTGAGAGGATACTTTTCCAGAGGATGTCTTACATTGCCATGTTGATGACATCATTCCTCTATACATAATATTTTGAAGTAAAGTACCCCAATCTTATAGGTTGTCATCCCAAACTATCATCTCAGTTGCAATTTTAAGGGGCATTGTAAAATTCTATCAGTTGGTGAAACAATATCTTGAAGGAACAATGTATCCATAATCATGTGTCTATATCTGCATCTCCATCACCCAAGTCTGAGGTGATGCAATTTGGGAACCCATCAATATAATCTGTTATTCTCAGCCTTTATTGAGCTTCTCGTTGATGTAACAATATCAAGGATATTCTTTCTTGCCAGCATATGGTTTTTAATATTAGTCTTTCCCTTTCCCATTTCTATCATATCCCAAGTTAATGTAAGTGAAAGTCTTAGTAAAAGTTATGTTACGATGTCCAGGCATTATCACCATTCAACATATCACCAGTGATACGATCCTTGTTACCATCTAAATAATGAATATTCAAAAGCCAAAAGCCCATCCTGAGTGGTTGCTTCCTAGGATCACTTCTTGTACTGTCTTTTTTTTTTTTTTTTTTATCCCAGAGCAGACACTTAGATAAAGATTTCAGTGTATGTAGAAAGACTAGTAGGAAAGTGGAAAGTGAGACAGGGAATGGAAGGAAGTTAAAGATTTTGTATTTTTAAGCAGGTTACTACTGTCTTCATAGCTAAGGTTGAACATTCCTCATATTATCCCACCAAAGCAGTAGGAAGCTGTAGTTTTTCATTGGCTGAGAACAGCTCCAAGGGACATGAACCTTCCAGTTCTTCCAGCCTGCCCTAAGCATTTGGGTTGAGAGAAACTCCTCAGGTAGAAAGCTGAAAGTATTTTCAGGAAAATATCTTTGACATTAATTGGAATCTTGAGTGTCAGATTACAAAGACACTATATTTAGAAGAGCTAGTTAGTTATGATTTTCATATTTTGCACACCCTTACTTTTGTCTGTTTATTCCATCAAAAATTGGGAGATCTACATTGAAGTATTCCATAATGATGTGAGTTTTTTTTTTTCATTTTCTTCCTGCATGTCTATCAGTTCTTGCTTTATATATTTTGAGGAAATTTTATTGGAAAATACTATTTTATAATTGCTATATTTTCAAGTGATTGATATTTTTCCTAGTAATTTTTCTGCTTATTCACTTTCAATGTTTCTGTGTCTATATATTTAAAAGGTGCATATAGAAAGATTTTTAAAAAAATCCTATATGGCAATCTCTGTTCCTTACTATCATGTTTAGCTCATTTACATTTATTGTGATAACTGATATATTTCTCCTATTCCTCCCTTCTTACTTTTTATTTTATATCTGTCTGGATTTTTATAATTTTTATTTATTTTTTTGTCATTGGGGAAAAAATGATTTTTTTCTAGTTTTCCCTTTCTATACATTGGAATTATATATGCCATTTGTACTTCGAATGACAAAGTTTATTATAGCTTAACTCCCTCTTGAAAAATATTTACCTTGGAATGATTTAACTCTGATCAGGCCACTCAAGATTTACATCATTTTATCAAGATTTTGTTCTGATATTTAAATTCAGAAGTTAAACATTATTATTATTATTTACAGACATTTTTTGTAGATGCTGACATGATTAATGATTTTTTTTCATTCATCATATGTTTAATCATCTCTGTCCTTTTTTGGGACAATATTCTTTATACCTGAATAGCAATCTTTAGAAATTCCTTTATGTAAATCTACTTGGCAATAACTCTTTTAATTTTTATTCATCTAAAAAGTCTTTGTTTCACCATTGATCTTGAAAGATACTTTTACTGAGTACAGGATTTTAGGAAGATAGTTATTTTCTTTCAGTAGTTTGAAGTTAAAATAATTTAATATTATTTTGTGCCTGCCATTGTTCTTTGACATGTCTGCTGTCAAAATAGTTGACTCCTTTATTGGCAATCTATCTTCTTCTTTTGCCTCTGCAATAATCTCTATGCCATTTAAGAAAGAATAATATTATTAATAAATTGCTAACTAATACTATTGAGCTCTTACAAATGTCAGGCACTGTGAGAATATATTTACATCTTTTATATAATTAATTTTTACAACATTCCTATGAGTTGCTATTAATAGCCCCAGTTTATAAATTGAGGAATTGAGGAACAAAACATTAAAATCCTAATGCTATGCAGCTGGGACATGGTAGAACAGGTATGGGACCCGAATCTGTCTTATTCTGGAAGCTGCTCTCTTAACAGATTTGTTCTCTTGGGTGAATCTTTGCCTTTCTCTTTCATGGATATTCCCTTTTGAATCTCATATGTTCTTCAATATAGGATGAATGTTTCTGATTATATTTTATGTATGACTCAAATAATATCTACTGCAAAGTTAAAATAAAAGCCATTTTTAAGAACTTCACACTTAGAAGTAGTTGCAGATGAAGACTATCATGGGATTATGTTGTTAGTATTTTATGCCTACTTTAGAAACTACTTTTTTAAAAATGTGGAGCAATTATTTCTAAATATCATTGCCATATATTTGCAAAGTTCCCTTTACTAGACTGTATTTTACTTTGCTCTTTCCAAAGAGATTCAAATTATATATATTTTTTATTTTTGAAACTGTATTTATATATATATATATAGTTTATATATTTATATAGAATATGGCTTTACATATTCAATTGATTATCCCAATATTTTGCATATTATTTATTATTTATATGACCTTAGTAACTAATTTTGATCCTTTCTTTAAAAATAATATGTAGAAATTCATTAGTTTAATATTATAGGCATATGATGACTAAACACTTAGGTGGTCAACAAAGGAAATTAAATAATACAGAGACAATCACCAATCTGGACAGTTGAAATTATTTCTGTTTAGATCCACATTCCATATTTTTTCTAAAAACATGAAGTTACTTGATTAAGCGAAAAAATATAAATCACACACTAAATTAATAAGCTTCATCTTTACACATACACAGAAAAGTAATGTGAAATTTATTTTCTGTATAATTAAAACAAAAATTAAATATTGTACAATATTTAGAATACTAGTCACTACTAAAGTGAAATAAATAGGCAAAGTCTACTTATTCTATTTGTTTAAGTTATTTAGATACCTCTTATACTAGAACTCCTATATTTAGACTATCTTTAGACTCCAAACTTACTAAGTAATTCCACTGTCTAAACCCATCCATCTTTTCAACCATAAAACCTTAGATTTTAACTTCAATTCTACTAGGCCATTGGAAATGATACTATTTACTCCCTGGAGGAATCTATTTTTCAAATCACTCTATTGATGACTACGTTAAGTTATTCTGGAAGTCACAGCCTCATATCTGCAGGTCTATTTTACTTACCGTATATAGCATAACAAGGCATGAATCATGTATCCTCCTGCATCCCAAACACTGAAGTACTGAAAATTCTCCTAGAAATACCTCCTATATTCTTCCTCAATTATTCACTCATTGACTTCCTTAGTAGAATTCCTTACCACTTTTGATTGAACCATTGTCACAGCTTCCTAATTAGTCTCCCAACACAAGTCTTCTTACCAAAACCTCTCCACAATGCAGCATCCTAACATCTCTTCCTAATAGTCTTATAGTTAAAGTTTTACTAGATCCCTGTTGCCACCATGTTAAAGTTTATACTTATATTACCTTTTGCAATCTGATCCTAACAAAACTCCCCAAGGGCCTATTAAGATAGTCCTTCCAAGCATCCAGCAGTAAAGCCACATTAAATATATCTCCTGGACATATCATGCTTTAACAACAGCTTGCCTTTTCATATTCTGTCTCCTTTCTGTTATTTTGTCCTCTTCTCTACTTGACCAATTTTACATATCCTCCAAGAGCCAGCTCAAAGTTTGTTTTTATATCTTTCTGAGCACTGTCAGATAGTTTGCCATGCTGATCACTATGTTTCCAAAGCAGCTGTCACAAAGATTCATTATAAAGTATGCCATATCATGTTGCAACTGCAACCTTATGTATTTCTCTTCCACCAGATAGTGAATTATTTGAGGACAAGAACCATGTCATATTCCTAAACAGATCTAAAAGTTTGTTGAATGAGTGATAAAAATTAATCAGAGTTTCCTTTAAAAAACTTTTCAGATGTAAATTGTGCCTTTTATGATCACTTATGTAATTATAATTACTTTCAATGGATATTTCTTCAACATTAAACCTCTATTATTTAGGGAATTGACAATATTATGGACAAGATTGGGTGCTCTCTACTATGAACTCATGACATCATGACTGTCTACTATAATCACATATTTTTAACTTTATTAATTTTTAAAATGTAATTGTCTATTTTCAAGTCTAGATTGTAAAATTTCAAAACATTAAGTCCATTCAAATAAATCATGATCACCTTCATCTCCTTGGGTTGGATAATGCTAATGCTATTAGAAGGGACTTTCTCAAGATATCAATTTTGCAAGCAAATATTAAAAGTTAAGCTGATTATATTGAAGTGATATTTGTACAGCAAATGAAAACCCAATATCCTCTCTGGATTTCAGATGTTTCAGTTTCTATCTCATAACTGCTGCATTTCAAGAAATAATTTACTGAAATTTATTAATCATGCTTCTCTGTGCCGGAATGATTAATGCATAGCTATTTGATCAAAATCATTGGTTTAACCTCTATATAGGCTATATATCATATTCACAGATAGCTGTTGTGAAAATAGTTTTTGTGACGGTTAGGCTAATGTGTCAACTTGGCCTGGTAATTGTGTCCAGGTGTTTGGTCCAGTCCATAATACAAGAGCATTTATGGACTTCGATTACCAGTGAGTTTACTGCATGGATGGCTGATTACATCTGCATCAATCAGGGTGATTGCATCAGCAATGGATGACACTTTTATCCAATCAGTTGAATGCCTTAAAAAGGGAAGTGATTTCAACATCCAGAGAGAATTTCCTAGCTCGTCTTTGGACAGCTGCTTCTCCTAGAAACTCATCAAGGACCTTTCATTGGACTTTCATTGGAGCCCCTGGTTTGCAGCCTGCCTGTGGAACCTGGACTTGTGCATCCTCATGGTTGCATGAGAGACTCATAAAATCTCATATTATTGACAGATATCTCCTGTTGATTCTGTTTACCGAGAGAAACCTGACTAATAGAGTTATTATTGACTATAAGGGTTCATTGGAAAGTGAATATAAAGGATCAGTGCAATTACATCACAGTTATAGGAAAACAATAATTGAAAATATATTTCATACTGAGTCTTCATTCCATTGCTTTGGTTTACAAGATAAATCAGAACAAACTATCTTATCAATGTTACCCATTTATGATTCTGTATGTAATGATGCAAAGCTTCATAAGCAAGAACAAAGAGAAAGATATAAATTTCCTTGATAAATCTCAGTGAATCTGTAAGAGAGATTTTGGTTGATTGTATATTTTCCTTACACACATTTTCAATAATTATGATCACAATTATGTTAATTTCAACAGTGTAAGTTAAAACCTTCAAAGACATTCCAGTCAAGATGATTCTGAGATTTCAAAAATTGATCAATCACTTCTGACTCCAAACAGCAATGATCAAAATATATGTTTAAATGCATATAAAAGGCATAGCTATGCATAAAAGCAAGATACACATCTCCAAGAACAATGAATGTAACAAAAAAAAAACAATAGTAAGTTAAGGCTGAAGTTGCATGCTTGCAGGGCTCTAAGCAATGGATCCAGTGAAATGCGGCCTGGAGGTTTTTTTTCATCTTACCTGGTAACAGAAATAGACAGCAGGACACACATGTTAGTAGATGAGAGGCTAAATGTGGAACCAGTGGCTGGGCTCCCATTTTTCTAGCCTTCCTGGGAAAAAAGATGCTGGGAAATGTTGGAACTGTTGTCCTGGGCTGTGGTCATTATTGAACATCTACCTGAAAAAGTAGAAGAAAGCAGAGACAGTTGCACAATTAAAACCTAAGCCATGCTGGTAATCATATCAATGAAATTTCGATTCTCATAAGACTGAGACCGAGAGTCAAAATGATAAGAACTGTGTCTAATATGGAGCCTTTAGGAGGCTAGACAGGGGCTATAAAACTGTTAGATGAAGAGAGGATGATTGACACTTAAGATGAGATAAACATCAAAGTTTCAAAATACAAGAGTGGACATAAATGTGAGTAAGAGCAGTTCCAAATTGAAATAAAGAAAGTTTATTCTTGATGCAAAAAAATAATATAGCCACCTCAGAAGATTTTTAGAGATCAATATTTCTTCCATGCAATCTTGATAAGAATGTAAAATGGCATAGACATTTTGAAAAACTGGCCACTTTATAAGCTTTAAAAAATTAATTATCCATTTCCCCATGACCCAAACAATCCATTCCTAGATACTTTTTTCCAAAATTAGTGAAAATACAAGTTCAAAAGACTTGTATAAGGATGGTCTTGGATGGTGTATTTATAGTAGTCCCAAATTGGAAACAATCCAAATATCTATGGACAGGAGAATGGATAGGTACACTGTGGTTAATTCATACCATGAAATATAAGTCAGAAATAAAAAAGAACAAACTACTGATCAACAACATGAGTAGATGTCAAAATAGACTGTTGAGCAAAAGAACCATACACTAAGGAGTACATACTGTATGATTCCATTTATTTGAATTCTAAATTCTATGGTAATCTATGAGGAGCAAGATGCTATGTGGTATGTTGTGGAAACACAGGCTCAGAAACTTTTAGCAAATTACCGCTTTATTAATTATAAAGCACAAAAGGTCCAGAAGAACACAGGAAGCGATCCCATCATGGCTGGTCTCCCAGAACGCCAACTGCTTGGTCAGGGTCAGTATGTTGCCCAGCAGAAGTCACTGCCTGTTGTATACAAAAAAAAAACAATCTTGTGACACTGGGGTTTCAAAAAGCGAAAGATATTTATTACAGAGTGCTATGTTAGGAGACTGGAGGCCAGTTTGGCCTCCCCAGGAGACCAGCCACGATGTGGTCTATGTGCTGTATAAGTAATAAATTGGTCATTTTCTGAAAGTTTATGTTGTGCCTGAGCCTGTGTTCCCACCACACACCATGTAACAACTCCATGGAGCAACTCACTCCACACCAAGATTTCCAAAAGTAGAGAATTAGACAAGAGAGACAATCAATATTCAAAGATATAACGTAAATATTTTCAGATCTGAAGAAAGCTATGAGTCCCCAGATAAAAAGTGTGACATGAGGGCCAAGAAGGATAAATAAAAATTTATATCTAGACACATAGCATGAAATTGCAGATTATCAGAGGTACAAATAAAATATTAACTAACAATAAAATAGGAATACTATAATATAAGATCAAATGTAGATTGAGAACAGAAGTTTATTAACAATAATAGTTAACAGATAAGTATCAAAAAATTTATTAACCTAAAATTCAGTATTCTATGTTCATTATCATTCAATAGTGAGGATGCAACAGAGATATTTTCAGATATACAAAGACTAAGAGTTTGCCTTCCACAGGTCTTCCTTGATGCAGAGGGAAGAAATAGAGAAGTAACAAGATGAATATCAAATAACAATAATCAATAAAGTTCATTGGTAAATTGAATTTAGCAAGTCCACATTATTTATAATAGTAAAAATATGAAAGAACTGAAATAACCATCAGTAGGATAATGGATACTTTTTTGTATATTTACACAATAGAATAGTATACAACAATGAAAAATCAATGACCTGGAATAATATGTATCAATATGGATGAATCACACAAAGATTATAATAACGAACAGAAAGTTGCAGAACACATACCATAAGATATCACTTACATAAAGTTTAAAAACTTCCAGAACAATACTATATCTTATTTAGAGATAAAAACATATGTTATAAGTATATGAATACATCATTAGTTTAACAAATATTTCTTTATCAAGACACAATTCTAGGTGTTCAGTACTGACCTAATTTGACAAACTCTGTGATCACATATTGCTAATATTCTACTGGGAATGGCAAGCCTGGGAATGATTAGCATTGCATTTGGAGTAGTGAACATTTTGGGTTGTGAAAGGGGAAAGGTAAAAAAAAAAAAATAAGCATTTCAATTCTATTAACATTTTATTTCCTAAGGTGGGTAGAAAGTACACATATTATTTTTACTATCCTATTTTTCTTTCATCTTAAATATTTCATAATAATTTTTAAATAAATTTGAAGAATATTTATTTAAAGCATATTTCTGAGTTATGACAATAAAGATAGGGACATCTTATTTTTCCTGGAAGTAACACTAATGTACTGAATTACTTCAGATTTTATTAGAAAAACTCTAAAATTAAGGATATATATTAATTTAAGTACAGCCTTAAAAGAATAGACATATATTTATCCATCAAACCAGGAAAGGAAGAAATAAAAGGAGTTTTTAAAATTGTCAATACAACAAAAAAGTAAAGAATTTGATAGAAAAGAGCCACAAAATAAGAAAAGAAAAAATAAGTAATTAAAATGAATATAAATATTTTTAATTTGGGAGACATCATTAGACAGAATACAAAAACAATAGCAACAACAACAATCCAGTTATTGATGACAAGATTGAAAATAATACGGTGGTTTAAAACTGTATATACCCCAGAAAGGCATGTTTTATGCTTTTTGAAGAGGCTACTTCAGTTAAGGTGTGGCCCACATCATTCAGGGTGGGTTTAATCCTCTTACTGGAGTCCTTTATACATGGAATGGGGAGCGAGAGAGAGAGAGAGAGAGAGAGAGAGAGAGAGAGAGAGAGCGCCAGCCACAAAAGCAAGAAGCTTAAAGCAACAAAATCTGAAAGAGAAGGGAGAGACCAGCAGGTGCCACCATGTGCCTTGCCATCTGGCAAAGGAGTTAAGGATCTCCTGCAGACATTCTTCAGAAAGAAAGAATCGCTTTGATGATGCCTTAATTTGGGCATTTTCTCAGCCTCAAAACTTTAAGCTATTAAATTCCGGTTGCTTAAAGCCAACCCATTTCATGGTATCTGCTTTCAGCAGCCTAGGAAACTAAAACATAGAGGGCTGGATAACAAAATACCAGGTAAATGCTAACAAAAACAAAATAGAAACAGAATATTAATTTAGTCAAAAATAAGATTTTAGGCAAAAATATTAATAGAAATGAAATTCAATATTGCCTTATCTTAATTAAGTAAATCACTAGGCTTGAACCCCAAGGAATGGGTATATGTATATATAACATGTATAGATGTCATTATTAAAACATCATAAACACATCATTTCTAGACATATATAATTTTTGCTATGTGCATTTATAATATTCTTCACATATTTCATAGCTCTCTCAATATGTTAAAGTCAACTAAAAGAGGAATTGTCAGTTTAGTTACAGCTTATTAAACAATTTATATAAGATCAGTTGTTAGATATCTGATCTTTTTCTTTGGCAATATGAAACATAAAAGGAAATAGTTGGTTTTCATTCGAAAAGCAGAATGCTTTTGGAGAGCCCCGGGTAGCAGGGTAGCAGGGTAGAAAGGTGTCACATTTGTGGTTGGTCATCCTGATTTTGCAAATATGGAATCTATGTGACTTTACCAGCAATGTGTTTTTTAAATAGAGTTATTATAATTTTTTAATGCAACTTCATATTTGACAGTGAATTATTCAAGGGCTCCCCAGGAACATGCAGAATTTATAAAGGTATATGCTACACTGCCATAATCAAAAATATTAGCAATCTTTTAGATTTTTACAAGATACGTCAGATGACAAAATATGAAAAATAATCTTAGAAAAATGCTTCTGAGGCATATTTTTTAAAGATTCCGAAAGGAAATTTGAGAAAATGAATATTTTAGCATTCATTTTCTTTTGAATATTTGCATAGACTTTGCAGAAATAAGTCTATTCTAGAAATTGAAAAAAAATATTAATGACAAGATATACTTTGTATTTATATAATGCCATTATGCAGAGGATACAAATTGTATGAATAGTGATGCATTTATTCCCATATTATTATTTTTTTTTTTTTTTTTAAAGATTTTATTTATTTATTCATTTAACCCCCCCTTGCTGCTTGCGCTCGCTGGGTCAGCTAACCACGCCGTGCGGGCGGGCCTGCCTTCACCAGGAGGCCCTGGGAACCGAACCCGGGGCCTCCCATATGGCAAACGGGAGCCCTACTGATTGAGCCACAGCCGCTTCCCCCCATATTATTTTGAGAATGAAAAAAAATGTGTCCAATGTCAGAAATGGAAGCAAGACCTTTGGAGAATAGCTTATCATTCTGTTGCCTTGAATTTTTTATTATGGAGTGCGCTATAAACTTTTTGTTTGCTAGCTCTCAAGTTCTTCTCTTTATCTCTGTTATGCTATCATTTTGCTATTATTCATTTAGGTGTGAATTTATTTCTATATATTCTGGTTGACAATTATTTTTCTCTCTTACCACTTTTGACAGTTTGGAGCTTTTGTGAATCCCAGAAAAGATCATGTTCTTAGAGTAAATCATTTTCTGTAGGTGCAGGATCCTTTGATTAGATTGAATTCATTGGAGGGCCTTAGATTGAAGTACTTCATTGAGGTGTAACCCAGGGTGGATCTCTTGCTGGAGTCCTATATAAACAGAAGAAAGTTGCAGAAAGGCACAGAGAAAGGGAACTGCTATTTTACCCTGCCTTATGACAGAGAACTCCAAGATCACCTACAGCTGCAGAAAGACAGAAACCCCAAGAGACTGAGAAAGAGGCCAGAAGCTGGAATCAGTGGAGCAGGATGAAGCTGAAGAGACACAGCCCGGGAGAGATGAGCAAACAGCTGAACTGGAGGAGAAAGTAAGCCTGGAGGAGAAGAAGGCAGAGTATGGCTGCCATTTTGCCACATGGCAGGAGTCCAGGATCTACTAGCAGCTGACCTTTGGTGAGATGCCTGATTGCCCTCAGCTGCAATTAGTTGAGACATCTCTTATGATATCTTGATTTGGATATTTTCACAGCCTCAGAACTGTAAGCTATCGCCCTAACAAATTCCTATTATAAAAGCCCACCCATTTCTGGTACATTACATTAGCAGCCCTTAGTAAACTAAAACACCACTTTATCATAATTATTTCACTGGCCATTGCATTTCATTATTACTGTTGAGAAATCCATTGAAATTCTAGCAGTCATAGCTTTACTGGTGATATAACATTTCTCTCCCTCATGTTGGATCAATTATTTACAAACAATAAAATTATTAATTTTAATTACAAATATTTTAATAAATCATAGTAAAGCTACAGAAAAACAACCAAATCACAAACTCAGGAAGCATTACTAGAATTTTCAGGCTTATAGTTTTCATGACTTCTGAAAACTATTTCAATCACTACTTTTTAAAAATATTGTCAAATCTACAGTGATGGATTCTAATTGGACATATTTTAACTCTTCTCATTTTATTGTCTGTTTATTTTCATGTCTCATACTTCCCATTCTTTATCTTCCTGTGATGCATTCTTGTCCTTCAGATAAATCATCTTGTTCATTTATTCTATATTTAGTCATGTCTAATCTTCTGTTAAGTCTTTTTTTTTGGCAATTTCAACTATTTTGTTTTTCATGGCTACTCCATCTTTTTAAAATTCTGCCTATTCATTGCTTATCAATATATCACTTACTTTTTGAAACTTTTCATACATGAATGTTCCAAAGTCTCTAAAAATTCTGCAAACCTAGAGTGACTAATTCTGTTACCTGTTATTCCTTTTTATTGTGTCTATTGACCATAGTAGCTTATCTTAACATTAACATGTGCTTAGTTAAATTTTTTCATGAATTCTTTGCTTGGTCTTAATCTGCTAGAGATCAAAGTTCATAAAAGAAAGATCCCCCGAGCAAATATTTGCTTCTGTTGGTATCCACAAAGCACTATTGCCTGGTGTGACTTTTGCCCCTCTACAGAGTCTTTCTTCAGGACAACAGTTTCAGGCTCACTTCCCCCAATTTGACACTGATTAAGATTAAGTATGATCACAATACTACTGCTACTTCTACCTGCTCTCATTTTAACCTTGTATCTCCAGTCTGCCAGACTAGAGTAAAGGTAGCAACTCTGGCCAACACTTTGATTTCAGTCTAGTAAAACCATAAGCCGGAAATATAGTCACACTATGCTCAGACTGCTGACCTATTGAAATTACAAAATAAGAAATTTATGCTGTTTTAAACCACAAAGTTTGTGGTAACTTGTTATGTACAAATAAAAAATGAATACAGTTATAAGCTGAATAAGTATGTCTGCTATCCTAACATCTATCCCTGAGATTTTAGCTCAAGAATGTCCAATGGAACTTTCTGTGATGATAGGAGGATTCTATTTCTGTGTGGTCCTATCTGGTAGCCACTAACCACTTGTGACAACTGAGAAACTGAATTATTAGTTTTATTTAAATTTACTAATTTGAAATTAATAGTCATATAAGACCGTTGGCTGATTTTTAGATAGTGCAATTGTAATAATTATAATAAATAAAAATAAATCAAATTCTTATAAAGGAAATAATACCTTTTCATAATAATAGGATTCTTTACATAGACAATCAAAAAGAATCAAAATTAAAAGTATTAGAACTACTCAGGGAGTTCTATAATTTGATGTATGTATGATACAATACAAAAATCAGTGATATTTCTATTCATCAGTTAAACCAAATAGAAATTGAAAAATTTCAAAAGAACTGGTTCACAATAACAACCAAAATTATAAGGTATCTAGTATTAAGTTACCTAAATATAATAGCAGTATTTTATGTAGAATATTGCAAAAAGGATTTGACCATAATATCAAAACTAAATAAATGGTGAGATATATCCTTTCACGAAGGTGCACCAGTGTCATAAATATGTCACATCTCTTAAAATTAAGTTATAAATTCAACACAATCCAATCAAATCTCAGCAAAGCTTTTGTAGAAATTAACAAGTGATGCTCATGCCAATACTTGTTATAATGTTATAGAAAACAAAATATTATGGTGTTGACACAAGGGTAACAAACATATTAGTGGGAGACAAGAGTATCCAGAAAGCCACACATGAGTATATGAAAACTTTCTATATGATAGAAAGAACTGTGAAATTCAGTGTTGGAAAAGACTGGCTGTTAAATAAATGGATATTTGGTTATGCATATTTATTTGGGTTTGAATCACATATCCCACAAAAGGCAATTTCAGATCCCAACTCCTGGCCCTGTGGGTGTGAACATATTTGTATATAGGACCTTTGAAGATGTTATTAGTTAAGGTGTGCCCAAATTGAATGAGAGTGGGTCTTAATCTAATGTTGCTGAAGTCCTTAAAAGTAATGGAAACTGGACCCATGGGAGAAGCAAGAAGCTGGAAGATAAAGGAGAAGATGCTACCATGTGCATTACCACATAATGAAAAAGCCAAGGAACCCCAAAGTTTGTTGGCCAGCCCAGGTATCAACCCAGGATATTAACCCAGGTATAAAGTAAGCCTTCTAACCTCTGAAACTGTGAACCAATAAATTCCTGTTGTAAAGCCTACTCATTGCATGGTATTTGTTTCAGAAGCTGGGAACCTAATACAGTTTTTGGTACTTGGAAAGTAGGATGTTGCTATGACAAATACTTAAAAATGTGGAAACAGTTTTGGAGTTGGGGAATGTATAGAGGCAGGAAGAGTTGTGAGATGCTACATAGAAAAAGCCTAAATTCCTTTGAAGAGATTGCTTATAGAAATTTGGATGTTAAAAGTACTTCCCATGAGGCATTAGAAGGAAATGAGGAAGAAAGAAATTGGAAGAAAGGAGATTGTTATAAAGTAACAGAGGACTTGGCAAAATTGTGTTCTGATGTTGGAATGAGAGTGGAACTTATTAATTATGAACTCAGATATTTAGTTGAGAAGATTTCCAAGCTAAGTGCCAAAGATGCAGCCGGGTTTCTCCTTGTAGTTCATAATGAAATGAGAGAAAAAAAGAGATAAACTGAGAAACGAACTCAAAGAAAGAGGAAACTGGTTGTTTGGAAAATTCTATCCTATACACATAGTATGTCTGAGACCAAGGGACATTCTTGCGCTTCCAGAAAGTGAGATTCCACAGGATAGGGCTCCATGTAAGGGTTTAACTGAACAACTCTTTGCTAAAAAGAGTCTGGCTGAATATAAATGAAGTCACACACTTCAGTGGAAGTCAGGATTAGAAATATCATTATCCAAGAAGGATCTGTGGAAAGTTCTACCAGACGGTTTGGACCCCCTGGAATTGCACACAAAGACAACAGTGTTTTTGCTAAATTTGTATGAACAAAAGCAATGCCAGCCTGGACTGAAAGGGACAGAAAAGGGATGGAATGAAGGATGAATGACTTCAAGGGCAGAACCCCAGAAGCTGGGGCCTGGACCAAAGAGTTTTCTTTGGGTCAATACAGCAGCTCCATCCACATGTGTGGAAAGGGCAGGTCTGCCCCTTCACTTGGGTTCAGGGAGAGGGCAGCCACCCCAATGCTCAAAGATGGTGGGGCCTTGCTTTGGTATTCATGGAGAGCTTGGCTGCCATTCCAATGTTCCAAGATGGTGGAGCCCATAGCTCAGTGTTCAGGAAAGCATGGCCTCTATGCTTGGAAGGGGTGGGGTTGCTGTAGTACAAAACATCCATCTATAAATAACTCTCAGACCTTGATATCTAATGGAGACTGACCTGCTTGATTTCAGACTTCTTTAGAATTTGTGATCCCTGTTTACCTTCCAATTTCTTCCTTTGGAATGGGAATTTTATCCTATGCCTGTCCCACTGTTGTATATTGGAAAGAGATAACTTGTTTTCTGGGTTTCATAGATCTATCAGACAGAGGAATGTTGCCCCAAGACAGAGGACACCTTAATTGATTTTGATGAGACTTTGTACTTAGCATTGTTAACTGAAATGACTTAAGGCTTTTGAGATGTTGTAATGGGATGAATGTATTTTGCATGTAGAAAGAACAAGTCTTTTTTGTGGTCCACAGGGACTGTTGGGAATTGAATCATGTCCTCCACAAAAGGCATGTTCAGGTCCCTGGTCCTGCAGTGTGAGCTCATTTATAAATAGGACTTTTGAAGGTGTTATTAACTATGATGTGCCCAAACTGAATGAGGGTAGGCTTCAACCCGAAATAGCTGAAGTCCTTATTAGCATAGGAAATTGGACAAAGAGAACCCATAGGAAAAGCAAGAAGCTGGAAGTCAAAAGAGCCTGGAAGAAAAAGAAGAGGACACTGCCATGTACATTGCCATAGGACAGAAAAGCCAAGAAACCCCAAAGATTTCTGGCCAGACAGAAGAGATATTGACCCCAGGAGGAAGCAAGCCTTCCTGCTTCTGGAACTGTGAGCCAATGAATTCCTGTTTTTAAGCCAACCCATTAAATGATATTTGTTTTAGCAGCTGAGAAACTAATACAATATTGAATAGCAGAAAATTATATCCCTACTTAATCTGACATACTACAAATAAGTTTCTGTTTAACTCTCAAATGTTGGAAGTTAATTTTAAACAAAACAGAAGAAACAAAAACAAGAATGCTATCACCTTAAGACAAGGAAGAATTTCTTAGACAAGACACATAAAGTACAACCCCCAAAAGAACAGATTTATATATTAAACATTAAAACTAAAAACTCTGTATAACAAAGGATACCACCAACAAAAATCAATAAAACAACCACAGATTGGAGAAGTTAATTGTAAGTTCTATACCTTCTATAAAGCACTCCTAAAACATCAATAAAATACAAAAACCTAATTTTAAACAATGGATAAAAGATATGAACCTGAATGGATAATCAATATATGGAAAATTGATCAATCTATACTAATAAGGGATATACAAATTTGAAAAAAAAAATCATTTCCTACTGATTTGACTGGAAATAGTTAAAAAGTCTGATGGTACCAAGCTTAGTAAGAATATGAGTAAAGGGGATTCTCAATACTGCTGGTAGGAATGTAAATTGTTAAAATATTTACAGAGGAAATTGTCAAAATTAAGCAAAGTAACAGATGCATACTCTACAATCAGCAATTCTATTTCTATATAAAGTCTAGAGAAATTTTTCTTGCATATGCACAAAAAGACATACTTAAGAGGTATATTGCAGTTTTTGTTTTGTTTTGTTCTTTTTGCAGTAGTGAAATTTGTGAAATTAATCTAAATATTGAGCAACAGGAGGATAGATAATAAATTTTGGTATACACACTAGACTACCATTCAGACTTTAGAATAAGTGAACCAGATTTCTAAAACAAATATTTAGTTGAATACAACAAAAATGAAATGCTGAGTAGAAAAATCAAACTGCAAAATGAAATATTTAGGTAAATATTAAACACACATAATTAATACTTTATGGAATCACACAGATTTAATAAAGATATAAAAACATAGACAGTAAAAATGAACCAATTTTAGATAGTGCCTACCTTTGATAATGGGAGGAAATGAGTAGAGGAAGGGATTTCAAAGGCATCTATATTGTTTTATTTCTTTAAAAGAAATCTATATGAAATGCAGCAAAATTATAAGATTTAAAAAATCTGTATACCTGAAACCTATTAAAAATTTAATGTTTCCTTGTTCCTGCTATCTCCCCTGATAATAACACAGCTTTCCCTTAATTCTTCCAAATATGATAATTGACTGCTCAGAACATCTAGTCTAGCACTAATAGTTTTTTCTCCTTTCTCACATGTAAATCAGTCCTTACAGACAGTGCCTGACCATTGTATTCCTTTCCCATAATCTACACATTCCTCAACTAATGCTGGAATATCTGCAAGAGTCTTCAAGCAGTTTCTCTGAATTCAGTCATTCCTAGTGCAACTCAGGCTACATATGGCTTTTCCTTAGATGACATTTATAACTCATTAATCACTCCTTAAAGGAACTTATAGTATTTCCCTTTACTATGTCTTGAATTTAAAGTCAATAGGTTTTTTCTATATTTTTAGAAATTGTAATTTTAAATGTTAAGTGTAATTTGCCTTCTGTTTCTAACATGGATTGCCTCTATTTTCTAGTAGAAAATAGAATAATTTTCTATTTGCCTTCTATTTTCTAACATGGATTGCTCTCCCATTCTTTTCTACCAAATCATGCCCGATACTCTGAAAAACTAACTAAAAAGACTGAGTCTAATGAAATCTACTCTGTCTCCCTTTACTTGATGAATATTTATTGGACACTGAGTAGTTATTAGGCACTGGAACTCTAATTATGCATAATAAAAACATGATCCTTGCCTTCATAGAGCTTAAAATTTAATAAGAAACTTGTCATTTGCACAGAATACTTGCTTCCTATAATAAGATGCTACTGATCACTTGTGTATATGTCAAATCTCTCAAATCAGTGTTAATTACTTCAAGATTTTAAATAGCTTTTCTATCTCTTTCTCTCCTCTATACCCCCACCCTGCCATTCACTTCTTAAAAGCATAGGCAATTAGCAAATAATTACTAGTTGACTTAACAAATCTAATTCACCTTATGTGTGCCACATTTCACAGGTTCTTGTCTCTAGAAAACAATATTAAAAAACCTTGAAGGGAAGTAAATTACTGAGTGGCTGAATCATGACTTGAGTTCAGCCTCAAGCCTCTGAAGTGTACCAATCCTCCACATATCTGGCTCCAAAACACCCACTTTAAGGCTTCATGTGATAGAATCAAACTTAAATGGGCTAGAAGTATTTAAATTCTTACTCTCAAGAAGATCTATCTTTTCAGCTTACGTTTCAGAATATTATCATCCTTAAAGCCAGTTCAATCTCTTAAAATGTGCAGTAACCTGCATCCCAAGTACTCACTGAGCTCTCCTGTTTATATTTATTCAAAATGCTAAGCTTGTCTCGGGAAAATAAAATTGTCTTTGCATCCCTGTTAAATTTGATTCATTATCTCCAGAGCCCATTTCATTTCACTATTGACTAGTCATAAAAAAAACACAAGCTCAACAGGACCTAAATATTTTCAAACTCATTGCACAAAGTACAGGACCCAGAGAGAAGGTGTAGCTCCGGGTGGCAGCTGCATAGCCAACATCTGGGCTCCACAATAATCACCTTGTGTGAATCACACCGGAGAAAGAACAGGATCACTGAATGCAGCAAGCCTCAGACACCTCCATCTGTTTTCAGACTGCACTGTAGTTATCAGGGTGGCAATATGTGACATCTGGAATTTGTGACATTCTTATGTTTGTTGTGTCTTTGAGATGAAAGAAGAAACAGTGATACAATAAGAAATACCATTCCTAGCCAGTAACTGGAAGACATTTGTGATTAAATCCCTGTTTTCTTAAAATCTTCAAATCACATCTAGATAGCTGTAGAACAGGAACTTGAAGGTGAAATGTTTAGAAACAAATGGAACTTTTCATTACAATGAACTTCTATAGTCTACGTTATGGATAGAATCATGTCCCCCACAAAGACATGTTCAAGTACTAACCCCCTGGTCCTGTGGATGTGAACTTATTTTTAAATGGGATCATCAAAGATCTTCTTAGATAGGTGAAGCCAAAGTGAATCAGCATTGGCCTTAATCCAATATAAGTGGAATCCTAACAAGTAGAGGAAATGTGGATGCAGTAGTAGAAGATAGGGAGAGAGATGGCCATGTGACAGAGGTGGAGGCTGAGTTATGGATCACAGGCCAGCCTCCACCAGAACATTACAGACTTCAGAGAAAGCATGTTCCTCTCAACACCTTGATTTTGGACTTCTAGCCTCCAAAACTGTGAGACTGTAAACTCTTGTTGTTTATGCCAGCCAGTCTGTGGTACTTTGTTACAGAAGCCCTGGCAAACTAAAACTAAATTAAAGTATAATTGAGGTAAGCTATTGTTATAGTTATTTTTAAGGCTCCCACAGACACTAATTTTTCAAGCACTCACATTTATAAACATGTTTATAAATCTACTGGCTTTGGGAAATAGATTAAGGTTAATCCGAATGAAATTCTTATAAAGATATCTCTAAAATTCTCCCATTATTTGGTAGGTGTATAGATAAAATTTCTGTGGTTTCTGTCAATTAAACCCTTTCCCAGAAGCCATGTATTTTATGATTTTTATACCAGTCTACAATAGTCCCTATAATGTGTTAATGTTGATAAAAGAAACCTTAACTACAAAATTTGGCTCAAAGCATTCAATTCTTTCAAAGTCAAAGTGAAATGGCAGAAATATAACCACCAGGGGCTATCAAATATCTTTGTCAAAGTACAAGGCAAAACCAGTCTCTATTGAACATCTCATTTAATTAAGATCTATTTTCGTAGAAACATCATGAATTAGAATTTGAGTCCATTGAAGATACAGGCTCTGCTATCTTCCCTGCATGCCCCTTGAAATTTCTTTTTCTTGTTGAATTTCACACTGGATTTGCATGGGCATGCAAAAAGAAAATCATTTAGCTTCTGAAAATTGCCCATTGCTTGTTTCACATTGAAGCCCTGGAAATAATGTTGACAGCGTATTTGCCCCTGGCTCAAGTAGAGTAAATAAGAGAAGGTCAAGAACCAGGAAGACTTTGACACAGATACAGTGTTGAAACAGAGACCTGACTTTAGTTCTGCAAGTTAATGAGACCTTTTAAAACTGAAATGGAATCACTTTCAAACAAGATACCTTGACGTAACTGGACAGTGCTTGATGCAAGACTATTGCCAGATTAGTAACCCCCAAAATTTTATGTTTTGATCATTGTTCTTGCTTACTTATTCATTTTGACATTAATGCTTCATGTTAGTTAACTTGGACTTTCTAAGTTTACTATTCCATTTTCCATCATTTTCTGTACTTGTAACATATAGCATGCTCATTTTTTTTGTTTATGATAAGGAATTCCAAATAGACTAAGAGAGCATGACTGAAATGTCCCAACTGGCCTATCTTTGACTTTATAAGTTTTATGAGCAACAATAGACTGACCTAAGATCTCTAAAGATGTTCATTAGGAGAATTTTTGATTGTGCCAGATTTAACACTTGCCTTATTCTCTGAAATGCACTGTTTCAGGCTCCTGAACTCTGGTTTCCAGTCAATTCATTAGGACACATCAGTCACTGAAAACACCACTGGTTTGTCAGCAAGTGACATTCCTCCTGTGGCCTCCTGTCTGTAATTTGTCACTTCAAATATTTTTTCCAGTTACTTTCCTCACCTCTATCATCCTTCATTTCATTCCAATCCATCCCCACTTAAAATTATTGAGAAACTTAGTGTTCTGATTCTGCAGAAGATGGGTAACTATACTCTACCCTGTATCTCTCACTGAATGAAACTCTAAATCTTGGACAGAAGGCATGGAACAGTAATCTGAAAACCCTGAAGAGAACATGGTAGCAGCTATATGTGAAGGAGATCTGAATTTGATGTTCTATAGAACCAGTGGTGAGTTTATATATGTTTTCCCTCTATATTGCCTAACATGGACAAAAAGGTAGCCTGATATCCATGAGAAACACTCTTTCTTGTCTGTGAGCAAGAAAGAAGACTACTAAGGATTGGAGTAAGTGGGGAAAATGCCCTGTATTTTTTCTTTTTAAAAATTCTTTTCTACTCTGGACCCCAGGCAATATTGTGGTGGTGTGGCAGTCACACAGCAATAGAAGTGGTAGACAGGTAGGCACCAAGAACTCAGAGGGGAAACCCCTCTCTCTGATCAGAGGATCTTGGTTCCAAGAGTATGCAGTGAATTCTATTTCTTTTTTTCTCTCTTTCTCTGTAGTCCATCAATTGGTCCTAAATGCAAACACAGTTTCAGAAAGTGTCTGGAAGTACAAGAAACAAATCCACAGGTTTCTGACTAGAGGACAAAAAAGGGAAACCTGAGGGAGGTAAAATGTTTTGGGAAGGTCACAGAAAGGACAGATATCAAGATAGTAATCTCACAAAATTGTGTTTGAACTACTGGACTTTCATTTAAACACACATGGGTCTCACCTAAAAAACATATGGAAGGTTTTTAGAACTGAGTTTCTGGGTAGAAATCTGTCCAATTTCCACTGGGCATGATTAATGTGGGACTGATCCAGATAGCATTGTAAGTGCTATGGAACCTGAACTGACATTTGAATAACAATCTACAGAAAGTAAGTTGAAACCTTTGGCCTGAGCCTAAATTTGTCTCTTGACTACCAAAAAATATAACATAATAATCAAAATGTCAATGATTCAATTCAAAATTACTTGGTATACAAAGAAGAAGAAAAATTCAAATTACAAGGGAAAATACAATCAACAGATTATGATTGAAAAATGACATGGATGTTGGGATAATCAAACAAATGTTTATAAGTCAGCAATTATAAACACACTCCACCAAGTAACAGCTAATTTGGTAGAAACAAGTGGAAAAATAGAAAGTGTCAGTAAACAAATAATGATATGAAGAAGACTTTTAAAAATGAAAATTTTAATAACAGAAATTTAACAATCATTGATAGGCTTAGTATCAGAATGGAAATTACAGAGGAAACAGTGAATAGATCAATAGATATCCAATATGAACAACAGAGATAAAAAGATTGAAAAAAAAAAAATGAACAGAGCCTCAGGGACTCATGGGATAATAGCAAAAGGAATGCCTTCATGTCATTAGAGTTTCAAAAGGTAAGGAGAAAGAGTAAAGAAAAGAAGAAAAAGCACTTGAAGAAATAAAGGCTGAAAATATCCCAAAAATGGTAAAAGACATCCACTAACAGATTCAAGAAGCTCAGAAAAACCCCAAAAAATGGAAACTGCAAAGAAATTTATACCCAGATACATGATAATCAAACTGTTGAAAAACAAGAACAAAGCAAAATACTAAAAATAGCAAGGAAAAAGGTGACAAATTTCATATATGGGAACAGCAATTTCAGATATGGTATATCTTGGTTTTAGGATATCCAGTTGATTCTTTTTTACTTTTTTTGTTTTAAGAACTGTAAATCTCTCCCGAAATTCCCCAATTCCATACCCATTATGTTCTTCTTTAAGTGTAGAATATGTAACATATTTACTGTAGCAGTTTGGTATTATTTATGAATTCCAAAAATGGATATTGGATTATGTTTGTAAACTGGTCTGTTCCTTTGGGTGTATTACATTGGATTGGGTTCAGGGGTTTCACTTTTACTTGATTAAATAATGATTAAGGCTTTGATCAGGCCACATCAGTAGGACATTGAGTCCCCACCCCCTTGGTGGGCAGGAACTCACAGAGTAAACAACATAGCAGAAGAGAAAGTAAGAGTTTTGATCCTGGAGCCCAGGAAGTAAGCACACAGAGAAGCAGATACATGAGGAAAGAAAGAAGACTCCATTAGACACGGCACAGGCCTCAGCAACAGAGAGGAGCCATTCGCTTGACAGTTTACAGCTGGCCTTGTGGAGAGGGCAGAGCAGCTGAGCTTGGAGAGATATGGGCTCTGGGAGAGAGACAAGACTTGAGCCAGCCTGCAGCTGATATTGGAAGGGGCTGGGACCATGGAGCCTTAAGAAGAAGAGGAAGCCTGAACTCTTACAGATGTTGGCAGCCATCTTGCTACAACATGTGGCAACAGACTCTGGTGAGGGAAATAACTTATGCTTTATGGCCTGGTAACTGTAAGCTTCTAGCCCAAATAAATACCCTTTATAAAAGCCAACAGATTTCTGGTATTTTGCACCAGCACCCCTTTGGCTGACTAGTACATTTATATTAGTTGTTAAAATCTTGTCTATTTATTCCAATGTCATCTTCAACTGTCTGTCTGCTTCTTTTTTTTTTTTTACCCCTTAAAATGCTCCAACTTTTTATACTTCTTACATCTAGTACTTACTGTTTTCTGCATTGTGGATAAAACTTCCTATAGACTCAGTATTCTGGACTCTTCCCCCTAAGATTATTTTCTAAAAATCAGTTAAACTATTGGGAAAAAAAAAAAACTAACACTTTTATCTTGTGAAGGCTTAGTTTTACATGTTGTCAGTTCTGGTCCATTTTGATTTTCTACCTTGAACCCGCATTTTATTCCTTAGAATAGACCTTCCAAGGCTGCAGTGGAAAGCTCAAGGTGTTTATCTTTAACTTGCCAAAATTTGAAATACAATCTCTGGTTCTTGAGACTGGGCAGCTTCATATAATTTAAGGCTTTAATTTTTTTTTTTTCCTGGATCTTTGCTTCCATATGTTCAGCTTAGATATAAGCTAAGTATTTGAGGGAAATACTTATAGAGATTTGGAGGTTTTCTTTCTGCTGCTTCCTCCTTTTCAGGAATTTACTCTTCAATTTCCAGCTATCCTAGCAGTCTCCAACTCTGATCTCTAACTCTTCATTCCAATAAAACTGATGTTTTCTGTTGTTATTATCCTTGTATACCACATGGATGGAGGAGTGCCCTCAAGGGAAAAGCTGATTAAATAAGTTCCTACTTAATTTGCTTCCTTTCCTTTGCAGATCACATCTCCTTTAGTTTCCATTTGCTTTTGTTTGCTCTAGAGTGACTTCAAGCAGTTGGGTATTTTTTTTAAAATATATTTTGTTCTTTTAAAAAATGTTTTGTCCAGAGTTTTTACTTGTTATTAGTCAGAGGTTTACTCCAACAAAAGTTACTCTAGGGGAAACGGATGTGGCTCAAGGGATTAGGTTCCCATCTACCATATAAGAGGTCCAGGATCTGGTTCCCGGGGCCTCCCAGTGAAAGGCAATGGCCCGTGTGGTGAGCTGACCCAAACAGAGAGCTAGCCCACGCAAAGTGCTGGCCCACATGGAATGCTATGCCATGCAGAACTGCTGGCCCATGCAGGAATGCTGGCCCACGCAGAAAGCTGGCACAGCAAAATGATGCAACAAAAAGAGACACAGAGGAGGCACAATAAGAGACATAGCAGACCAGGGAGTGGAGATGGCACAAGAGATTGAGCACCTCTCTCCCACTCCGGAAGGTCCCAGGATCGGTTCCTGGTGCTGCCTAAAGAGAAGACAAGCAGACACAGAGGAACACACAGTGAATGGACACAGAGAGCAAACAGCTAGTGCAAAACAATGGGGGTGGGGGAGGGGATAAATAAATAAATCTTAAAAAAAAAAAAAGTCACTTTTCCATTACCAGAGGAAACTGCCTTCATCCATGCCCATTTCTCCTTTTTACAAAATCACTTTAAATAGCAAATATGGCTGTTTATGGGAGTAAAGAAGCTTTTAGGCTCTCTGGTCCTTAATATCTCTTATTCCTTTTTCCATTGACACTTTTTCTTCTACCTTTTTAGATAATTATAGAAAATTGAATTTGTTGAATAGTTTCCAACCTTTTTATTCTACATCTATTTGCATTAGTGTTCTTTTCCTTTACCACAGCTTCCTCAATCTTGGTAGGAGAAATAGTAAGACTGTGTTCTAACAACAATAGTGATAAAACCATACTCTATTAGAAGAGAAGAAATACTTTAAAGAGACACTCTGGGCTAAGATGGAATTAATGCACCACAACAAATAAGCCTTAGTCTTACATTTCTTTTTTTATTTTACAAAAATATTCCTAGTATGTATTAATTGCTTGATATTTGAAAGGAACTGCGCTATATGCTTTACATACAGTCTCTCATTGGTAATTAATAGCAGTCTTATTAGTTAAGCATCATGTAAGTTACTAGGTAAATACTTTTGAATTTCCCTAAAGCAGGAGTTAGCAGACTAGAGCCCACAGGTCAAATCTATTCAATAACCCTATTTTATGCAGTTTGAGAGCTTGGAATTTTTTTTGCATATTTAAAGGATTGTTAGAAAAAGGAGAAAAATGAGATAAAGGAGGAAGAGGAGAAGAAGGAAGAGGAGGAGGAAGAGGAGGAGGAGAATATGTCACAGAAACCATATGTGGCCCACAAAACCTAAAATATTTGCATTCTGGCTCTTTATAAAACATTTTTGCTGACTCCTGCCTAAAGAAATGTAAAACACCTTGTAAGGAACCATATTTTATGTTTCTTTATTTCATTTCTAGTGTTCTTAATTTGTGTCACGAGAGTACTTAATAAATACCCACAGCACATATTGAATGGGTGTGTAAAGTAGGTAGATTAATAGCTGCCTGTCTGCTCTAAGCATAGCAAAATTAGTGAGTTTCTTGGATACCTTTTGTGGTAGATTTTAGTATTGCCCACTATATATTTGTCACTCTGATTTATACCTCTCCCTGCTCATGGGAGAAGTACAATTTTATGCTCCACATAAGTTGAGTCTTGTCATGTGACTTGCATTGGGCAATTGAATGTGAGAAGATATAACATATGTCATATCGTATTAGAAGTTGTTAGAAGTATTGTAAGATTCTGTCAGCCCCCTTGAACTTCTGCCATCTGTCATTAAAACAGTATGCTATAGTAATGGTTGATCTTACAGCCTAATTCCTAGAATGAGAAAACACATGGAGCAAAGCCAAATACAATGCTGCTCAGTGGAGGCCAAGCAAATCCAGCAAAGCCCAGTCAAACAGAAGCCAAAATTTAGCTCTCATGTAATATGAGTGAGAATAAATGTTGGAAGCCATTTAGATTTTAGGGCTGTCTGTTGCTGGAGCAAAAGTTGATTAATATACTACTGTAAAACAAAAGGTACAAAAGAATCAGATAAATTAGGATGCAATATATATGGACCATTTAAAACTATATGAATTATTAAGAATAAAGGTATTTTAAAAACGACATGGTGAGTGTAAATTTCATAAAATTCAACTTTACAAGATCATTTCATTATTTTCTGTTTATTTTATGTTGTGTAAAAATAGTGATAGTTTATAATGTGGTGGTCTTTCGTACTCATCAAACACTATTTTATTTTAGTACTGAGGGGCAAAAGTGATGGATATATGTTGTTACTAGAGTAAGTCACCTTACACTCTAGAAAATTAATGTATTACTGTGACAACTTTGTTCTCCATTAAAAATGCATCATCCTTGAATCAGATTGTCTTCACTTTGGAGGTTAGTATGCCACCCTTAATATTAATTTAACTTTGTGGAAATATGACTAGAAATCAAATAGCATGAAGTCTAATGAGAAATGAGTTAATACAGAAAAGATTTATAATTTATAATGAACCGCACTGAGTAGCAAATGTGTTCAACTCATTAATGATGAATGGGAAATCAAGAAGTTTATAATCAAAGATAGTTCATCCTATTAAAAAAAGAATATTGGAGGGTATTGATTAGTAGATAATGTTTAAATATCCAGAGACTGTTCTTATAGCTTCTATGAAGTCACAAAATGTGAAGAAAATAAAATACATTATAATGTGTGATAAAGCGGTCTGGAAGCAGCCACTGTGCTTGTACTGACAACTGTTGTTTTTGCCTGCCCAGCATTCAATTTCCCTTTTAATATTAAAAGAATTCTGAATTGGTTTTGGGAAACAACTTCTCCTCTTTCAGTTCAAGTGGTCCCGATGCTATGATGTCGCTCCACTTTTAGATTTGAGCGTTGTGAGCCAAAATCACAGCCTCTCATGCAATAGGGATTTCTTCAGGATTGGTATCTTATCCAAGAGAGAACAATCATAGCAGATGGAAATATGTTAGAGGGGTGAGAGAAACTTTCTCTAGCTATTAGAGATGTGAGAGCAGTGAGACTGGAACTGCCAGCGGACACCTGGCTAGCATGAGGGTAGAGCCAGCTTCAAGTCTCCACCAACATGAAGGAAAGCAAAACTAGGATTTGAAGAGGAAAGAACTAAGTTCTGAGGATGACTAATGACCCCCTAAAATCCAGTCATTTCTGATTTTTGCTCTTTGTTTTTATTTCTTTTGTAACTCTAACCCGGAAAGATACAGTGCTCCTGGGAGAGGCTGAGGCATTTGGCAATGAATATTTTGCAATCAGACTTTCTCTGATCATCTTTATTTGATCAAACTCAATATGAAAATATTTGAGAATAGGGATTTGTTATTTTTTTTTATACATTTTTATTTTGTGAAAAAAGTCAGACCTGGAGAAAAGTCAGAGAATGTTTATAAGTGTCTTTACAACCTGTACCTTGCTGGATGTACAAATTAGAATTTTTCTAAAATAGTTTTGTCTTTAAATACACATACAATTTTTTGATGAACAAATTGAATGTAACTTGAAAGCATCCTAACATTTCACCAATAGCTGCATCTTCATGAATCTCCTAAGAAAAAGGACATTCTTCTGTATAACAACTATACCAATGCCACATAAGAAAAACACTAATTTAAAAGTATCACCTAATATGCAGTCCATTTGCAAATTTTCCCAGTTGTTCTTCAAATGTCTCAAATGTCTTTTAAAATCTTTTGTTAAAACCCAGGTTCCAATTGTGGTTTGCAAATTGTATTTGGTTTTGACCCTTTAGTCTCTTAATATTGAACTGTTCCACCCAATCTTTTATTTTTCTCATAATATTGAATTTGTTGATGATTCGAAGCCACTGCACTGTTTTTCTGTTTTTTCTTATTGTTTCCACATGAGTAGAGTCATTTTAATTTCTTTGGCAAGAATAGTCCATAGTTATTATTGTATATCTCATTTTTTCACATTAAGGAACACAGTATTTCAGGTAGTCCTACAATTGATGGTACAACAGTTGGCCACCAAATCTCTCAATTGTAAAGAACTGTTCTTTCCCATTAGTAATCAATGCATAATCTCTGGGGTCATACCTTAAAGAGGTACAAATAACTTGTTCCAACAAACTTTCCACAATGAGCATCTGTTTTAGTTTGCCAAAGGGCTGTTGATGCAAAGTACCAGAAATGGGTTGGTTTTTATAAAGGGGATTCATTTGGGGTAAACGCTTATAGTTCTAAGGCTGTGAAAAGTTCAACCCAAGGCACCACAATAGGTGCTTTCTCACCAAAGTCAGCTATTATATGGTGAAGCAAGATGGCTGCCAATCTCTGCCAAAGTCTCTGCCTTGCCCTCCAGAATCTACTGTCATTTCCCAGAGCTCAGCTGTGGGCCACCAGGCATAGGACTTGCCTCTTTCCAGTCCTTCTCTATCAGTCTTTGTTGCTCTGCTTTCTTCCTGAGTTTAGGTGCAAGCTATCTGGCACATGGCTCAACTCTCCCTGGGCCTCAGCTCTTTGAGCCCCTCCTTTCTCTCACATGGCAGGATCAAATATGGTAGCTCCCTTGTCTGTGTGTGTCTCTCTCTGTGTCTATGTTTTTATCAGACTCAGCATGGAGGCAGAGACTCAATCTGAGTCATGCCTCGCTGGTGTAGTCCAATTGAAAGGGTCTCAAACCCACAGGAATAGATTAGTTCACAAACATAATCTTTGTCTTTCTGGGATTCATAAAATAATCTGAAACTGCCACACTCCACCCTCTGAATCCCAAAAAGACATGTCTTTCCATATGCTAAATACATTCATTACATCATGATATTCCAAAACCCTTAAATCATTTCAGTAGCAAGGTTAAGTACAAAATCACTTAAAAATCAGTGATAGGCATGCAGTTTGTCTTGGGGGCAGAAAATCCCATCTGGCTGTAGACCTGTGAAACTTGGGAAGAATTTTTATCTGTTTATATACAAAGGAAGGACAGACATAGGATAAACATTAGCATTACCATAAGGAGAGATTGGGAGGAAAACAGGAATCACAGATCTCTAAAGTTCCCAAAACCTGCAGGGCATATTCCATAATTTCAAAGTCTGATAGTTATACTTATTATGATGGCTTCTCCTCCTTGGGGCCTCATGGGAGCCTACACTTTCCACGAGCTTGCCCAAGAGCCATACTTTTGGTTATATACTTGTATTAGTCAGCCAAAGGGGTGCTAATGTGAAATACCAAAAATGGGTTGGTCTTTATAAAGGGTATATATTTGGGGTAGAAGTCCACAGATACCAGGCCATAAAGTGTTAACTTTCTCCTCTCACCACAGTCCATTGCCATGTGTTAGAGCAAGACAGCTGCCGACGTTTGCCAGGGTTCAGGCTTCTTGGGTTCCTCTCTTCTCGGGGCTGCGTTTCTCTCCGGGCTCAGCTCCTGTTTCCTCCACAAGGTCAGCTATAGACGATCAGGTGAATGGCTTGCTTCTCTTCTCCTGGGGTCTTCTTTCCAACATCAAAACTGCTTCTTAAAAACTGCTTCTACTCTGTTCTTTGCCTTGCCTTTTATATTCGATTCCTCACTCACCAAGGGGTGGGGCTCAATACCCTACTTACATGGCCCAGTCAATGCTCTAATCATAACTTAAGCATGCCCAGATTAACAGATCAGTTTACAAGCATGATCTAATTATATTTTTGGAATTCATAATTACATCAAACTGCCCAACGGCCACAATCCTCTTCAAAGATCTGGGTGGTGACAGAGTTCCAGACCTCACCTTTTAAGAACATTGGGTTGATAGCCAAACTTTCCCAATCTCTGGGAGACAGCCTCAAACCCCTTAGCACAACCCCTTAGTACAACATTCTTAGCGGCAACATTCTCCCTAATCTCTGGCATATAGACCCTACCTTTCAGAACAGTGGAGAGGTGACCTGACTTTCCCTAATAGTAGTCTCCTACTCAGAACTGTGGGGTGGTAACCTAACTCTCCCCAACCACTGGGGAATGCACCCCACCCTCTCTGTAGCCTGGGGTGGTCAAATTCTTCCTGAACAATAGGCTGGAACATCTACCTTCTTCAAATGCCAGGGCAAATTCACCCTTTCCACACACATGGGTGGAGTCCTTCTCTTGGCTTGAGAAAATGTCTAAATTCCAGACCTTAGTGTCCATGGTTTTCCTCTTGAAGTCATTTTCTCTGCCCTCCCTGTCCCTTTCAGTCTGGGCTGACAATGGTTTTGTTCATACAGATCTCACAAAAAGCTTGTTGGTTTAGCATGCAGAAAAGAGGGGTCCAAGTCATTGGACAATAAGACTTTCTACAAGTTGTTCCTGGATAACTTCATTTCCAATCCTGACTTATTAGTTCCAAGTTTAGTTAAGTCCTCACATGGGACACTACCCTCTGCGGGCTTGTTTTCTGGAAGCTCAGGATTTCCCAAATCATCAGTCTCTGTTCCCTTTGGGCCCAGCAGTTTAGTTCCCAGCCTATTTATTTCTTCTCACATTTTGCTATAAGCTGCAAAGAGAAGCCAAGCCACATTTTCCACATTTACTTTGGAATCTCCTCAGCTAAATGTTGAAGTTTGTCATTTTCAAATTCTGCCTTCCATCTAACATTAGGAGTCAATTTTGCCAAGTTCTCTGTAACTTTAAAACAGGGATCACCTTTCCTCCATTTTCCACTAATAGTTTCATCATTTCCTTCTAAGGTTTCACCATAAAATTTTTTGGGTCCATATTCCTACCAACAGTCTCTTCAAAGCAATCTAGACATTTTCTATCAAGCATCTCACAATCCCTCCAAAAATCCCCACCTTACCAATTTATAAAACTGTTCCAGGATTTTTGGTAATTGAAGCACAATGACCCCACTCACGGTACCAAGTATCTACTGATAATGCTTCTCTGATTTCAATTATTACATTGGAGTTTGCAAAATAGTTGGTTTATTTTTCTAGTTCTATAATTCCTTCCACAATTATTAGCTTTTATTCATATGTAAAGAAGAACTTTATTTCTACCCTTGCATTTCTTTAAAGTTCTTCATGTCTAACTCCATAGGTAACCATTTTCATTATTTTCTGTTAATCTTTTCTATAAGCATACCTAAGTAGGTGTGTAATATATAGCATAATATACATTATATAAACACATATAATAGGAAAAAAATAATTTACATTTTTCCTGTGTTCTTACGTAAAGGGTACCATGCTATACATACTCTCCTGAACCTTCTTTTTTCACTTAATAATTTATGTATGCTGGAAATACTCCACAGTTCATGGCAAATAATCCTTTTATTATATGGCTAAATAGAACTCCATCATGTGGTGGTTCCATAATTTATTTAATCTTTCTTATATGGATGTATATTTATGTTCTATCCAAAATTTGCTATTACAAATAATGCTACACTACATAACATTTTCTACATATGGTTTTGTATTTGTGGACAAGTTTATTTAGGGTAAAAATCTTACAAGTGGAATTTCTGGATCAAAGAGTAAATGCACATGCAGTTTTGTTAGCTATTGCTACAATGTGTTCCTTAGAGGTTTTATTATCATAAACTGTTACCAACAGTTGCAAAAGTATCTGGTTTCCCAAAGCCTGGTCAATTAGATATGCTGTCAGGGCTCAGATTTTCTACCAATCCAATAGGTAAGAAATAGCACATTGGTGTAGTTTTAATTTTCATTCCTATTGCTATGAGAAAATTTGAGGGTCTTTTCATATGTTTAAGGGCTAGTTTCATATTTCTTCTGTGAGTTGTTTGTTCATGTCTTTTGGTCATTTTCCCATGCTATTTATTATTTCATTAAATTACAGTGAGTAGCATTTTTTGTCTGTGATGAAAGTTGCAATAATTTTGCACACATTGCATTTTATTTTTTCTTATTTTTGTCATGCATGATTTTAATTTTTAATCAAGTTGAATTTAACAATATTTTCTTTTTATAGTTGATGGATATTGATTCACAATTAAAAATGTTATAAGAAAGCCAAGCATATTCCCCTCAGTTAGATTGTTGACTCATATAGAATGTTTTCAGGTGTATGGTATAATGTATGGATCCATTTTTTTCCCCGAAATGACTCTAGTTTTTCCAAAATTATGCTTTAAAAAGACTACACTTTTTCCAAGTAATCAAATATACCACCTTTAAATATACTAAACTTCTATGTGTACCTATTCTTTTCTGGAAAATAAGAGAATGCTAAATTTTGTTTGTCTATCAGGCTGTTCATGTACCTGTACTATCCTGCTTTGATTACAAGGACTTCATAGTATATTTTGCATCTAGTAGTCCTAACTCTTGCATTGCCCTTCTTTTTCAATGTTCACTTAAATGTTATTTCATGTGTATTTCTTCCAGATGATATTTAGAAGCAACATGTCTAGCATTGTTGGCATTTTATTGGGATTGCATTTAATTTATATATTATCTTGGATATAACCAATGTCTTTGTGATGTTGGGTCATTTTATAGAAGAACCAGGCATAGTTTTCAATTGTTCAAGTATCCTTTTGGTCTTCAGGAGGGATTTTAAATTACCTTATTATAGGATAGAACATTTATGTTTAAGTTATGTTAATTTTTAAGTATTTTATTATTTCTATTGTTATTGCAGTGAAGTTTTTCTTCCATTATATCCTGGCTACTTTTTGTTTACATGAATATTGATTTTTTCTATGTACATATAATTTATAGATTTTATTCTTTCATTTTAGTCATTAGTCTATAATATTAGCTTTGCCTAAAATGGTTTAATTCTTCTATTGATTGCCATATCTTTTCTAAAATGAACTGTTTCTCACTGGCACTTCATTCTTATGTCTGCTACATAATTGCCCACCAATTCCCCAAACTCCTTCAGAATACAATCATTAAGTACAGAATAGGAAAAGAAGATTCATTCATTATACTGCTTATGATAAGTGAATTTGTGTATTCATTTTATTTATTTCAGGAAATTAATTACAAATTTGGATATGCATATCTCTAAGAAAATAGTGATCTCAAAGTATAATAAAATTATACTTAAAATGCATGCCTTAGAAATCTAGGTGGAGCTGCAAATCCTACCCTACAGCTCAATGGACTCATCCAAGTCACCTGATGAGGAGACAACGATGGTAAATGGCCATCCCAGGGAATGGAGAGGGCCTGCATCTGCAGGCAGGATCATCCCACCCACCATATCCATGGGATATAAGCCCTCTCTCACTTGGAGTTGGAGTGGACATCACCATCCCAGTCGCCTCTGGATTGAGGGAAGTACTATGGACTAGAGTGGACTTGATGGTATTCTCTTGCTCACATATGGTGATTCTTGCAATGCAAGAAATTATAACAATGAGGTGGAGCCAGTGGCCACTTGACAGTTTTTGGGTAGGGAGGGGATGAGCAGTTGAAATACAGGGGCTTCTTTGGGAGTTGGAGGTTGTCCTGAGTACTGTTGTGGCAATGGATGTAGGCCATTTTAAATCAGCACACACCACTCAGAATTGAGTGGGAGAGAGTGTGGTCTACAGTGTGAACTGTGGTCTATGGTTGGTGGCAAGGCTCCAGGATGTGTAAGTTCATTGAGGGTGGTGGGCCACACTATGGGAGATGTTTGTGTTGGATGTGATGGGAGGTGTGGGAGGTGGGCAACATGGGAATCCCAGTGGGTTCCATGTAATATTTTAGGTAATCTAAGCACCTCTTAAAATATATGTATATATATTAAAAAATAATAATAATAAATAAATAAAATGCATGCCTTACTCTTTTAATAGTCACATGGTAAGAGATCTAAGCCTAAACAAAAAACTAATGTTCCATTGAAGAAAAAAAAAAAAAAAAAAACATTTCTAATAAAATATCTGTCCTTAAACTACAATCTTATTAATATGCAGTGTTCATTATATGCCAGGTAAAAACCATGTGTTATGATTTGAGTGGTGTTGGAAAGACAATATTTGTCCATATACTTTCAAGCCCTTTCCCCACCAACTCCCAGCCTGAAAAACAGATTTAGAAGCATTAATGTGTCCAGGTCTTCCCATTAAACACACTACATCTCATTAACCAGGATAAACTTTTCAAATCAGTCACTTAACAGCTTTGTACCTGCAGAGGTGAAGCATAGTGGGGGCAATTTTCAAGTGTGGTTGTTGTGACATATGCTGGATGCCAGTGAGCAGCTCAAGGATGTAGTGGACTGCAGCCTGGGTAAGAGGAGGAAGAATGATTTAAACAAACTGATTGTAAGAATTTATCCTGGCACAAATCTCCAAAGCATAAAATCACTTTGGTTGCTTGAAAACCTGCATGAAAACTTTTTTATTATGTATGAGTTCTTAAAAAAGAGTGAGAGAATTAACAAATATGTGTTTTAAATATGGCTTATTGTCTCAGCAGGAGGACATTGAAATGCCTTAGACTTGTTACAAAAGTCTCTGCATGAGGGCATGGGGGCTATGGGGGACTCAAGTGTGCCTCGAGTATGATGATTGTGGTAGTTTGAATTATGTGCCTGAAAAAACACATTTTCTTAATCTTAATTCGAGTCCCCATTGTGAAAAGGATCTCCAGATTACTGGAGTCCTTATAAAGAGAACCAGGAAGTCATAGAAGTAAGAAAGGAGAAGTTGTCACCATATAAAGGGAAGCAGAAATTCCAGTCAAGGAAGCCCAAGAATTGCCAGGAGCCAGTATCAGAATACTACCTACCCTGAGAGAAAGCATGGTCTTGCAAATGCCTTGATTGCACTTCTGACCTATGAAACTGTGAGCCAATAAATGCTTGTTTAAGCCAAACTAGTCTCTGTTATTTGTGATAGAAGCCTAGGCAAACTAAAGAATTAAGGAGAAAAGTAATGTGCCATTTAGTTGGAAATCCAGGCAGAATCCAGGTTATGCAAACTAAAAACCAAATTAAAATTATTTTCTAATTTCCATGTTAAATCACTAGTAGGTTTTAAGCCACTTTGGAGACTTAAACACTGAATCAACCCATTCTCTATAATGCACTAGAAGCCTAAAGGAGTTCTGACATGTGATCATGGGAGTATGTAAGAAACAGATCATCCTAGGCAGGAAACCATTTCAAATGGAGAAGAAATAGAAGAGGATACCACATTTAGATGAATATTTGTGCCCAGACAATGGTTAACCCAAGAGCCCTAGGACACAATTGTTATGAGAATCAGTGGCACTGAGCATTTCAATGAGGATATCTGTGGTTTCTTGTCCCCACTGTCATGACCTGAGAGTCTTATGCAGCAGACATTAACATGGTCTAGTAGGAAATCAAGAGTTTAAGACAATGTTGTCTTGCATCAAGAGCACAGTGAGCCAGTTTGACCTGGGAACTCCCAGAACCATTGGGAGATATCTGACAATCCTGGTATTTTGCAGAGTGGATATGTGTGGAACCAGAAAAATACTGTTTTGTAATTCTTTTTCTTTTAAACAAATCAATTTTTATTGATACACATTAATAAAACATACAATTCATCCAAAGTGTACAAACAATGGTATTTGGTATAATCTCATAATTGTGCATTCATCACTTCAATCATTATGAGAGTATTTCCATTATTTCAATAAACAACAACAACAACAACAAAAACAAGAAAATTCTTCACCTTTCAATCTCTTTATGCTTTCCCTGTTATACATAGCTGCTATTTCTGGCTGTTCTTACTTATTTATTTATTTACTAAGCAGTTTTATTGAGATATATTCACATACTATATGATTTTTTGTGGTATGAGTTCACAACATTGTGATTGTACTAAAACCATTGATTATACACTTTGGATAGATTATATGATATATTTTGTAATTCTTAAGTCACAATTCCTGGGATGAGTGGAACAATATATATGATTTGCTACTCTATCAGTCTTCTTTGTCATAATTGTAAATTTCTGGAACATTCAGTTTGACCATGAAATTGAGATAACATGCTAAACAATCTAGTTGTAGCTTTCTAACACTCAAGAAATTGTTCCATAATGCAAGAATAGAAAGCAAGTCTGATGATAAATGGGAAAGGCCAGGAAAGCTCAGCTTTGGGGAGACATCCAAGAAGCTCTTGGCACCCTTCCTGATCCTTCCCCAGGGCACTTTGGAGCTACTCTGAACTCCTTGAGAGTCCCTGGCCCTGTTTTAGCTGGGAAAGACTGATTTGGGAAAGTCCTCTCCAGAGTGCCCTTCCTCCCAGAATATGCCCTCCCAGCAAAATCTGCTTCAGACAATGAAAGCAGTATAAAAATCTATAGTGGTGGACAGCCTTGGACAAAGGCCTGCAAGCTTCAAATACCCAGGAAAGAGAGAGGTCTGTCTCCTGGGAAACAGAGGGGATAGACATACTTCTGTAAACAGGGGACCTCCAAAACAACTGACAAGCAAATTTCTAGGACAGGTCAGAGGCCCAGAAAGACAGGGAAATCTTTGCACACTGCATTCACTTTGGGCAGACCTTCCTGATAAGAAGGCTGAAACAAAAAGTCTTTGTCATATCACCGTCTTAGCTGACAGAAGAAAAAAAAATCAGTGAACTCAAAGACAAGCCACTTGAAATTAGTCAGGCTGAGGAAAAGAAAGGGGAAAAATATATTAATAGTAAAAATAGTTTAAAACACCTCTGGGACACCATCAAGCATAATAATATATGCATCATGGGAGTCCCAGATGGAGAAGAAAGAAAGAAAGGGCAAAAGGAATATTCAAATAAATAATAACAGAGAACTGCCCAAACTTAACAAAAGATGTGAATATGCACTTCCAAGAATTGAACAACCTTGTTGGCAGAAATGGAAAAACCAATCATCAAATTTTTATGTAAGGGTAAGGGGACCAGAATAGCTAAAGCTATCTTGAAAAAGAAGGATGATGCTGGTGGACTCATACTTTCTGACTTTAAATCTTATTACAAAGTCACATTAATTAAAATAGCATGTAATAAAATAAATCTTATTACAAAATCACATTAATTAAAATAGCACAAGCTACAAGTACAAGGACACACATATAGACCAATGAAATAGAATTGAGAACTCAGAAATCAACCTAACGGATTTTGACAAGTGGCAAAGACCACTCAATTGGGAAAGAATAGTCTCTTCAGTAAATGGTGCTAGGAAACCTGAAAGCACTTTTTCAAAAAAAAGGAGGAGGACCCCTATCTCACACCATTTACAAAAAATCAACTCAAAATGGATTAAAGTCATTAATAGAAGAACTAAAACTATCAATCTCCTAGGAGAAATTATAGGAATGCATCTTCAGGACCTTGTGTTAGCAATGGTTTCTTAGACTTTACAACAAAAGCACCAGCTACAAAAGAAAAAATAAATAAATGGGACCACATTAAAATTAAAAACTTCTGTTCCTCAGAGGACTTGATCATGAAGGTAAAATGGCAACCCATACGATGGGAAAAAATAGTTGGAAACCACATATCGATAAGGTTTTCATATCTGGAATATATAAAGAAATCCTTCAACTTAACAACAGAAAGATAAACAATCCAATTAAAAACTGGGCAAGACTTTAAAAAATGGGCAACCCAATTAAAAAATGAACAGACATCACTCCAAAGAAGATATCAATGGCCAGAGAGCATATGAAAAGATGCTCAACAACATTAGCCATCAGGGAAATACAAATAAAAACACTGAGATAATATTTTATCCCATTAGATTGGTTGCTATTACAAAAACAGACAATAAAAAGTGCTGGAGAGGATATGGAGAAATAGGAACACGTATTCGTTGCTAGGCAATGTAAAATGGTGCAGCTAATGTGGAAGACAATTTGGTGGTTCTGCAGAAAGCTAACCATAGAACTACCATATGACCTGGCAGTCCTACTACTACGTATATACTCAAAAGAACGGAAACCAGGGCTTGAACAGATATTTGCACACCAATGGTCATGGCAGCATTATTCACAATTGCCAAAAGATGGAAGCATCTGAAGTGTCCATCAACCAATGAATGGATAAATAAAATGTGGTATATACATACAATGGGGTATTATTCAACCATAAAAAGGATATATATCAGGAAGTCAAGGATGACCTTGAAGACATCATGTTGAATGAAATGACAGACACAAAATGACAAATATTGTATGATCTCACTGATTTGAAGCAATTAGAATCAGCAAACTCATAGAGTCAGGAGGTAGAATATAGATTATCAGGGGATAGGGTGGGAATAGGAAATGGGATATTAAGGCTTAAAATGTACACCGTTCCTATTTGGAATGATGGAAATGTTTTGGTAATGGTAGAAGAGCATTTTGTTTGTTTGTTTGTTTGTTTGTTTGTTTGCATCTGTGGGGACCTGGAATGGTTTAGCTGGCAGAGCTCACTGTGTCCTGACCCTCACACTAGACCCACCAGCCTTGCTGGGAGGGACCAGCTCCCACAAGCCTCCTGCTCACTTTGCTGGAGAACAACTTATGACGTTCTCCATCCCCTCCTGCCTACTGGGGCTACCCCTCCAGCTTATGAAAGTTTCTGGAGGAAGTCCTGGCCTTGTTTATCTAAAGTGGAGAGTCCTGGAGTGGTCCCAAATCTGTCATCTTGGGTTCTTCCTCACCTCCCAAAACTCCAGGAAATGGAGACCAGCAGAGGCACAGAAGAAGATGGTGGTGATGGTAGCACAACATTGTGAATACAATTAACAGCACTGAAATATATATCTGAATATGATTAATGGGAGAAATGTTGGATTTTATATATGGTAACAGAATAAAAATTTTTTTAAAAAATCCATGTAATTCCACTACACAGTGAACTCTAAGTTAAACCTTGGACTTTAGTTAACAGTACAATTATAAAAATGTGCTATCATCGATTGGATGTTCCATATTAATGCAAGGTGTTGGCGGTGGGGTGGTGTGTGGGATTCCTGTATTTTATGCATAATTGTTCTGTAAACCCACAGTTTCTTTAATAAAGAAAAAAATTTAAAAAGGCACTCAACTTTTGCATTAGGGTTATTTACAAAAGTATAAACTGTTAAACACATTGTAGATTATGTATTTTAAATAGCTAGAATTATGACATTGAGAGTTCATGAGCAAATAGTTAAAGGAAACTTTAATTGCTTTAAATAATATATAATCTAAACAGCAAAAAAGTAATAAGAATGTTAACATCAGGGATTTAGTCAAGAGTGATTCAAGTTATATTGCAAACAATTAAAAGAGCAGATTTGAGAGAAAAAGATTACTTTATTCTACCTCTTTTATTAATCCATTTGATTTCCTCATTTTTCAGAAAGCATACTAGAAACGGAAGAGGAAAAATGTTTAGTCATATAGTAAATACAATATAATATTTTAATTGCAGAACAATCTTTTTTTGATAGTGACATTTGGCCTCCTCTAACAGTCTCTCAATGAACATTAGGCATTAGCATTCAAGTTTCAAATATAAGTGACTATCCAGAATTTGGTTTCAGTCTAAGGAATCTAATCTGCAAGATTTTATTTATAAATTCTATCTTTCCAACATTTATATTATAACTTTGAGCATAAACTATTAACCTTTGTTGTATATTTTATAGCTCTTTCTCCAAGGCATGCTTTTATTATAAATGGTATATATATATATATAAACATGGAGGGTCATTAATGTATTTCAAGCAATTATAACAGTATTGGGTCAAATAAAAAATCTATCACCTTCATTAATACTTATTGATAAATAAGTTTTCATGATAAAATGAGATGATTTTTATACTATCAATCTTTGAGATCCTGATCCTTGAGATCCTATACATGAAAATAGTTTATCTAAACCTCTTTTTCTAATACTGAGTTGTATTAGAATTGTTGTATTAAGAATTATAAAGAAGATAAATACTATATACTATGTTAATCATTATAGTTATAATGACAGCCTGTAAACGTTGAGAATTTCTAAGTGACCCCATTTTTAAAATGTGCTAACCTCATCTTTAACCACTGACTTTGAAACCACTGTGCAAACTTTCACATGCTGGGTTTTGTCTTCTGGAACTTGGATACCCTTGCTTCTCCAGTCAAGCTATAGACTGTTTCAATTTTCCTGGAATTTCATTGGATGAAAAATGTCCAAGAGTACCTTTGTTTGGCATTGAGCCTCATCAGGAGCCTTCTGCTTCTCTCCCACTTTCACAGGAGAAGTCTTTGCAGTCAGTTTGTTGTGGTTAATCTCTTTTGCTATTGAGGTTACTCAGCTTCCCTACTGCCTTCTTGGTACTGGCAGCAGGTTTGTTGGGAGAGGCTCCGGGGATATTGCAGAACCCAGCAGGCCTTAAGGTGCCCTCATTCTTGCCACTGCTACCCCTGTAGTGGAACTGCCCTAATCTCTAGTCACAATAGTGAAGTTAGCCCTCTCCTTGGACAGCTAGCACAGGTCCTTGAGTTGGAAAGGCAATAACAGTATATTGACTAGGATTGGAAATGTAAGATTGGAAATTTACATTGCTTTTAGGAATGCAAAATGGTATAGGCACTGTGATGGTTAATTTCTTGTATAAACTTGGTGAGGTTCGGGTGTCCATTTGTTTGGTCAAGCTTGCACCAGCCTTATTGTTACTGTGAGGGTATTTCATGAATTTAAAACATCAGTCAGTTGATTGCATCTATTGCTGATTACATCTACAATCAACAAAGGAAATTGACTTCAACAATGAGAGAAATTATCTAACCGGTTGAAGTTTTAAAGGGAGAACTGACAGTTTCAGCAGACAGAGAGAAGAATTTCTATGTCTGCTTCAGCCAGCCAGCGTCTCCTGAGGAATTCATCAAAACTTTTATCAGAGTTCCCAACTTGCCAATCCAAAATCTTATCAATTCAGTTTCTCTGAAGAGTCCTGACTAATACAGCCATCTAGAAAAGAGTTTGAGCATTTCTTATAAAGTTAAATTATACTTACCACATAACCCACAATTCCATCTTTGAGTAACAGAAACTTAAATTCATGCAAAAACCTGTACATGAATATTTATAACAGCTCTATTCATAATCACTCAAAACTGGAAACCATCCAAATGTCCTCCAACAGGCAAATCAAAGACAGACAATAAGGAAAGGGCATTATTCTTCAATGGCCAGTGGTGGGAAGATATAGGGGCTACAAGGTCTTTCCCTGAGAATCAGCCTTGTTTGGTTCTTTAGACACCTGTGACCATTGGCAGTTTTTGTACAGTTAACCTCACCTTAGTGGCAGTAGTATATTCAGATTCTCTGAAAGCTAGCAATAAAATTGAGAACTGGCCACTCCAATAGTTTTGCAAGCACATAATTTCCTATATTAAAGCCCATTTTGTTTGAAATGCCTAGAGTGCTTACTGTTTTTCTGACTAGATAATGCTCTGATACAAAAAGTATATCATATATTATCTTCACTTTGCAAATATAGGTTCTGAGGCATAGAGAAGTCATATAGTAAGAGTCAGAGACATGGTAGTGAAGCCGGCTAGTAAAATAGGGAATCAATAGATGGATCTGGAACCTGGCAAAAAGTCTACGTGGACATCAATACCCCCAAGATGGCTGCTGGAAGACCCTCACAAGATTTCTGCTACCCAGAATGAGATTCCTTCTGGAAGCCAGGAGAAGCCCCAGATATTTTCCAGGGACACTATCATTGGGCCCACCTGGGGATTGATGGGTGAGGTAATCAACCAAAGAAGCAAACAGGAACTCTTTCAATGCCATTAGCAAGGGGGAGGAATAATTAATGGTTTAAAAACAGACCCAAAAGTCTCTCTCTTGCCTTCTGTGCCCTGCTCTCACTGTGTCCCCCTTGCATGGATCAACACACAAGTAAAACCTGGGCATTTATAATCTATAGTGGGAAATTGTAGTCTATAAACCGGCCCTTTCCAGCCCCTTCCTCTCTCTGGGACCCATGATCTTTCATTTTCTCCCATTTCTCCTCCCTCCCTACATTAATAAATTACTGGCGTAACTAATCCAACATTCTACTGAAATTCATTTCTGCAGCATGAATCAAGAACCTAGACAAAATCCGGTAACAGTATGACTGAAAAGTCATACTCATAATCATTCGGTACCTTCATAGTTTTTGCTGGTTTCCACTAAAAGGCCAATTTAATGTTTTATTAAAAATACCATAGTGCCTGGGTCCTCAACCATTGCCCTTGAGCATCACAATACAGGGCATTGGGTGGGATGTGCAACTAAGAAGAAAGATATCCATTTCTCCCTTTATAAATGATTCAAGACAATACTATAAGAATAAAATTTAAATATGTGCAATTTTAAGATTTATGTAAGCAGAGTAACTCATGTGAAATATTAAATGAGATCACAATTATTTCTTGCTCAAGGAAAAGAAATCATAGGAATAATTTAGACAAGATGGCAACTGTTAAGAATTATAACTGCCTTTGATACATAAAAAAAGGCTTGAGAACAAATGGTGTTTCAGGTGACTTTCTGGAGATTAAGAATCAAAGAAAATACAAGCTAAGCAACCACAGATCCACATGGAGCTGAGAACCACATGGGCATATATGAGAGAAGAGGTTCAACTAAGGCACTGATAAAAGGGACAATTGGGCCATTTGCCAAACTGAACACATGCAGTGGATCCCAGCAAAACCAGGATGTGCAGAAGTAAATCCTCTGCCAGGTATCATATAACATTTTAGTAATGAAATGAAAACACTCAAAGAGACAGACTAGAGGAGTAGGTTTTTGCAGATTGAAATTACAAAGGAAATTTTAGTTTCTGTAATGATGTTTACATGTTTAATACATTTTATTTTATTTTCCTGCTAAATAAACACTTCAATGTTATATTGTGGCAAAGATGTTTATTCCATATTCATGAATATAGAACTTGAGGGAATTCCTTTTTGTAAAAGAATATGCTTGAAATGTTATAGAGATTTCTGTAGTAAATGAATTTTCTTGTGATTTTTGTGAAATCATATTATTTTCTCTTAGACAAGAAATGTGAATTAAAAGTAAAAATTTTAAAACTCATTAGGTTTATATTTTAGTAGCATTCAAAATAAGTGATTTGATAATCTATAAGCTTTAGCTTTGTTCCTATATTTGTTTTAATGAGGGTGAGTTTAATTCTATTACATAAAAAGGAAAATAAATTCCTAAATATTTTAGATTCCTAGTCTACTTCCTTAAGGATAGTATAGCCAATATGAAAATTCTAAATTTTCCATTTTTATAGTATATATTTCTTGTAAGAACCTCTTGCTAAAATTGAGTTCACTTTTTCATTGTCTTCACACAATATCAATGGAACTATTTTTAATTTTTTTTATAGTCAATACTTACTAAAGATCTCTTTTTTTAAAGCACTTCCTTATAAAGATTTGGGGAAATAAAGGAAATAAAAATACAAATTCACTGACAGCAATTTGAAATAGCCCTATTATTTATGGAAAGCAAATGCTTTATTTTGCTCTCACTTTAAAACAGATGCTACAAAATTCAATCTAATATCTGTTTTTGAAATATGCTCATAGACTATTTTGCATTTTTAAAACCATATGGCTCTGTCTGCTAGTCTAATTATTTCGGATAAAATTATTCAGTACAATCAGCATAATTTTGATGTTCTCAGATCTGAAGCTATCCAAATTGAAACTCTTTGTCTTTATAGTGAGACTCATAAATTTCCTAATTGGTGATAAATGTATTAATAGATAAAAATAGCTAGATGAGAAAAAATACTATTCTTTCACAATTGAAAAGTTGTTGTTAAACAAAACTATATGCCAAATACATTGTGAATAGGACTCTCATATCTGTGACCAAGTGTAATAAAATAAATCAATTAAATAAAGTGATAAACCAAAGAATGAAATAATTTCATATGTTTGTAAACTTAAAATCATATTTAGAAGAATTCCAGGAGTCAAAAATAGTACAGTAGGAATAAGGATATAATAATAACTGATCAGATTAAAAATATGCTAAATAGCAAAACCTTCAGAATGAAACTAATTAGTACTTGGGGGAAAATTTATAATTTTAAATGTGCATTTTTAAATAAAAAAAATTAAAAGATTGAAAATTGTCAAGGTAAGCATTCAGCATTTAAAGTTAAGATAGAAAAAAAGAAAAATATACATAAAAGTGAAAGTAAATAATTAAGATAAGATTAAAACATTAATAAAACGATAAACAGAAATTCTTCTGTGTAGAAATTAACCACCTAGATAAATCTTTGACAAATTGAGAAAAACAAGGGAAATCATATAAACTAACAGAAAATGCACAAATAAAAACAATAGCTTGCATTTCACATGTATTAATTTACATTACCATAATGGAGTAGGAATTTTTACTAATCCTAATTTATAGATGTCCAAGGTCACACAATGTGAGCTTGGAATTGACGTCAGGCAGCATGTATCCAGCACCTTTTTGCTTTACCATCATGTTACACTTCATCACTAAGTAATTTGCTTCAAGAAACTTTTATAAGACATGAAGAAATTATTCATATCAATAAACTTGAAATTTTAAGTAAAACAAACCTTTGTGTATCTTGCCCAATTCTGGCTTTCATGAGGAAAGGTTTTTCTAAACACTACTGGTTTCTCCCCTCGCCCTTCATTTACTCTTTCTAGCAAGTAGGGATGATTCATATATTTTGGGAGAAGGAATGGTACAATCAGCCCAGCTTTTCCCAATTTATCTTGGGAGCTGGCCTCTAATAAGAGCCTGTATTCCTCCCTCCTTTTGGCTATGTGGGGATAGAGGTCTACCTCTGTGTTCAGCAAAGTCAACCTGTGGACACTTGACCACAGTCTGGGATTCAGTATTAGGAAGAACATTGTTGGCTACCTCCTCAACTATTCTCCAATATCAGATTCATAAGCAATGTGACAGTTTGAATTTGGTGAATCCCAAAAAGTAAAAGATTATGATTTTGAACTAATCCATTCTTCTGGGTATGAGACCCTTTTGATTGGACCATGTCAGTGAGGTGTGGCTCAGGTTGAGTCTCCACCCTCTTGCTAGGTCTGATATAAACAAAGACACACAGAGAGACAGGTACAGTGGAAAATGAAGTTGCCATATTGATCCTGCCATATAAGAGAGAGGACTGCAGGAAAACAGAGAAGCCCCAAAGACTGAGAGAGGTCCCAGAGTCTGAGACCAGAAGACTACAGAGGTATGGAAAGAGGCCCCTGAGGAACTGGACCCACAGAGCAGCTCAAGGCTCAGGAGATGAGCCCTGCCATATGCCTGATAGCAAAGTGGAGCAGCCGAGACTGAAAAAGGAGTTCAGAAAGAGACAAACCCTATGCCTGGTTGCTCACAGCTGAGCTCTGGGAGCTGGGCTCCGAGAGTCAGTGAGCCTGGAGGGGAAGGCTCAGACCTAGGCAGAGATCACCTGCCATCTTTCTTTCTTCACCAAGTGGCAACTGACTTCAGTAAGAAAGCATCTCTGATGGTGCCTTGATTTGGACATTTCACAGCCTTGGAACTGTAAGTTTTACCCTGAAATAAAATTCCCATTATAAAACCCAACCCATTTTTGGTACTTTGCTTCAGCAGCCTTATAGCAAACTAAGACAACATTAAGATAGTTTGCTTTCCATCTGCCTTCATCTTTTTTCTTTTCTTTTTTTTTTTTTTTCCATTTCTTGAGAACATAAGGGATTGAGGTTGAAAAGAGAAATGTCCTCCTCAAATAACAATATCTGGTACATGAACAGATAGCCAGAAGTGGAATTTTGCTGAGGAAAGATAACATAGAGATGTTTCCCAAAGGTGCAAAGTCCTAGTGTATTAGTTTGCCACAGGGCACCATGGTTGGCTTTTATCAAGAAGGGAGAGCTCCCACCATCTGCCATCTATTTACTTCATTTTTGGAAACTTACTTGAGCATACCCAGAAGTTGAATGCATTATTTTGGCAACTTTTTGTAAGACTAAAGCTATTTCAAAATAAGTTTTTGAAAGGGGCTAAAGTTATAACCAGACATTATCATTTGTTAACCCTGAGTACTGAGTATTTGTAGTGAATTTTTTTGTATTTTCTATATTTTTAAAATAGTGATTGAATAAAATCTTTATATAGTGTAATCCTTCCCTTCCATGAAACTCTCCTTGGTCCATTCATCCCAGGTGATGGGTTAAAGAGCTGAAAACCAGAAAATTAATAAGCATATTCTGTAATTAAGGATTAAATACTTTTATTTCTCTCTTCAGAAGTCAGAGCACTATCAGTGTAGCTGCTATCAAGGTAGGAAATAGGAAGAATTCTCTGAAGAAAGTGAAATTTCCTCGAGTAAAAATCCCATATGTAAAGAATACCCCAGCCACTCCCACTTCCACTCTACCCTATTGACAATCATCACTCCAGTCATAGAGTTGTAAGGATTTGAACAGTAATTTCTAGGCCTGTGGTAGCTCTCCATCTTGTATAGAAAGGTGTATTAAGAGAATAATGCTGAGAATGGCAATAAAAAGTAAAAGGAGAGATTTGGGATAGCTTTAAGTCCTTGATTAAGATAGGTTCCACCACTTACCAAATTGAATAAATATTTCTTTCTTTGCTTTTCCATCTTTTTTTTTTTACTTTATTTTACGGGGAGTGAGGGACGAGATTAATCATATCCATGTTAAGTATTCAAAACTTCATGAATGGCCTTGAGTTCTGGACTGTTTTATTAATTTTTTAATAAATCATAAATGATTAAAACATTTCCTCACATTCATTTTGATTCCGTTATCCATAGTTCAAAACCTGTTATAACAACTTTTAAGCCTCTTAAACATCTCTGTGTCTCATATTCTTCATCTATAAAATGGTAGTGATACCAAGGGTGACAATTAATTGAAATGATTCATGGAAATAGCATAGCATAGTGCTGGACACATAATAAGTATTCAGTGACTGTCAGCTATTAATATCATTGTTTATTTGTAATATTTTATTTATTATTAATCATTAAATGAATCATCCAGTAATTCCCAAACTATTATTTGTCAACTTAATTTAAATGTTAGAAAAATATAATGTGGAATAATAATTGACAAAGATAATTATCTCATTTTTTCATCTTTAAAATGTTTCTTTTTGAGGACTATTATGTTATTGTTTGTTTTGAACTGTATTTTGTAAAATGAAAATTTTCATTGGTAATGTTAACAATTGAGTAATAGTAAATAATGCTGTGTGGTGTAAATGTACTCTGGGGTATCAGAATTCATATTAGTTTAAATAAAATTAAAATATCAGCAAATCTAAGCTCAATCAATTTATGGGCTCCCTTGTTTTATTGTATTATCTTTCTTGTATTTAAGTCAATCTTTTCTCTTTTAGAAACATTCATGCTTTATGGTTTCTGGTAAACAAAGTAGATTATCCTGACAGACTTGAATGTTACTATTTTGTATTACTACTGTTATCCACAAAGTGCTCTTTTACTTAAAGATTTCTCCAAATACTTTCTCTTGATAGTATAAATAACTGTAATTTAAGCTGCAATCTTTTCACTGGTCTCTTAGTCAATGAATAAAATGATAGCTTATCTGCAAAATGTGGATAAAACCTAGCAGTGTATAATATTTGAAATTTGTAGGAATTATTCAACATATTCAGAAACCTTAGGTTTATCTATAAGTGAACTTAAAGCAACCATCTAAAGGCATGACACAAAAGAAAAAAAAAAATGAGACTGAAATATTCATTTTTTTTCCAATGGCCATCCCCGTACATCTGTGTTTTAATCAGTATATGAGTTTTTGCTATGCTCTGCTTCTATTCTGGAAAGTTTACCCCTCTGATGAATGCAACGCTAGCAGAGAATGACAAAGCTATTTTGTGTATTTAATTCCAAAATGCCAAGGTATTCATATTAATTCTGGTATTTGATTTAAAAATATCCAGGATATACCGATATAAATCAGCTGAACTAAATACATAACATAATTTAAAGACAAATATATATGTAATATATAAATCAAATAGAAATTATAAATATATAATTACTTAATATTTATGTATAAATATACAAATATAAATGTAATATAAATCAAAATTAGAAAATTATAAATATATTATAAAAATTCAATTAAAATTTATACATTAGCAAATATATAAAATTGAAATATATTATATTATATTATAAATAAATAGAAGATACAATCACAAAATAAGCAATATAAAATGAAGAAAATTAATTTAATATATACATTGAAAATGAAATATTATTTTTAAACAGGTGGTTTTTTTAAAATAGTGCATTAAGTTTGTCATGGTTGTATTGTACCACCTTTTGCAGCATTTATTTCCCAGCTGATGAGAAATTTCTTCATGGTGCTATAGCATAATGTTGCTAAATTTAGTGTGAGCACAGAACAGGCCAAAATACTTGTGACCCGTCCCTTGGTGGGTGGGGACTCATAGATAAAAGGCATGGCAAAGGACAGAGTTGGAGTTTTGATGTTGGAGTCTTGAGCTGGAGCCCCAGGAAGTGAACACACAGAGGACCTTGGTCATGAGGAAAGAGAGAAGGCCCCTGGGAAGACAAACAAGCTGTTTGCCTGATAGTCTACAGCTGGCCTTGTGGAGATAGCAGAGCTGCTGAGCCCAGAGACAAGCAAGCCCCGGGAAGAGAGGAACCCAGGAAGTCTGAACCCTTACAGATTTTGGCAGCTATCTTGCTCCAACACGTGGCAATAGACTTTGGTGAGGGAAGTAACTTATGCTTTATGGCCTGGTAACTGTAAGCTTCTATCCCAAATAAATACCCTTTATAAAAGCCAATGGGTTGCTGGTATTTTGCATCAGCACCCCTTTGGCTGACTAATACAACACTCAGGATCAGCAATCTTACAGTTTCTTTCTCTTAAGTAGCTAGTAAAATAGGCATGTGTCATCATATCAAGTCATTCATGGTGTATAAGTAACAGGGGGAAAATTACATTTAGAACTACCAATGAATTTTAAGAGAGGATTCTTGGTAGTACCAGGTCCTTGTTTGCTGAGCACTGTCTTGGGCTTTGAGAAATAAGTTTAGAGGTAGAAACTGGGGCAACTCTAAATTGTTTTGCATAATAAGGGATTCTTTTCTATTGGAGTGATGGAAATATAGAATTAAGGAAACGGGAAGCCATGAGGCTAACCCTTGTGAAGAGAGGGCAGAAAAGAACAATTCCCATTAGGGATAAAAGTAAGGAAGAAAGAAGACTGAAGAGAGCAGGCATATCTGCTTAATGATTTAAAGTAGTTTGCTTTGCTGTGTGCTTGGAGCAAACAAGAGTCACTATGTCTAAAATCCAAAAAAGTTCTATGACAAAGCTCCTAAGGTGAATAAATGAATTCAGCAAAGTGTCAGGGTCCAAGGTCAACATCCAAAAAATCAGTTTTGTTTCTATATACTAGTAATGAACAATCTGAAAAGGAAACCAAGAAAAATATCCATTTACAATAGCAACTAAAGAATCAAATATCTAGGAATAAATTTAACAAGGATGTAACAACAAAGTACATGGAAGACTATAAAACATTACTAAAATAAATTAAAGAAGACCTAACTAAATGGAAGGACATTCTGTGTTCATTTACTGGAAGACTAAATATTGTTAAGATGCCAATTCCACCCAGAGCAATCCTCATCAAAATGCCAGAAGCCACCTTTGCAAAAATTGAAAAGCCATTTATCAAGTTCATAAAGAAGGGTTGGTAGTCCCAGTAGCCAAAAACATCTTGAAAAAGAACAAAGTCATAGGACTAACACTTCCTGGTTTTAAAACTTATTATAAGGCTGCTCTAATCAAAACAAAGTAGTACTGACTCAAGGACAGACATATAGACTAATGAAATAGAATGGGGAGTTTTCTTTCATTATAAAAAGTTCAGAAATAAAACCACATATCTATGGCCAACTGATTTTTGACAAGGGTGCCAAGTCCATTCAATGGGGAAAGAATGGTCTCTTCAACAAATGTTTCTGGAAACACTAGATGACCATGTGCAAAGGAATGAAGGTAGACCCCTCCCTCATACCATATACAAAAATTAACTAAAAATGGATCAAAGACTTAAATGTAAGAACTGAAGCTATAAAACTCCGAAAAGAAAACACAGGAGACCATTTACAGCAGGGGTTGTTAACAAGGGATCTGTGAGCTTGAACTGAAATTCAAAATAGCATTATTATTTTGGGGACATGTTGATACAGGTGTGTTATATTTATTAAATAATACACCGTATAGTGTAAATTTAGTAAGGGGTCCATGGTTTTCACCCAACTAGCAAAAGGGTCTGTGGAACAAAAAAGGTTAAGAAGCCCTGATCTACAGAATCTTGCATTAGGCAATAGATTCCTAGACTTTACACCAAAAGCATGAGCAACAAAGAAAATACAAATAAATTGGTCTCCATGGAAATTAAAAAATTTTTGTATGTCAAAGATCATAATCAAAAAATGAAAAGACAACCTATATAATGGGAAAAAGTATTTGGAAATCATGTATCTGATAAGGGTTTAATATCCAGAATATATAAGGACTTCTACAACTCAACAACATAAAGACAAAGAACCCAGTTAAAAATGGGGAAAGACTTAAATAGACATTACTCCAAAGAAGATATACAAATGACCAATAAGCACATTAAAAATGCTCAATATCATTAGCCATTAAGGAAATGTAATTTAAATCCAAATGAGGTACCATTTGACACCCTCTATAATGGCTATTATTTTTTTAAAAAGGAAAATTACAAGTATTGTTGAAGATGTGGAGAACTAGGATCCCTTGTTCATTGTTGTGGGAATATAAATGGTGCAGCTGCTGTGGAAAACAATTTGGAGGTTCTGAAGAAAGTTAAGTATAAAATTACCATATGACCTAGCAATCCCAATTCTAGGTATATACTCCAAAGAACTGAAAGCAGGAACTCAAACAGATATTTGCACACTGACATTCTTAGCAGCATTATTCACAATTGCCAAAAGGTAGAAGCAACTCATGTCCATCAATGAAAGAATGAATAAACAAAATGTAGTATTTACATACAATGGAATATTATTCAGCCATAAAATGGAATGAATCTTGAAGACATCATGTCTGTGAAATAAGAAAGATACAGAAAGACAAATTTTGTATGATCTCACTTATATTAAATAATCAAAACATGTACATTCATCGAGTCAGAAATTAGAATACAGGTTATCGGGGTGGGTGCTGAGTGGAATATGGGAGTTAATGCTTAATTGGTACAGAATTTCTGTTTGGGGTGATAGAAATGTTTTGGTAATGGATGGTGTTTATGGGAGCACAATATTATGAATGTAATTAACACCAATGAATTGTATATGTGAAAGTGGTTAAAATGGGAACATTTAAGTGTATATATGTTACCAGAATAAAAGTTTCAAAAAAACAAGCCATAGAAGTGTAAAAAAATTTTTTTAGAACAAAAGTAACTAAAATTGAAAGAGATTATATATGAATTATCTGGTTAAGCTCAAAGCTTACAACATTAAAGATGAATTGTCATGTTGATGCAATTTTATGTTCTCATCAATAGAATGTCTTTTTTGTGTTTTTCTCTATTGGTTATAGTCAAATTATTTAGAAGTTTTAATCAACTCAGGAAGCTTTCTTGTCTCTAAAACAGTTTCCAGAAAGTTTGAGCTTTGAAGTAAAATCTCAGTCTTTTGCATTCTGATTTGACTTAGTATTTGGGTGCTCTCCTGAGCCAAAATATTTAATTTCAAACTACAAAACAACTAATTATCAGCTTAAATCCTAGGAAATGTGTAGTAATTCAGTACATCACTTATTTAGGTGTATAATATGACTAAAATTAAACAGAATTAATTATTACATTGGTGGTTGCAAAACAGTGATTTTTCTCATTGTGTCATTCTCAAGTTGTTTTTTTTTTTAACCAGATGTTCCAGGTCCATCTTTTACTTTCCCTTCCCCAGACTGAAAAAGAAATATATTTGCTATTGGCTACACACCAATTTTTGAAGAGCATTTTTCATAATTTTCCAAGAATAAGTAGATATATAAATATAGGTCACTTTGTGATAGAAACACACACTAGTGGTTGTTATTTTGAAATGAACTGAAGTGCTTTCTCTTCCTTTTCTCTTCTTAAGCATTTCAGTTCAAAGGCTGTTAGGAGGTTCAGGTAAGAAGGATTGTGGGGAAAAGTGGGAGAGCCTGACTGGGGATAGGAGCATATTCCTGAGCAGGGATGGCATCTCCACGTGGGGTGTCCCCATGTAAGGTACTGGAACCTGAGTGAGGTTAGCAGGGCACTCACAACCTCATGAAATGCGTGATTTGGGAACCAACCACAATGTGAGGTGCCGCCACAGAGGGGCAGCCCAGCTTTGGGAGTTGGAGCTTAAGAGGTGTGAATGTCAGAGAGCAGCTTAGGGCGAGGTCAGGAAGTTCAGCGGAAGAACATGTAGCTCAAGTGGTTGAGCACCTGCTTTCCATATATGAGGTCCTGGGTTCAATTCCTGGTACAAAAAGACATCCACAAGGAGAGGCAGCTTGATTTGGGCATCTGCCTAGGACAGTTACAGTGTACGGGTGAGGAGGCATTTCTTACAAGTGGCTTGCCTGGAGCCTGGGCAGGATGAGGAAAGTGTCCACTCAGAGGAGCAATGGGACTGACCAGTATTTTATATTGAAGCTCTATACTTGAGATCAAGAAATAATGTGTATAGAAGACGCTTTTCCAGTTTAGTATGCTGAACTACAGAAATGAAAGAGGCTCTTTTACTGTTTACGAAAAGCATGCATTATTTCTGGAACAAATCATATTGCTTTTTGCCTCTAGGATAAATACTGATTCTCTACCATTTAATTTATTCCTTAAATACATACTTTATGATCATCTACTATTTTTGGCACTTTATAAATATTGTTCCTATTAATTGTCATAACAATCCTTTTCACGGTTCCCATTTTACGAAAGACAAAGGTGAGGTCTAGAGAAATTAAGACACAAACTCTTTTCAAAGAGACTAGTCAGAGAGGCAGATGCAAAGAATTAAGTACCATACTTTTTCAAAGTTGATAAGTTGAGCTACAGGTAAATTGCCAAGCTGCCATGGGGAAGATAAATTCAACTCTGAAATGGTTTTTAATCATATTTCCTTAAGGTATAGAAGTTTTTCATCAAAAGAAGTGTTTGGATAATCCCCATAAGTAAATAAAATAAAAGACCTGTTTTGGATTGGGGTTGCATTTTAGATCTTTCTGGGGAGCTGTTAAATGCTGGGGCCCACAAAAAGAACAGGTTCTTTGTAGTCAAGCTCAGGGATCAGTACATTCTTGTATGCAACCAGGGATGGGTTGAGGGCTGAGCTGTGGCAAGAGCATGGAGGAAAGTTGAGGAAGCAATACTAGAGGATGGGAAAATAAGTGGGATGGGTGTAATAATCCTAGATATGTTGGTCAATTTTCATGTAATTTTCAATTGAAAATGTTCAAGTTATGAAGCCTATGTAGTTTCTAAGTTACCCATAAACACTTTGAGTATAGTACAATATCTTAGTGTCCGAGAATAACAGATTGTGTGTGTGTGTTTAAGAGCATGAAAATAAAAGACATCTTTGAATGTGTAATAGTGCAGACAAAAGCAAGAGCAGTGAATAAATTAAATTGCTCTTTTGGTGCTAAATTAATTCTAAGAAAATTGGTAAACTTCCATGGAGTATTCTTCACCTTGTATTTGACAGTTTTGAATATTTAATAGAGTGCTCAGCTATGTCAAAGAATTTGAGTCAAAAAAAAAAAAAAAAAAAAAAAAAGAATTTGAGTCTATTTGCTTGTAAAATGTTTCCTAAACAGAAGTTAGATAAAGGAGTATAAATAAATGAACAAAGAGCTTTTATAATAAATAATAATGGAGTTGAATGAGATACAAATACAGCAAGAGCTGCTGTATTGAATTTATTGAGGATCATCTTGGAAAAATAGTATTTTTAAAAATCTAGGAAAATGCTATCTAGAAGCATGAACCATAAAAATGGTGAAACATGAATAAGTCTATGTTTTACCAAACTGATTTTTCTGTGATTACATTCATTAATAAATAATTTCCCCCGAAGTTGATGAAAATTATTCCATGAGCAGCAATACAGTAAAGGATTAAAAGCATCAATTTTAGAATCAGATAAAATTGGGTTTGAATTGTGGCTCTGCCATTTGGAAGTTGTACCTTTGAAAATGTATTGGAGGTTTCTGGGCCCAGTTTTTTCATCTGTAAAATGGTGTTAAAAATATTAGCTACCTCAAGGGATAGTTTTGGCAAATGAATTAATTAATATATGTGAGAGTCCTTAAAAATGGTGTCTAAAACAGAGGCATTCAATAAATGTATGCTATTTTTATTGTACTAATTTAACATACCAATAGGGGAATTCGGGGAAGAATAAAGGGCTTTACATAGAACATTTTCTGAGAAGTACAGGCTTGCAATTTGTTAAGAATTTTGTTATATATTTTATATTGGATACCTTTTGAGTGAAAATATTGGTTTTGCAGGAGTGAAGACTTAGTCTTTTAAAACTGAGATAGAGTATACTCTAAGACAATTAGAATGTTCTCACTCACAGACTCAATAAACTAAAACAAATTGAAAGAGATCAGGGTTCTGTATTCAGTGATCATATAAATTCTGGAGGCAAGGCCCATTCCAGGGGTCTTTTATTTTACTTGAATTTTTAGAGAATTTGAAAGCAGCCTAGAACCTACTAAGTTCCAGGAAGTTGGTATGGAAATGCAGGAATCTTCCAGATATCTTTGGAGAATTTAGTTTCCACCATCTCTTTCATCAAATCCATAGTAACTCTCAATGCTGGATCTTAATTGAGACACTAAAAAGTTTAAGTTGACATTTAATTTGATTTTTAAAAAATCTTATCTGGCTACTTCTAATTTTGATTTTACTGACCAGGACTTTGTATTAGTTCTGTACATTTATCACTATACAGGTGTTGTTTATAAGATGATAAACAAATCAGACATGGTCTTATAGTCTAATAGGGAAAATAAACAATAAAAAAGAAGACAGGCTGACAAAAAGTAAATGTGGCTGACTTACCTCTGCCAGCCAATTGTTGTTGTTTGTCTCCCCTTCTCTTGTCAGTTGAAGAAATAAAAATTCCATTTAGGATCTTCATGAATATATGTTCAAACCCATTTAAAAACCAGACACAAAGGATTCTGAAGAACTGTAATCCACAAGTGAATTTATGATTGGAAAGATAACTCAAAGTCTTAAAAATGCCACCATTGTCCTGTCTGTAGTATAGTGTCAATTTAAGTAAGTGTTATGGTGTGTAGATTCACTCGGCTAAGGTAGAACATGTCCAAACAGTTTTGATAAATAGGTGTTGCAAACCTGCATTTTGGTGGAATCTACAGGTGATTCATTAAACAAGAAATATCTTCATGGACTAATAATACAGAGAGTGGTAAAAAAGAGATTGGAGAACAACTAGGTTCTTTGTTAGACAAGTGTAGGTGACAGATCACATCCTAAATTCATTTGAAATGTTAATGTCAAGGTGGGTAACGACAGAAAATAACTTTTTTTCCAGATTTATTAATTTATTTGTTTCTCCCCACCCCCTTGTTATTTGCATTTTCTGTGTCTGTCTGTTGTGTGCTGGTCTTCTTTTTAGGAGGCACCGGGAACAGAACCTGGGACCTCCGATGTGGGAGGGAGACGCCTAATCACTTGAGCCACCTCTACTCCCTGCTTTGTTGTGTCTCTCATTATGTTTTCCTTGTGTCTCTTGTATCATCTTGTGCCAGCTTGTCACACCTGCCTGTCATATCAGCTTGCTGTCTTGCTCAACTTCTTTAGGAGGCACTAGGAACCAAACTTGGGACCTCCTATGTGGTAGGCAGGAGTGCAATCACTTGAACCATATCTGCTTCCCAGAACATAATTTTTTTAATAGCAAAGAACTCTCCTTTTGATTGGATCCTGCAAAGAAACTGTCTTAAATACTGAATAGTAGAAATTTTGTAAAATCATAGATTTTGTGATTTGTGTGATTAAGAAAACTTCATTAGGTCACCTAATTAGGTCACCCTTAAAGAAATTTAAATGGCCAATCACACAGTCACACCACAAAAGACCAATTTTTTCCTCTCACAACTGTTAATCTTGGAAAGAGATTTATGTGGAAAAAAAAATGGGCGGGGGGGCACTTAAAATGGTTTTCATTTCAATGAAAAAAATTCTAAAAAGGATGTCCTGCTTAAAAAACCCATGGGAATGTCTGAATTTAAAATAACATATTATTTTGTCATTATCATATTTCACTGAATTTCAAAGAGGACATTTTGCTTTATCCAGTAATATTTCCAAATAAGGAAAATACATATTATATAGTTTAGGTATCAAAATCAATCTACAATAATCTTCACAAACACTTCCATAAAGGTGAGATACACCCACAGAAGTGATTTTTATCCCTAGCTGTTCAATAAAGTTACATTTGGAGTTTTAAAAAACACATATGACAGCCCCCCCTCACAGACTTCCAGTAGGAGATTCACTAAAAGTGAAGACTGTAATAAAAAAAAATTATTTAAAAAAACCCTCAAAGTATGGTGTGCTGACCAGCATATCCTGGGAGCTTCTTAAAAATGCAGAATCCTTGACCTTGCCTCATTAGCTGAATCAGAATCTGCATTTTAACCATGCACATGAAAATCTGAACAGCACTGCTCTGTTAAGATACTTTGTTGCATAGCCAGGAATGAGAATCCCTTGCTCAGCCCAGCTCCAGCTGAGAACCATTTAGCCTGCAGTACTCTGTTAGCATCTCCATTGATATAGCCTCTAGGAGTTGAGCTTTGCTTTTCATGTAAGACACATAAGAATGTGTTTTATTATACACAAAGGAGGGAAGAGGGAGTGTTTGAAAAAATAAAATATATATAGATATTCAAAATAAATAAAAAGACATTCTTTGGAGAAAAATTTTAGAGGATTTTAGACATATACATATATAACAAACTGAAAATACACAGAGGATAATGGGAAATTCACATTAATCTATGGCACTAAATTGAAAAATTCAAAAATCTTAAATAAGGAATTCCTTGGAAGGAGAAATCTGAAAAGAGTAATCCATTGAGATGGGAATTAGTAGGTTTTCCAGTGACTCATCGACCAATTAACTTTGGCCTTGGGCAAGATACCCCTCAGCTTTTCCATGTGTACATTCTGATGATAAGAACAATTATTGCTTCTTTTAACAGCTATGTAAAAACATTAAAGTAACTGGGCTCCTCTGGGGGAAAATTATTAAAATTAATAGTAGATAGAAATTAATATTTATTAGTTCATCATATCTTCCATAGGAAAATGACAGCACTTTGTGCTTATATGCTTTCTCATGTGTACATGTGTCTCTCTGTATGAATAAATATTTCTGAAACTTATTAATTAGTAACTTCTTTAGTAATGATTTTTCAAAATTGTTGCTATATTTAACTTTCTGTGCTGTTTTTGAGCATCCTAGCTGAAATATTATGTCATTTATTTGACTATATAGCAAGTCAATAGTAATACTTTTCAAAGAAATGAACAAAAAAAAATCTTAAAATCAAAGAACTAATATATTTCTCTTTCCATTCAGAGAGTTAGAGAGCTGGAAAGAGCGATGCTCCCATACTGACAATGTAAAAAAGTCAGACTCACAGCAAATTCATAATCTTTCTTGAATATATTAGACTTCTGAGATGGCATCATAATGAACTGACCCAAAATCTAAGTAGAGACAGGAAGAGAAAAGACAAGCCAAGCACTGGTTGTCTGCGCAAGACCAGACCAGACACTCGTAGAAGTCCTGCTAGGGTGATGGTCCGTTGGTGGAAGCCATCTGAGTGCACACTTGAGTGAGGTGAAGCCACTGGGGGCTACAATTATACCAGGAGTCTATACTCTATTTCAGGATTTTTTCTTCACAAACTCTGCTGGATACTCATAAACGATGGGTAGAATTCTGAGAAAGTCTCTTTTGGTACAAAACAGAGGGAGGGTAACAGCAGCAGCATTTAGGAGCTGGGGGATGGGGTGGGAATGAAAACAGTGCAGTTCTTCACCATCTCTTCTGCCTAACAAAAGACTTAAACTGCAGGGAGAAGGAAAACAAACACTGTTGCCATGAAAGCACTAGTGAAAATCCACTGCATGTGAAGGAAAAGAACAGGGAAAAAACTCTATACCTATGGTAAGGTCAGCAATAGATGCTGGACTCAGAACCATAAGGAGGGGCAAAAGCCCTAAGGAGACCATACCCAGAGATGTGGTGTCTGCCTAAGATTGAGGCTTTATTAGAACAACAAAGAGCACATCTTTGACCACCAGACTAACAAACATAGAGGATCTTGCAAGAGACAGACCCTCTGAGCATCTCTGAGATACAATGCAAAGGAAAAACCTAAAGCTGAGGATGGAGCAAACAATCGGGTGCAGGAGGGAACACCTTCTGGAAAGCTAGCCTTTACTGTAAACATAAGGGAGGTATTTATTTAAAGGAATTTGAAGCCTGTGGTACACTAAGGGTAATCATAGCAACAAAATATTCTCAAACCCAACCCAACCCAACTGGGTTTAATTAGAATAACTCAACCTCCTTCACTAAAGATCTTGCTTAAAGGCATGCCCATTTCCAGGCATAAAACAACTTACCTCCTTCTCTGCTATTCTACACAAGATATCTAGCATTCAACTAAAGATTATGAGGCACACAAAAGGACAAGATAATCACAGCATACTCCCAAGAGACAAAGCAGTCATGACATAGATATTGGAACTATATGCAAGGAATTTGAAATAATTATGGTTAATATATTAAGGGCTCTAAAGAAAAAGTGGATAGCATGCAAGATCAAATGCCAATCTCGGTGTAGAGATGGGAACTATAAGAATTAAATGAAAATGCCAGAAGTGAAAACAGTAACAGAGACAAACAATGACTTCAATGGGCTCATCCATTGATGTGACACAGCCAAAGAAAGAATCAATGAACCTCAAGATAGGTCATAGAAAATACCCAAACTGAAATACAAAGGTTTGTACTAGTTATGGAATTTTGTTTCATCTTACTTATAAAGACAGGAGTGAGCTGACATAAGCTTTAGAAGCAAGTTGTTTTTTTTTTTTGTTTTGTTTTGTTTTTGAGAGAGAATCCATCACAGATTAGTTTACTTTTTACTTTGAAAACATGAGGCTTTCACTAATTTGTTGGCTTTCAGGGATAAGTTCACTCAAGTGAATAGTTATGGATTGATTAACCAGATTTAACACCAGTTCTTATGTTTATTTATCACTGTGCCTGTAGAAATATGTGGAGATGTTTTTTGTTATAAATCTCAATTCTGTCTATGATTCTAATTACAGACTTTGTATAAATTTAAATAAAATCCAAACACATCTGAAATAATTTTAAAAAAGATTTTTTTCAAGTTTGTCATGGGTAGTCTTCATGTTAGGCTATACTTCTAATTCCTGAAAATTTTCAATGTTTTTGAAACACTAAGATAAGCCAAGGTGATTGCTATTATGATATCATATTTTTATGTTTTATAACCTTTGGAGCAAATGTGCTGGAATTATTCAGCCTTAGCCTTAGAATATCAAAGCCTCTTTAATACCAATATTTCAATAAAATATTGTTTAGGATTCCCCCACCTCACTCTATATCACAGAGTCAGGCAAAAACACTAATTTCTGAGTATTATTCCAAATTTACAGAGTAATTTCTATTATAAACATTAAAAATTAAATTAATCTGAGAATAAACAGTAAATGGCAACTGATGCATTACAGCAATGCAGCTTAGTGTGTGGGTTTTTAATTTTGAAAATATTGTAGGAGTGAGTTGTGGGAAAAGTAAAGCCATCTATTATAGAAAAGAACTCATCTCAAGATAGTGACTGTTTATGCTATTATTTTTGACAGAAACTGTGTAATTGACAATAACTTGCTTACTAATCTAATTAAACTATGAACAAATGGTGCAAGAAATTGTGAGGAAATCTGGGTAGAGCCCAGGGCCCTTTTTGATGGATATTTCTGATTGTGTGAAGTCCATTGTTCTGAGTCATTATTTTAAGCATTGGATGGTGAAGAAAGAATTTAAAAATCATTTTGGAATAGTTACGTTTGAATTCTCAAACTGCTTACTGTTGATTTGAAAGTGATCACAGAGGAGTTTGTTAGTTGGCTGGCAAACTACAAGTGAACCTAGAACCGTGTCCTCAGTCAAAATGTCCTCCTGCATTCCAACCGTCATGACTCCCAGGTGTTTCTCTCTTTCTCCACTTGCAGGCTCACACGAATCTTCCCTCTCAGACAAAATGGGTCCCAGGCTGGATGGAAATAAGAGAATTTTGCCTCAGAAGCCAATTAATTATCATAGAATTTAGCCTCATTTTTCTGCTATATTCTTAAAATGATAAGTTCTTAAAACAAATATATTTCCGACAAGCAGAAGTATATTTGAGGGGACTATAGGACAGGCTATTTTAAATGTTTCAGAAAATCTTGGATTTTCTTGGCTATCGTATCTATGATTTTTATTCAGATATCTGAATAGATAATGCCTCTCTCTTTCTAGCCCTTTCCAGCCTCACCCTGCCCTACTTTGCTTCTGCCGTTCATTCACAATCTATTTACTTAATCATTCAACAAATATTTGTTGTAGATATATTATGTATCTGCCACAGTTCTAGGTACACTGTTAGTTGGCAATATAATTGACAAATTCCTCTATTTTGTTTTTTCCAGGACTGCTAAACATTTCTCCATCTCATAGCATTTCACAAATGCTTTTATTAACAATTTAATTGTTTATTTGGAGTCATCTATTTGTATACTCTACCAAAGCAAATATTCTATCTTGTTTATTCCATTTTGTGCCCAGCACAGCACCTAGCATAAATTAGAGGTTTTCAATAAACATTTGTAGAATAAAATCTTTAATGGTAAGACCTACTCCATATCCATCTTCATTTTCCCAAGATCAGATACATAGAGTTTTTAGTAAATCTTGAATGGATAAAAAAATAATTAATGCATACTGACTTATTTTTTAACCAAAAATCTTCGGATTTTTTTTAACCTTTGCTTAGAGCATATGTCTGAGTTTCTGCCTCCTTGCTTTTCAGTCTCATACTTCTTTCTGATACACTTGCCTGCCTTTACAAACTTATCATTTGGATTTAAACTACCAGACTTGTCTATATCTTCTACCTCAACTTTGTGTCTCCCACGTTCAGTCCCCTTTTTAGTAACCTTGCATTTCCTCTCCTAACTATTCAACTTCCCATATTTAGCCCTTTCTGCTCTGTCTTAATTTACTGCTTTCCAGTCACTGGCATAATAGCATCTGTTAATCCTGTGCTTAATCTCTTGGGTTCAGGAGGTATGACCTGCCCTGAATCCTGCTGCAGCTGCATAAATTTAAATAAAGCCATATGATTAAAAAAATTTCTGATTTGAGATTTTGCGATAGGTTAGTTCTCAGTCTGACTGTACTTTAACACTTTACTCAGTTGTTTCATTTGGAGTGTCTATCTTTCCCATTAAAATTAAATTCTGTATATGATTCCATTTACATAACATGTAAGTATAAATTAATTGAAAAAGAGGAAATTAGATTTGTGGTTTACTAGGGCTGGAGAAGGAATGCTAAAGGGTATGGAGTTTTCTTTTTGGAGTAATGAAATTGTTCTAAAGTTTTTTGTGGTGATGAATGCACAACACTGAATTTTACTAAAAGCCATTGATTATACACTTTGGATAAATCATATGGTATGTGAATATATCTCAACAAAACTGCTTAATAAATAAATAAATAAATAAATAAATAAATATTCAAGAATAGCCAGAAATAGCAGCTATGTATAGCAGGGGAAACAGAGAGATTGAGAGGTGAAGAATTTTTTTTGTTTTTTTGTCTGTCTGTTTTTTTGTTTATTACAATTATTATTATTGAAATAATGAAAATGCTCTACTAGTGATTGAAGTGATGAATGCACAACTGTGTAATTATACCAAATACCATTTATTGTACACTTTGGATAAAATGTATGCTTTATGAATATGTATCAATAAAATTGATTTATTTTAAAAAATTTAATTCTGTGAATAACAGGGACCATACTGTAAGTATCCATTTAGCTTCTACTTCTTTACTCCATCTTAGCATATAGCTCAGTTTATAATCCATAATAATTGCATAATATATAGGTCAAATCAAAACCAAGTTATAAAATCAGATAATGAAGTGATAAAATAGGGAAAAAATTGGAAAATGGTTAAATATTTATCATATAACTTAACTACATGAATTATTTAAAATCCATTTTTAGTTGGCTCTAGTATATTAATTATTTGTAAAGATATTTACAATTTAATAATCACCATCACATTCATTTTATCATTCAATTCTCACAATAGTACTGTGAGGCAAGTTATCTTCGTGTTTAAATATCAAGCTTTGAGTTGTTAGTGACTTTCCAAAAGAAGAACCAGGTCTTCTGATGCTATGATTTTTCTTTGTTTCAAATAAAGACTTCATCTTCTGTTTCAAAGTATAGTTATATTTGGTTGGCTAAGCTTTTGGATTTTGTTTAATTTAGAAGAATTTCATTTTTCACTGGAAAGTGAAAGTCTTATGCTATTTTAGATTTAATTTGAATCCACTTGGCTCTTGGGCTATTAAAGAACTTAAGTATTACTTTCCACAGTAAGTTTCTGAATTATTTCAAACTCATAATGAAAATTCTTTGGAGATAATAGCTTAACAAAACCAAATAGAGAATTAGAGAGAGGAGAACCTTAGAGCCCATCTAGACCCAGTTAGATAAATGACTTGCTCATGAACATTCCATTCATCAAGGGCCAAGATTTGGAAATACAATTACTTAACATCTGAAATGCTTTCTAAAGAGTGCTAGAAGTCATGGAAATATAAATAAGTCTTAAGTAAGTCTTAAAAATTGTCTCCCTAAGTCACACAATGCCGCAGACCATTTCTGCCCACAGATCATCTCCACCAGTAGATGTCAGCACCACATGCATTTACTGGCGTTTTTATCAACCTAGAGACACCCAGTAAATAAAAGTACAGCAAGAAAAGATGGGTAAGACCCATGAGGTACATCTGTTTTATTTATAATGCATAGAGTCAACTCTGATTTTGATTTTTTAATTATGAATTTTGATCATATATTTATGTTCAAAATGTTATATATTTTATGACTTGCCTGTTGTACCTTAACTCTCAATGTGTAAAGGGATATGCATATGAAAAATAAAGTGAAAGAAAATGAATAAAGTGATCAATATTGCAGATGCTCAGCATCTTGTGGGTATTTGGTATATTATATCTCTAATTAAGAAAAGAAACATTACCAAAAAATCAGCCATGATCTGTTAACTTCATAATGCAATTGACTTTTAAAATAGTGTTTAATCTATAAATATTTTTCTTCTCATAAAAAAAAAATTATGAGTCAAATCTCAATGATCATAAATGTTAAGGGTTTGACTAAATGAAGGAATATGCATGAATACAGTGACTTTTTAAAATCAATCTTTGTATGAAAATTTTAATATAATGAGAGTCTTCATAAGGAAAGAAACCCAAAAAAATCACATGAAGAAATTCTTCATGTGCCAAACTGATATGTAATTTAAAACTGAAAGCAAATTAGAAAATGTTCTAGTTTATCCTCATTTTAGATCAGGAAATAAAGGCTCATAAAGATTAAAGGACTTTGTATGAATTTTCCAAAATCCCATATCATGGTAGTTGCAGAAGGTAAAGATTAGCATCTTTATCTCCTAAATTCCTATCCTGACTTCTTCCTGGTTCACTAAAAAGACACAAGTCCAATATATTCTATGTGAAATGAATCACTCCATGTTATATTAAAAATTGCCACCTATTGACTTCTTTTAAAACAATCTACTCTTAAAATCGAGAACTAATTGTTATCTTATTAAAAGTTATTTAATAGTAAACTATAATAACTCTAATTTTAATAATTTTATAGACTCTCTTTGACTTGTAAATAAATAAAATTGTATAGAGATAAGTGAGTGATGGTTTACTAGGCAATCTGATCAAACAATGAATCATTAAACATCTAGTTAATAATTGCACAAGATATGTAAAAAGATACAAGGCTATAAATCCTTAAAGAAATTTATGATTTAGTTGGGGAGATAGGAAATGTTATGAAAAGTTCATTAGCTACACAGAGCTTATAAGTGCTCATTGAGTTAATTTGGTGTAAATATCATATTGAGAAAATTAAAAATCATTCACATCTTGTAGAAGAAATATGTACTATATAATGCCTACCTTTTGGTACAATCTTAAAAATTTAGAATTCTATGATTCAAAGGGCTGATATTTGCTTTACTGATTTTATTTTATTTTATTTTTTTAAAGATTTTATTTATTTATTCATTTATCCCCCCCTTGCTGCTTGTGCTCGCTGGGTCAGCTAACCACACCGTGCAGGCGGGCTTGCCTTCACCAGGAGGCCCCGGGATCCGAACCCGGGGCCTCCCATATGGTAAACGGGAGCCCTACTGATTGAGCCACAGTCGCTTCCCTGCTTTACTGATTTTTAAAGACAAATTAGAACTTTAGTTTGACTTAATTTTTTCTCAGCATTGCTGTATTCTTTATAAGGAAGAATCTTCTTTTGAAGATTTGATAAATAAATTGACATTGATTTCTAATGAAACTTTTGAAAAATTTCATGGAATAAGGACAAGATATTCTGAGAGACCTAAGGAAATCTTTTCCTTAAAACATTGTTAGATTCAGTAAAAATTAAATTGGATTCCTTAAACTTAGGTATTTACCTAACCTTTCAAAGAGAAATCATCAAAACTAAACAGACTATTATGTGAGTGGTGTAATATGTGGGTATAATTTAAAACCATTTTAAAGAAACAGTTTGCATATGTGATTTTTTAAAATGTAACACTTTCTATTATTACCGAGAATTATAAGTACATGAAGGCAAAAAAATCTTCAGGAGCCAAGAAATTGAGTATCTGTTATTCAATTTTCTGACATTAAAAAAAAAAAAAAAAAAACTAAAATTTCATGTGAAAATTTAATTGCATTGAAATTATTTTTCTCATTTGTAAATAAGCCTTTCATAAATGAAGGAAAAATAATGAAAAAGAATATGGACTCTTATGGCAATACAAATTCTTGAAATGAAATATATGAATACTCAAAAGTCTTGAATCCATGACAAATGTTTTCTAGTGTAAATAGCTACAGGAAATTTCTAGTGATTTTGTCACTTGGAAGAAAAAATTATGATGATGTTCTTTCAAGAAATAGACTATATTCAAAAGAATAATTGAAAAATAAATGATCATTGGGTGACACATGAAAAATATAAAAACAGTGTTAAGGGGGCATGAAAGTCATAATAAATACAATTTTATAATCAACTGTGACTCACAATTCTATCACATAAATTAAAACTGAACTGTGAGTAAATAGTAAGGAAGTAGAACTGAAAGTGTATGCCCTATAAAAAGAAAGGAGTAATATTCATCAAAAGGACAAAACTATTCTATGAAAAAAAGCTGCCAGGGACTCAAAATATATACCTGTTCTGCTTAATGCAGGATGCCATGTCATTTTAGTTATCTCAACTACTCAGTAAGCTTACTTGAGTGACCACTATATCTTTTTCTCTTAAAATTAATCAATCAACTTACTATTCAACCTATTACATAAGGATTTGGTCTTGGAGACACAGTATTATTCAAACTATTGTAAATGCATTTGCAGTTTTACTTGGTAATAAAAACAGAGATGTATTTAGAAAATGTACTAATTTATAAGATGAAAAATCCAATAAGTTGTTTGACCTGAGGAGTTAATTGTTGTTAGATTTAGTCATTTCTAGAGAGAAATTATCAGTAAAAAAAGGGGGAAATGAGCCCAGGAAAGTTTGATACTTCTTCCTTTCACTTCAATATGCCTCTATTTTAGTTAAATAATTTAATTCTTTTTATTATTCATTATTTTTTATTATTTTCCCATTGATTCTACACTACACACCTGACAGATTCTATGGACTCATATTTTATGTAGAAAGCAAATTGTGTGTGTTTGTGGGAATTTTCTAGATTCATTAGTGTTTTTCTTGAAACATCCAGTCAATCTGCAAAAACCACAAAAAGGACACACCATCAACCCAAAGCTTAATTCTAATTTTTGTCCTAGAATCTAGAAAGTGCAAGTATTGTTTTCCCAATTACATGATCCTGCTTTTCACATTGCTGTATCTGTTACATTGCAATTCTGACTAACAGGGTGAAAGAGCTTAAATTTCATTACACTAAAATCTATGCCTTGCAAAAGAATACAAGGCATCAAAGAGTCCTGGAACAAGGTGGTATAGATTCACTTTATTCTGATCCTCCCCTCTAAATATAACTAAGCAATTATACAGACAATAATTAAGCAGACAATGATTAAAATACTCTGAAAGTTAGAAAGCAGGGGAACTGGAAGAGATGTCAAAACTGGAAAAACAACTGCCTGTAGTTGAGTTTCCTGGGTTTTCTTTTTGTCTCCCTTATAGTCTGAACTGGGCACCAGAGAGGCCTACAACCCAGAACCAGTAATCACCAAAAACATAAAAAGAAAGAAAAGCCAGGTCTCTCTAGCCAAAAGATGGGAAACTGGTAGCCCAAAAGAGACTTAGCAGCATCTCCAAGCTCTGTCCCATAATTGGGGCACTGATTGACTCACAACCTAATCCACCTACAGCAGGGAACTGACTCAATCCTTACTCTACATTCAGGGCACCATTAGGTAGACCTGCCTAAAGGGGCAACAGCAAAGTTTTCATGGGCCATCCAAATCCCTGCTCCACAACTGGGGCATCAGTTTTGGTTGATCAACAAGGGCAGCATCAGGTGTCTCCAGGACCTCTACCCAATATCATAAGAACCCAGGCTGAATGACTTCTGTCCCTCTTTCCCCATGATAAAAAGCAGCTCATTAACAAAAGACAGACCAGAGAAGTACCTTCCACCTTTGGAGGCAGCACCATCAGGGATTAAGTGGTAGCCCCAGAAGAACCATAAGAACAAAACTAATCAGAATAGCATTACAAGGGTTCACAAAACTAAACTTTCATTGGCATAGTCCACAAAAATAGACTAGAACCTACATGTTAAACCTAATCAGTTTGATTGCCTGCTAAAATAGAAGATTTAAATATGATCATGAATCACCTAACCCTATAATCAAAATGTCCATTATACAATTGAAAATCACTTATCATACCAGGAAAACCACATTTTGAATGAGGAAAGACAATCAACTGATGCCAATATTGAGATTATCAGATGTTGAAATTATCTGAAAAGGATTTTAAAGAAGATATTATAAAAATGCTTCAAAATGATAAATTCTCTTTAAACACAGTAAAAATATTTTAAAACCCAGAAAATAAATAGAAATTATAAAAAAGTGCAAAATGGAGTTTATAGAACTGAAAAATACAATAAAGTCTCACAGGGCAGACTCAGTAGTTGAGTGGAAATGACAGAGAATTTGTCATTTCATCAGTGAATTTGTTGAAGATAGGATTTTATCAGTCTTAAAAACAAAATAAATAGACTGAAAAGAAAATGAACAGAACCTCAGGAATCTTTAGGACAATAAGAAAATATCAAACATTTGTATCACTGGAGTCCCAGAAGAGAGGAGAAAGAATATGGGGCTGAAAAAAAGCATTAAAAGAAATAATGGATGAAAACGTACCAAATTTGGTGAAAGACACAAACTTACAGATTTAAGAAGCTAAGTGAATATCAAATTCAATAAACCCAAATAAATCCACACAAGGCACATCATAATTAAACTTTTGAAAACTTTTTCTTTGGAAGAAAAGAAAAAAATCTTAAAAACAGCTAGAGTAAATGAATGAGAAACAGAAAACTAACAGAAAACAAACACTAGAATGCAAACTTAAGTCCTAATATACCAATATTTCTTTAAATGTAAATGGTTTAAAATATACCAATTAAAAACATATTGGCAAAGTGGATGAAAAATATAAACAAACTATATGTGACTAAAACTAAAACAGAAATCATCAGAGAGACAACAGGAAAATATCAGATACTTAAAATCTTGAAAATAGAGAAAAATGAGACTATCAATTCAAATCACAGCAGATTTCTTATCTGAAACCATGGGGGCTAGAACAAAGTGGCACACTTCTAAATAACCCATGGGTCAAGGAAGAAGCCTTTGAAGATGGAAGAGTAAAGAATAATGGCCTTAATTATGAAGAATTTAAATATTAATTTTTAATGTACCTGATTAAGGGAGTAGTCTCTGTATACACAAATTAATTTTATTCTAAGACTACAGTAATTATTAATTTTCAATATCCACTTTTATTCATATAATTAATCATTCTTTCTCGGTCTCAAATATGCATTTTTAAAAGATTTCAATGTATTTATAAACTTAATATATTTAATGGATCACTATAGGTTTGAGAGTGCTTAAGTTTGAAGAAAATATTTCCTTCTTTGAATGGCAATAAATTCCTATTGTAGTTTATAGTTTTTGTTTATTGAATGCCTATTATATTCCATATAAGTAATATCTTTAACCATCACAAAAATACCTCACTGGCCAAAAATACTATCAATTGCTTTAATAGTATCAATATTACAATCATTGGTCACTGATAGGTAATGTATCCAACATCAAATAATATCAAAATCACACAACTTAGATTAGAAATCAGGTGTTTTTTTCATCCTCAAAAATACAAAACCTTTCTATATAGTTCATTAGGCCTTGTGCCCCTACTGTGACTCAGTTAATAGCAAACTCCAGAACAATCATCAACTGAAATCTCTACCCCTCATTGTTCTGTGTCCTTCCTAATCTGACACAATCCCCCAAACCCTGTGATCTTGCAAACTGCATTAGTCAGCCAGAGGGGTGCTGATACAAACTACCAACAATATATTGGCTTTTATAAAGGGTATCTATTTGGGGTAGAAGCTTATAGTTACCAGGCCATGAAGCATAAGTTACCTCTCTCACCAATGTCTGTTGCCACGTGTTGGAGCAAGATGGCTGTCAACCTCTGCAAGGTTTCAGGCTTTCTTTTCCTCTTACGGCTCCATGGTCCCAGCTTCTTCCAAAATCAACTGCAGGTTGGGGCAAGTATTGTCTCTCTCCCAGGGCTCATTTCTCTCTGGGCTCAGCTGCTCTGCTGTCTCCATAAGGCCAGCTGTAAACTATCAGGCAAATGGCTCATCTCTCTTCCCAGGGCCTCTGCCATGTCTAATCAAGCTTTCTCTTTCCTCACATATCTGCTTCTCTGTGTATTTACTTCCTGGAGCTCCAACATTAAAACTCTAACTAACACCTCTGCCATGTAGTTTTCTCTGTGAGACCCAACCCACCAAGGGGGTGGGGATTCAACATCCTAATGATGTGGCCCAATCAAAGCTTTAATCATTACTTAATCAAGTAAAAGTGAAACCTCTGGATCCAATAGAATCTAATATTCCCAGAGGAAAAGACCAGTTCACAAACATAAACCAATTATCAAGTTTTGGAATTCATAAACAATATCGAGCTGCTATATTCCACCCTCTGAATTCCAAAAAGACATTACAATATTCAGAAAGGCCTTAAATCAGTACAATGCTAAGTACAAAATCATATCACAATCAGTTTAAAGAAATACAGTTTTCAAACTGCTTTGAAGAGACTGTTGGTAGTTAATAATATGCCTTATAGTTCACTGAGAAAGTGGAAGTCATTAGATAAAAATTCTCTCATCTTTCTACTGCCAAAGTACATATCTAATATACTTCCTTCTTGTTACAATGAAGGATGGCTCTATCTGAAGTGGATTCCTTCACCTGAGTTCTAGAGTCTGGCCCTTCTCACTTTCTCAAGGTCTTCATTCCAAATTATAACCTTCCTTTCTCCAAGCATCAATTCTTTCTTATTGATGGGTCAGTTCAATCAGTTTACAGTGTTTAACATCTCCTGCAAAACAAAAACAAACAACTTTGCCTCTATAACCCCATTTACATCTCCATTCATGTATTACAACTGTATTTTTCCCTTCATCTTTACACTCACATTCTAAAAAAAATTTGCAGCTTTTGTCTTCATTGCATTATTCTTTCACTTTATATTTGTTTATTGCTTTTCTTTACTTCCATTTGTGTCTCTCTATGACTTGAAATTTATATACTCTTTTATTTTAGTCAGTAACCTTACAATTTTACAATATCTAAAGTTAGACAAACTATCTTAAAATCACATGGACAATAGACTATAGATTACTTTAAATCTCATCATCCTTCTCTTACATACTATCATTGTTTCACATTTTAGTTCTATCATTTTTACATCTTTATATTTCTTATGTTATTTATTTATTCTTTTGATTATTATCTCCATTCATTTTTCCCTAAAAGTTTACATAACTTTATGCTCCATATGAATTTATTAAACCAATTAGCATAACTTTTTCTTTCAATGATTTAATTCACACATCATACAATCTATTCACAGTCTCAAACAATTGCTCTCAGTATAATCACAGACTGTGCACTCATCACCACAATTAATTTTAGAACATTTTCATTATTCCAAAAAGAAAAATCCCCTTTACATTATACCCTCCTATTATTGACACTTAGCATTGGTATAGTACCTTAGTTACAGTTGATGAAAAGATATTACAATATTACTGTTAACTATAGTCCATAGTTTATATTAATTTTCCCCATAAACCACCATATTATTAACACCTTGTAATAATGACATACGTTTGTTCTAATTCATGGAAGAACATGCTTGTATTTGTACTATAAACTACATTCATTATCCACAACCAGGTTCACTATGTTAAACAGTCCCAAGTTTATCCTGTAGCTTTTCTTCTACTGACATTTATGACCCTAGATTTCCCCTTCAGCCACAGTCATATCTATAAAGCAGTGCTGTTAATAATACTCACAACAATGTGTTACTATCATTTCTATTAATTTCCAAATGTTTATACTCAACCCTTATGAAAAATTCTACAGACATGAAGCATCAGCTCTGCCTGCTCAACCCTCATTCTATCTCCTGGTAACCTATACTATAGATTTTAACTCGATGAGTTCATTCATTGTAATTACTTCATATTAGTGAGACTATATAATATTTGTTCTTTGTGTCTGGCTTATTTCACTCAACATATGTCCTCAAGGTTCATCCATGTTATTTGCTTGCCTCAAGGCTTAATTCCTTCTTACAGCTGAATAATATTCCATCATATGTAAATAACACATTTTGTTTATCCATTTACAGTTGATGGACATTTTGGCTGTTTCCATCTTTTGGCAATTGTGAATTATGCTGCTATGAATATCAATGTACAAATGTCTGTTCATATCCTTGCCTTCAGTTCTTCAGCATATATACGATACCTAGCATTAAGATTGCCAGTCATATGGCAGTTCTATATTTAGCTTCCTAAAGAACCACCAAACTCTCTTCCACAGCAGCTATATTATTTTACATTCCTACTAACAGTGAAAGTGTATTCTAAATTTTTCCAAATCCTCTCCAAAACTTGTCATTTTCAGCTTTTATGATAGTGGCCATTCCATAGGGTATAAAACAAATTCTCATTGTTGTTTTGATTTGCATTTCCTTAATTGTTAGTGATGATGAACAACTTTTTATGTACTTTCTAGCCATTTTAATTTCCTCTTTGGAAAAATGTCTATTTGAGTCTTTTGCCCATTTTTTAACTGGGTTGCTTGTCTTTTTTATCATTGAATTGTAGGAAATCTTTATATATCCTGGATATTAAATCCTTTTTGTATATGTGGTTTCCAAATATTTTCTCCAATTGAGTAGTCTGTCTTTTCACCTTGTTGACAAAGCCCTTTGAAGCACAAAAATTTTATTGTTTTTCTTTTTTTTAATTTTGAGGAGGTCCCATTTATCTATTATTTCTTTCATTGCTTTTGATTGGTGTAAGAAATCACCTCCTACTACAATTGAGTAGGCTGCCTTTTCATTTTGTTGAAAAAGTCCTTTGAAGCACAAAAGTTGTTTTTTGTTTGTTTGTTTGTTTGTTTGTTTTTTCAATTTTGAGGAGGTCCCATTTATCTATTATTTCTTCCATTGCTTGTGATTGGTCTAAGAAATCACCTCCTACCACAAGAACTTGAAGGTGTTTCCCTATATTTTTGTCTAGGAGTTTTATTGTTCTGGCTTTTTATATTTAGGTTTTTAATCCACTTTGAGTTAAATTTTGTACACTGTGTGAGATAAGGGTCCTCTTTTCTTCTTTTGGATGTGGATATCCAGTTCTCCCAGCACCATTTGTTGAAGAGACTGTTCTAACCCAGCTGGATGTACTTGGCCGCCTTGTAAAAAATCAATTGACCATTTAAGTGAGGGTCTATTTCTGAAATCTAAATTTGATTCCATTTGTCAATATGTCTACCTTTATGCTAGTACCATGCTTTTTTTAATTTATTTTTTAACCACAGTGGCTTTGCAATATGCTTTAAAGTCAGGAAATGAGAGACTTCGAACTTTGTTCTTCTTTTTCAAGATATTTTCTGGTTATTTGGCCACTTACCTTTCCAAATAAATTTGATAACTGGCTTTCTCATTTCCACAATGTAGGCTGTTGGAATTTTGATTGGGATTGTGTTGAATCTGTAAATCAATTTGGGTAAAATTGACATCTTAACAATATTTAGTCTTCCAATCCAGGAACCTGGAATATCATTCTATTTATTTAGGTCTTCCTTGATTTCTTTTAGCAATGTTTTGTACTTTTATGAATACAGGTCCTTTATATCCTTAGTTATGTTTATACTTAAATATTTTATTCTTTTAGTTGCTATTGCAAATGGATTTTTTTTTTTCTGATTTCCTCCTCAGATTGCTAATTACTAGTGTATGGAAAACTGCTGATTTTTGCATGTTAATCTTGTATCTCACTACTTTGCTGAACTCACTTATTAGCACTAGCAGTTTTGTTGTAGATTGCTTTGGACTTTCTGAGTATAGGATCATGTCATTTGAAAATAGCAAAAGTTTACTTATTCCTTTCCTATTTGGACACATTTTATTTCTTTTCCTTGCCTAATTGCTCTAGCTAGAACTTCTTGCACAAAATTGAATAACAGTGATGACAGTAAGCATTCTTGTCTTGTTCCTGATCTCAGTGGGAAAGCTTTCAGTCTTTCACATTGATTACAATGCTAGCTGTAGGTTTTTCATATATGCACTTTACCATATTGAGAAAGCTTCCTTCTATACCTTTCTTTTAGAGTATTTTCATCAAGAAAGGATGCTGGATCTTGTCAAATGCCTTTTCTGTATGCAAATTGAGATGATTATGTGATTGTTCTTTGATTTGTTAAGGTGGTGTATTAGATTAATTGACTTTCTGGTGTTGAATCACCTTTGCATCTTGATCATAGTCTATAATGCTTTTAATGTGCAATTGTATTCAATTTCATGTATTTTATTGGAAATTCTTGCAACTACTTATTAGAAAAATTAGTTTATGAGTTTCTTTTCTTGTAGTATCTTTATCTCTCTTTGGTATTAGGGTGATGTTGGCTTCAAAGAATGAATTATGTTGTGTTCCCACTTAATTTTTTGAAGAGTTTGAGCAGGATTGGTATTAATTCTTCTTGGAATGGTAGGTAGAACTCAATTGTGAAGCCATCTGGTCCTGGGCTTTTCTTTATTTGAAGGTTTTTAATGACTGATTCAATCACTCTACTTGTGATTGGCTTGTTGATTTTTTTTTTTTTTAACTTGTGATTTGTTTCTATTTCTTCTAGGGCCAGGGTAGGTTGTGTGTTTCTAGGGAATTGTCCATTTCATCTAAGTTGTCTAGTTTGTTGGCATACAATTGTTCATAGTATACTTTTATGTTCTTTTTATATTTCTGTAGTATCAGTAGTAATGTCCCCCCTCTTATTTCAGATTTTATTTATTTACATCTTCTCTCTCTGTGTTTTTGTCAGTCTAGCTAAGGGTTTGTCAATTTTGTTCATTTTTTCAAAAAAACCACAACATTTGGTTTTGTTGATTCTCTCTGTTGCTTTTTGTTCTCAATTTCATTTATTTCTGCTCCAGTATTTGTTATTTCTTTCTTTCTTCCTGCTTTGCAGTTAGTTTGCTATTCTGTTTCTAGTTCTTCCACATATGCAGTTAGGTCTTTGATATCAGCTCTTTCATCTTTTTATTTTTTTAAATTTATTTCTATTTATTATTTTATTTTTTGCATGAATTTTTTAAAACTTTATTTTTAAAGAAGTTTTAGATTACAGAAAAGTTACATAAAAAACATAGAGGATTCCTATATGGTCGAACCCTTCCCCCTCTCACATTTTCCCCTATTAATAACATCTTACATGAGTATGATACATGTTACAATTGATAAACAAATATTGAAGCATTGCTGCTAATCATGGCCAAATACTTACATAATGGTTTACACTTTGCACCATACAATTTTATAGGTTTGAACAAAGTGTATAATGGCCTGTATCCATCACTGCAAAATCATGCAGAACAATTCCAATGCCCTAAATATGCCCTATGTTACTTCTATTCTTCCTTCTCCATCCCCTCAGAACCTATGGTAACCACTATCTTTATATCAATATTACATGTTCTTCCGGTACTACAATAATAATATCTACTTTGGGTCATGGTTTTATTTCCCCCCTTATGTTTGTTAATTCCTCAATCTTTAAGATTTTAGGATGGTGAAGCCCACCCTGCTTCAGATTGAGGAGGGCTTAGATCTTATGCAGCAGATGGAAGGAACTGTTTTGCTTGCAGTTGCAGGTAACACTTTGCTTTTTGGGATGGGCATTGTCCATCATCATAATTTTGTTAATTGTCCCGAGCAAGTCTGATGAACTGGAGAATAGGTGTTGGCTGCAACTCTGCTGAGATTCAGGGCTCAACCATCATATGAACAGACCAAAGATTTAAGTCTCTAAGATATATATTTAAGGGGTATAGTGCTAATTACAGGTTCAAATAAAATGGGTAGAAGAAACTTCTGTAAGGAAATTATAAATGAGCCTATATAATTTCCCTACACAAGATTCTTATTTGTAATGTAAGCATTTAGGGGTATAATTTTCCCTCTCAGCCCTGCATTTGCTGCATCTCATAATTTTTGAGATTTTGTCTTGTAATTTTCATTCATCTCAACATATTTATTGATTTCCCTTGCAATTTCTTCTTTGATCCACTGCTGGTTTAAGACAGTACTATTTAACTACCAAATATTGCAAAGTTTCCAGTTCTCCACTCATTATTGATTTCCAGCTTCAATCCTTTATGGTAAGAGAAGATGCTTTGTATCATTTCAATCTTTTCAAATGTTTTGAGATTTGTTTTGCAACCCAAAATGTAGTCTATCCAGGAGAATGATCTCTGTGCACTTGAGAAGAATATATATCTTCGTTTCATGGGGTGAAATACTCTGTATACATCTATTAGGTCTAGCTCATTTATCATATTCAAATTCTCTATTTCCTTATTGATCTTCTTTCTAGATGTTTTATCACTGATGAGATTGATGTAATGAAATCTCAAACTATTTTTGTTGATATGTGTATTTCTGCCTTCAGTTTTCTAGTGTTTGCCCCATATAATTTGGGCTACTGTTGTTAGCTGCATAAATATTTAGATTGTTATTCCTTTTTGGTGGATTGCCATTTTTAAAAATTTATAGTGCTCTTTTTTTGTCTCTTGTAAAAGATTTTCAGTTAGTCTATTTTGTTTGATATTAGTATAGCTCTTTTCTGGTTACAAATTGTATAGACTATCTTTTTCCAGCCTTTCCTTTTCAACCTATTTTGTCTTTGCATCCAAGGTGAGTCTCTTGTAAACAACATATATTTTGATCATGCTCTTTTATCCATTCTTCCAACCTATGTCTATTGATTGGGGAGTATAGTCCATTAATATTAAGTGTCATTACTTATTTCAGCCATTTTGTCCTTTAGTTTTTCTATGCCATATCTTTTTTTTTTGTCTCTTTTCCTTTTTATTGCAACATCTTTTAATGTATAGTTGATCTTTTGTGATGTAGATGACTGATTCTTTTCTCATTTCTGTTTCTATATACTTTTTAGTTCTGTGACCTTCCTGTCTTATAGAAGTTTAGCTTAATCCCCATTTTTTTCTCTGTGAAGCTTTTCTGCCTCCTGTTTTTCCCCATTAGGGTATCCTCCCTCAAGAAGCAAGATGGGTTCAATCCAGAAATGTGGGCCATGCTAGAAAAATTCATTTTGCATTTGGGTGGTCCAGCCAATAGAAAATAGATTGAATGAACACACCATTTCCCAGGCATTTTACCACAGTCTCTCTCACTTTCTCTCCTTTTTTTCCTCCTGGGGTTCTTCTGTATGCAGCACTCCTCAGTGACCTGTGTTCCATCCTGAGTCTGACTTGGGTACCTTTGTCTAGATATGTGTGGGGTTCTATCTTGCTGCTCAGAGTGGCTCTATAATCTATGTCCATGGTGGAAGGGGCCCAGGCCACTTTCTCTAAACTACTCCAAAGCTATACAGGACCAAGTAAGGGGGAGGGGAATGGACCCACACATGTGGGACAAAAATTTCCTACCTGATGTTTTTCTTTATTTTTGATATAGCATTTATGGAGTCCCTCTTCACTCTTTACCATCCTCCAGACTCCTAAGAAAATGAGATTTACCCTTTTATTTGCTGAATCTCTGAGGAGGTTTTTCCAGGGGATGCCTTATGTCACCATGTTGATGATTTCACCAACATACTATCTAAGACATGAAAATTTAAACAAATCATAGGAACTGGGGAGAAAATTCTGCACAGAAACAAATAGAAAAGAATAAGATTCCATAAAAGGAACAGAGGAAAAGAAACTTTCATAATGTTGAAAGAATTGCACACACACTAAAAAAAATGCAGTCAAAAATTGCAACACATATCCAGGCCCCACGAGAGGGTGAGTACACCCATCAGTCCCCGCGAGCCACGCAGCAAGATGATGACATAACAGGAGAGTGACACAAGGGATAGCCAAGACAAGATGCACTGAAAAACCAGGAGCTAAGGTGGCACAGGTGGTAGGATGCCTCTCTCCCACATCAGAGATTCTGATGATCAAATCCCAGTGAAGACATGAGGAGAACGATGAGACAAGAGGGTGGGAAATAGACACAGGGAGTTGTCCAGTGAATGGACACAGAAACAGCAAAAGTGGGGGGAAAGAGGGCAAAAATGGATAAAAGTAAATAAATAAATAAACCCTTTAAAATAATGTATAGGGGAGGAAGATAAGGACTATAGTTAATGGTGATGCTTTGACGATGCTCTTTCATGTTTTGTTAATAAACGTTTCACAACAATGCAGGGTGTTTGGGGAGGGGTGATATGTGGGAGCCCTGTATGATGTTATGCATGTTTGTTTTGTAAGTTCATGATGTTTACTAAACACTTATAGTTCATGTATGGTCATGTATGAATGATATACTCCAATAAATTGTTTAAAAAAACAAAACAAAACTAGGTATTTAAACCAGGTAGGGAATTTCTTGTAGATAATACTATTCTGTTTCAATTTTATGAGAAATTATAATATTCTGTTATCAATGGCTTATGTACTTTGAAGTTTCATTAATATGTGATAGCAATTATTAACATTTTAACTGTTTGTTTTGAAAACCTAAAAGTTCATTAACAAATTAAAGCTGGATAAGTTAAATATTAATGCATAATAAGTAAGAAGATGAGCACATTTATAAAACTTTATTTTTCCATATTTATAACAAATGAACTGGGTACTTTTATTCACGTTTTATAAATGAAGAAGCTGAGGGTTACAGAGGTTATGTGACCTTAGGCTTGAAACTCAAAGATTTGCTTTCTTTACAAAATATTAAACCTCTTCTTAGTTGGCTTTATAGCAGACTCCAGACTCTGAGTCAGAGCACATATTGTAAGAGTAATAAAGTAATAAATAAACTACACATGAAAGCATTAGCATATCATTGTTTATAAAGACAAGTTTATACTTTTTAGTTCTGATTTTTCAGGACCTGCCCAGAGTCAGAGACCCAGAAATTACTGATCCAGACTCCCAAAGGGAGTCTTGTATCTATTTTTTAATAAAGTGTTTAATAATTTGTAATGAATCTTTTGTCTACATCCCAACTTGGCCAATTAAATGGGATTGAGTTTTAGGTCACTAAGGACTATTTACAGTAATAAAGAAGTAGATTATAAATGGTTGCTCTGTGGCCATAAAGAACTGTCAACATTTCTAAAATATGTAGGACATATATTAGTCAGATAGGTAAAAATTGTTAAGAGAGGTCAGTAAATAAAGGCATGCCTTCGTAAGAGAAGATATAACTTTTTTTAAAAAAAGATTTATTTTATTCACTTATCTCCCGCTTCCTTGTTTGTGTTTCACTGTCTGATCATCTTTTCTTTAGGAGACACTGGGAACCGAACCCAGGACCTCTCATGTGATAGGTGGATGCCCAATCACTTCCACCACCTCCACTTCCCTAAGATTTAAATTTTTAGAAGTATACAATCAATTATTCAAATCAAAACACAAAAACTATACTGCTTGCCACCTGATTAATTGTTCATGGGCAAACGATTGTCCTCAAATTTTCTGCATTTACTATCAGGTTATCCAAGTCTTCAAAGATTTTCAACTATTTAATCTGTCCTCTAAAGCAGTGATTCCCAACTTGGAGTGATTTTGAACCCTCGGTATATTTGCCTAGGGGCATTGATAAATGCCCTCTAGGAGGGGCAAAATCACTCCAGATTGAAAACCATAGGGCTAAGAGAACATCCCTAAGAGCATTTGGCCAGTGTCACTATTTCCAGTCCTATCTACAGCCTGGGAAGGACGACTATTAATTGCATTGATAGTTGAGTACAAATGATGACAATATAAGCTAGGTGTACAAATGTGTATCTAGTATAACTGTTATTGAAAATTAGCAGAAATATTCCCAGTCTAGATTATAGGGAGGGAAACAAGGTAGATTATTTTTCTGTGAGTTTGTGTTACTTTCATTGTCTGAACTATGCTGCAGAAAAAAACTGAAAAATTTTGAGGACATTAACTCTTTTACCACCTCCTCTGAGTGTCCATAAGGTTTCATAGGTGCATTAATAAAAATGACAAGTAGAACAAGAAAATAGAATTGCAATGCCCGTTTTCTAACAGGAAGCATATTTCTTCACTAAAGACATAAAAGATAAAATTGATTTTCAACAACTGTAAATGGTGATTTTCTTCAGTTCATAAAGTACTGATTTTTCACAATTTACCACATGTTCAAAAGATCATGACTTTAGGAACCTTTACAGTCTCCTATGGGAAAGAATGATTTGATTTCTTTAAGACTTTATTATTATACTATTTCCTTAATATAAATGTCACAAATCAAATTGTTTGGAAACCCTTTCCCATCTCAGACTTTGGAATAAAAAATGCTATGTTTTATTAAATATAAACAGATAAATTTGACTCTTTCTTTTAAAATATCCTGCATCCTTGCTTTTGTCTTTAAACAAAGAGGCCAGATATTTACAAGTCTGTGTTTTATAAATATTTTCTATCAGGTGATTGGAGAAAATGTGTCTCACTTGTAAAATCTTTATAAATGTAGAAAGATAATATCTATAATCTTTACAACCACTCACCAATATACTTCAAAGACCTTACAAATATACAAATCTCATTTATTTTTCACTTTTCTGTGCTCTTTGTGAAATACCCTTCAGGCACAAATACAATCAAATAGTATTGGTACAAAATGTACAGTTTGCTTAAAATAAACACCAGCAGCAAAAATCAAACCTTAACAAGTTCAATAATATAGCAGAAAATAACAATTATAACTTTGCCAGCCCAGGAAGTTATGCTGTTAAAACAATAAGAACAAAAATGTATTTAGTTGGGTAAACAGCCCTTTGAGACCGTGTGACACATGACTAGCAAGAAGCAGAAATGTTTTGAGAATAGAGCCACTTACTATCTTTAATACTTTCTCCCGTGGTCATCCCTGACTCTAGAAACCATCACAAATGACCTTATATGACATTTATTTTCAAATGTTCTGAATCCTCAAATAAATTCAGATATGTCTGTCTGTGTCTGAAAGAATGTCTAGCTCTGAAACTCCAGGTGAAATGTGTATTTGGAATTCTGGTTTTCCCTAAGTCACCATCTATTCTCTTCTTTCTGCAGGATATATTCATGAACAGCTGCTTGTATAAATCATTATAAAACGCTCTACCCACCTACAATTACCAATTTTAATTTCTATTTATAATCAAGACTATAGATATAATTCAGAGACTGATTGGCAGGCTCAGTCTCTATAATGAATCTTTGGGTCCATATTGTATGACAGACAGATCTAGATAGGACCTTGCTTTCCTCTTATTGCTATACAACACATAAACCAATGTGTCTATAGAGACATAAAACTCTTAGTTGTGTGTCTGCAGTTTTAAAACATAATTCATTGACATTGTCAATAGCTTTCTTCTTATAAACCTGTATCAGAAGTGCAGATAAGTGGTACTGGTCAGAGAAAGTGGGAGATACACCAAGGCTAGACTGGAGAAGGGACGGGAAGGAGCAATACATCATCCCAGTGGTGCTATGGGGAAGCTAAGCTGTGCTGAGAGGTGACCGTGGCAACAAGGGAACAGAGATGATGAGAGAACAACTGTGGGCTCCTTCACCTTTCATCAGACCACTTGATTGCTTGCAGAGTTGAGACAGCCAAATTCCTTATTATATTTTCTTCCCCTAGGAAGGTGAATGAAGGTTTCGGCATGATCATAATCAAAGAATACTCAGAAGGTGGATAACAAAGTGCAGTGCTCTGTATGGTAGCCTAGATTTTCTTCTTCTCTTAGATATTTTATTCAACCTAGCTAAAATTACCATCAATATGAACATTTTGGGCAGCTAAGCAATACCACAGTGCATCTGAAGCAATGCCATTGGGAAGAGCAGGTGTCTGCATCTGAAATAATATGTTTGCTGGCATGATTTAAATCAATCCTGCACATCTGTTTCAGAGAAGGGCAGGTCCATTCCTTATTAATTTCTTCGTCATCCTAACTGCCTCGCTGGTTAGCTCAATTTTCTGAATTACTCTGGAGAGGCAGATAAAAGATCTGGCATACTTTCCACTGAGAAAAAATACATCTTGGGCAACACTGACTTGGTTAAGGCTAATCTCTCTCTCTCTCGATCTCTCTCTCTCTCTCTCTCTCTCTTTTTTCTAACAAGGAGAGTGCTTAGTATAGAAACAAAATTTTGAGATGTCTTAGTGTTAATAATTGTTGACTAGTAAGAATATATTTTTCCCCTTAAGAATACTACAGAGACTGCATGGACAAATCATTTAAATACACATTTAAAGACAATAGGTTCTGAGGTATCATCATTATAATGTTTCCATTTATTTCTGGTAAGAGGAGATAATAATTTTCTGATACAGTGATAATTGATACTACCTTTGTTGTTATTATTTTTTAAAAGTCAGATATTGTCACAGGCTTGCTGGTATAACAAAAAGAACTTGCATAATTAAAAAAAATTGGAATAGCAGCTAAATTATTAAGCATGTATTATTTTGTTAGCTTATTGGGTGACCTTATAAATGACCTAATGTGTTTTTCTGTTTCTTAGAGCTGATATTTGTTAATAAGTTACTATCTATCTTTTGTAAACAGTTTGTGAAATTATACCCATACCTGACTTTCAGATTTCAGAAATGGTGCTAGACATTATTAATTTAGATTCCCAATTTTTAATCATCTCCTCTGTCCATATCATATTTTCCTTTGATTCTTCCCTATCATATTTTCCCACTGAGTTCCATTGATTTCTGAGATTTGCAACAGAAACTAAAGGAGATGTTGGGTGAAAAATGAACCCTAAGAAATTTTGCCTTCTCCAAAAGTTTCTGCCTCTGAGAATGGATACCTGACATCAGTTATACATCCCTTAATCTCCTTTTTAAAGAAGAGTTTTCTTTCCTCCTAAAATGTAAAAGTGTGATATATGGGTGCTAGCCAAGATATCCAAACTGACTTCTGTTCAGTTCTGGTTTCAAACATGATTCTTTAGTACTAGGTGGTTATGTAACATCTTTCTTCTAAGTAATTCAAAAGATTTTCCCATTCTTACTTCTTTTTCTTTTTCCAGAGTTATCGGGGATTGAATCCAGGACCTTGTACATGGGGAGCAGGCACTCAAACACTGAGCTATATCCCCTCCCCACTGAGAGTTGGTTTTTTCATTGGTTTGTTTTTAGGAGGTACCAGGATCAAATCCGGGACTTCATACATGGGAAGCAGGTGCTCAACTACTGAGCTACATCCACAATTCTCTCACTTCTTTTACTGCCTTTGAAGTAACAATTGCCATATACTATTTCAATGTCACAAATGGAGAAACTGAGACAAAATGATAAAGTTATTTCTTAGCATTATAATGGCAGTCTAGGATTGTTCTGATGCCCCCGCCCCCATTCCTGCTATTTATCAACTCATCTGTTAAGAGAACAAATAAAGAAATATGAGCATGGGGAGTAAGGTCAGAAGAGTAGATGCAGTAGATTGGAGGCTGTTTTAACTTCCTAGGCTGCTTAAAACAAATACCATGAAATGGTTTGGCTTAAGCAATGGGAATTTATGTGCTCATGGTGAAAATCCAGGAAATATCCAAATTAAGCTTATGCTTTCTACTGGAAGACTGGCTGCTGACAATCCTTGGCTCCTCTGCCATGCGGCTAGGCAAATGGCAGTGTCCACTGGTCTTTCCCTTCTTCCTAGTCTGATTGATTTCAGCTCTTTGTTTCTGTGGCTTTGTCTTATTTCTTTTTATAAAGGATTCCAAAAATTAGGATTAAGACTCATCCTGAATGAGGCCCATGTCAGGCTACTGATGTTGTATGGTGAAGTGGCAGGATTATGCTTCTGTTTTATTAGCAGTCTTGATTTTTTAAATTAAGGATTGCTATAAAGAATATGAATTTATATGCCTAGTGTAAGAGGTGAAATAACTGTCAGAAGCCTACACATAGGATTTTTATTTACATTTGTTAATTCTTCATACTTAGATTGGACTTTCAATTTTAAATTAATTTCAAGTTCTGATTCTAACCAGAGTCTCTCTTAATATTGATCAGCAAGAGCCACAACTTCATTAGGAGGAGAAAGCATAAAATTCTGCTCTTAAAATATTTTTGTTTTGTTTTGTTTTGCAAATTCCATTATAAATACAAGTGTTTTCCCCATTTTTACTGCCTGAGGAGCCATCTGCAAAAGTGTAAACAGATTCACATTGTACATTGACAGCAGCTTGGTGTGTCAGCAGATTATTAGCAGCTATTTTATTTTCATTGCAAATACAATTGATCTTATGAAACTGCTTAATTGGTTTTTGTTTATCTCAAAGTTTTGTCACCTTGCAATTCTTTCCTTTTAATTACAAAAATGAAAGAATCAATGAAAATCTGTGTGGAACTGGTTAAACAGTACTTAAAATAACAAGGGTTGTACTGAAGTATTATTTGTGCTTCACGATGTCCACATCATGAGAACACCGTTTGGTACATTTTTAATTTTTTTGTTAGAGAATTCTATACATACAGTATACAAGCTGACATATGAGAGGTATTAGAATCAGGAAGAGGGATATCAATTGAAACTCCAGCACATACACCAAACATTGTTGAAATTTCCCTTTAGGGCTCATTGACATTACCCTTAGAGAAAAGAAGGCAATCTGGCCCAGAGTATAAATTATGTAGTGAACAAAGCAGGTGAATCTAATTGTTGAAGAAACTTTCACATTTTAAAATTAGTATTACTTCTTAGCCCACAGAGAGTTTTATTTCTTATCTCTTTCCATCACCTAATTTATTTTAAAGTTATTTCTTAGCTCTAGCAGTCTAGGAAATGTTGGCCAGGGCAGGCCAATATGGTAATCAAAATTATCTCCTCTCAACCCTTAACAGAAAAATTGGCAGGGTGGTCACTTTTTCCAGTGGTTAATGATATTACTTGATAGAACCTTATCTGAAGATAATGACCTTTTCCTATGACTGTCCACATATGATCTGAAAAAGTATGCAATTCCTCAAACTCCTAAAATAATAAAAGACTACTTCTAAAATGCTCACACAACTCTGACTAAAGATAGCTAAGTGAAAACACTCTTAGTTCTCCACTGACTGAGAATAAAAAAGGAGAAAAACTTTCTTTTCAATGAAAGAAGAACAGCGTTACAGCTCCAAAACAAACTATGAAAGCATAATGCAAAATATGATAATATTTGAAGTGAACTTTGGAAGAATGTAAACGACCAACAGACTTCCAGTGGCATCTGAGTTTTCCTAAGAGCCCATAGAAGAGAGTTCTAGGACATGATCTGGTTATGGACTAAGTGGTGAATGTTGTGGTGGAGATAAACCTTAAGGAGACTGCTGGAAACTATCGGACACAGCTAGGGAGGAATAAGAAGATTAGTCTCTGTCAGAGCCTGTGACTTAAAACACACATGGAAGTCTTAAATTGAGAAAACCTAGAGAGATTTGTTTCCAGGTAAAATAAATGATGGGCTTAAGAGAGTCTATTCCAGGAAACTAACCTAAATCAAATCTCTAGATTTCCCCTAGCTCATCCCCATTGGCCTTCAGTAAATAGCTGAACTCATTCAATGACTATAATTACAGTCTTGGATTTAAATTGCTCTCAGCAAAGAATCATCTTAAACAAAGGCAGAAGAAGAGCATATATGACAAAGGATTTACCCAAAGCAGTAGGTGGAGAATGTGAAAATACATTTCTAACTTTCAAAGTGTTTATGGTTGACATAATAGCTCTCTTCTTTTTTTTTAAGGTCACGTAAGTGATGCAAGGCTTTAAAGAACAGATTATAAGAAACTGATGTCTCCACAGGAGTAAAGTTTCCATAATTTTTGCTTGTTATAAAGGCCTATTGAACACAGGACAACAAAGAGCATGTGGTGAATGCAGAATAATTGTCTTGAAAGTAGATTGGACATAACATCATTCAAAGTCTCTTTCATTATGTTTGTAATAAAAGAAATATAATTGAAATAGATAATTCCAGTGGGTTGGTGGAATGCATACAGATTATCTCTTTTTAAAGAAGTATTAAATTTAAGAGGTAAGACATCTAAAGATATATAAAAATACATGAATTTTCTACAGTCAAAAGACAAACATACTAAAATTTAGTCTACTTTCAATATGTACCATAAAAGTTCTTTTATTCATAATGTTATGAGTAAACTAAACTCACATTGCAAACACTTCATAAAAGATTCCAGTTATTATACATAATCTGTATATTTGTAAAAATGTAGCTAATATGTAGCTTCTCATTATATTTGCAAATGAAATGGGAGGAAATTTGCTGTATATATATATATATATATATATACACACATATATATATTTTAAAATATTTAAATATATATTTAATATATATATATTTTACCAACGCAGCATCCATTAACTATAAATTTGGGATTATAAAAATGGATTCCACATTTTACAAGATTAAATTTTAGACAGACTGTGCATACTGAATAGTAAAGTATGTATAAAATATTTTTTTCTCAAGATAAATAGACTGCTTTATTTATCCAACTATGTAAAATAACTGCCTTATATTGACAGCAGACACAATATATGACATTTTAATTTAATTAACAAAATACAGCCCCCTAATTATGCTATCAAAATACATTCAAGTTTGTTTAGAGACTCAATTTTATTTTTAAGTAAGAGGAAGTATGTATTTCTCTAAGTGAAAGCTCCAAAATATTATATATTTGTTATTTTTTCTGAAATATTATTTTAAATAATCACAAAGGAAATACTGGCATATATGTGTGGTAAATTAGGATTAAAGAAAATCTTAAAATATAAATAAAATGTGAAAATATTCACAAAGGAAAAGGAGAAGTTTCAACAACTCTGAAGGGTCTAGGAATTAATTCTACTTAGCAGCTCAAAAGTGAACCTGCCACAGTTTCATGGATGCTGGCAAGAAGACATGAGACACCTGGGTCAGAGACAAAGGAGTTTATTCTCACAGCAATAGCAATAGCAATAGCAATAGCAATAGCAATAGCAATAGCAATAGCAATAGCAATAGCAATAGCAATAACCAGAGTATTAAATTTTCATGCAGCAGTCTCATAAACCTCAATTCCCACAAGGTGACAAAAAGAGGACCAGCTGACACCTGCAGGAGAGAAAACCTGACCTTAAGGAACATGAATCTTTTATAATGGGCAATAAATATTCCTTGCTCTTGCTCCAGTGGGAAATATTATCTACCATCCAGGGCTGTAAACAAACCTGTCATTTACCCTGGAGATAAACACTATCTCTATCTTCCAAGTTTGTTTATTGCACAAACATCTGTGAAAGAATAGTTTGGAGCAAATGGCAGCCAGTGTCTTGCTCATAAAGATAAGCACAAGAGCAAGAGACCCATGGAAAAATGAATCCCCAAAATTATCCATCACTTGTTTCTACACATCTTGGCTTCTGGTGAATTTTCTCATGCATATACCATGAAATTCATCAGCCACTCTGATAAATATGATTAATAGAGATAAATCTGACTGAATTTGTTAGATCTGTCACTTAGAATTTGTCACTAGTGGGATTCACATCAGTCAAGGGACACAGGTTCACAGTGCTTCCAACAAGGCTTCTTGGCTAGATGGTAAGCCTTTGGTTTCCCAGTTCAATTTCAATAATTATGTCTAGGACTTATTTTGGAGGGACTGACTGAGAGTATCCCATGCCACCAGCCAGGCTGTGTTCATCTATGCCATGGAATGACTGAGCAACTGTTATAAGAAAGGAGGATAGAGAAGGCATCCAGGTGCTTTGTATGGGAGGTGCAGAAACTGGGGCCATCTTTCAATTTATGGTAGAGTTCTCAGTAAGGTTAAGAGGAATGAATCAAATTTAGGTAGACCTATTTGGCAGTGAATGGAAGATCCAACAGTCAGTTTAATTTAAGATCTTATAGCAGTTTAGGAGAGCCAAACCAGGGCATCTCCTTCATAAGGAAAATTACAGGGAGTAATTCTAAAAGATGAAGGTCATCAATGTTCTTCCCTCTCTCCCAGGTGCCAGAGTCATTGTTGCCCCTCCACTGCCACAAAATAGCAATAGCTATAGCCCCTCCAGTAGCTATAACTTTAACCTTTTTGTAACCACTCTTTCCTTGCACACAAATTATTTGACTGGAAGGGTTGGGTGCAAGAGAGACAGTTATTTTTATAAAACTTACAGAAACTCTTAATTTTCCCCTATGGCTTTGTTGTGTCGTTGTAGGGGGACCTCAAGCAGTTTCCTCAATCAAGTGGTTAATATCCTTATGTTCTAGGATCATATCAGTCCAACAAGAGAACTGAGGTGGTTGAACCAGAATTAGCTTTGAGTCCTCTAGGTCCCCTTTTGGAGGGTGTACCAAAAGGACTGGCCTGAGGTTGCTATTAAGGGAAGACAAAAGAATCATGCCAAGAATTGTCAGGGCAGATGCTTTAATTTTCAAAATGGTCTTTATAACTCCCCCACCTCTTTCATTCTGCTCATTCCCCAGTAAGGGACTAAGAGGAGATAATCCCTTCTTGGGAAGAGCCACATTTAATGACGAAACTACCTTACTGAGGTTGTGGTCCAGAGAGAGTTAGGGAGGTAGAGTAAACTTTTTGAGTTAATATTTTAGTAAAATATTCCAACACTTGATACCAAATGCCTATGTATTGTAAGGAGTACGGAAGGTTCATCTGATACCTTAACTGTCAACTAATGGTGGAGCAGCTTTTGTGATTAAAGCTGTACCATTTTCAGAATGTAAATTGTTTGGAAAGCTGAAAACATAACAAAGATTATTTTACAGGGCCACAAACATATGACCATAGTAAGCTGACCAGACCAGTACAGTGATACTGTAAATTGAAAAAGTGTCAACAGTGAGGCACCACTGAAAACATTGGTAGGAGTCAAATGTCTAAAGTATCCATTCTTATAGGAGCAGACAGGGACTGCATGTTATGTTATGTGGCCTCCCTTATTGTGAGACCAAAAAGTATACTGCATGTCACAGGGTGGCATACAGTGGTAGCCTATGCATGAGAAACATAGAGTTAGACAAAGTTGTCAAAAATGTGAAGAGTCTGAAATTTAAGTTTACTTGTAACTTAATTAGTAGCCTTACCTCAGTTTCATGGATATTGGAAAAAGGAGGAGGAAAACAAGATACAGGAGGAAAGGAGAAGAGGTAAAGGAGGAAAGGAGGCAGAAGAAGAAAAAGTTGTGAAACAAATGAAGACATTTGCTTATATTGATGAGTTCAGGACTGAAATGGAAGAGATAAAAGGCAACACAACAAAGTTGAAAGTCATGGTAATAACAACAGAAAAATACGATAAATACAATGTATATAAATACAGACAATTGTAGTATATCATAAGGTGCTACACCCATATCCTGGAGGCTGCAAACAAGTCCCATCTAAGCCAAGTGTTTGCTTGCCTGAGGTCATCCACCATTTATTGGTTGTAAGAGTCTTTATCCCTCATGCAGAGCAAGCCAAAGTGATAGAGAGTTAATACCTCAGGAATGAACTTCAACCAGTAAGTGATGGGACTTGGTGAATTAATATACTATTTTCTTCATTCCTCAGTGAGACAATTCTATGATGCATTCCCTGCCTTTCAGAGAGTCTCCAGCTGGAATGAACCACCAGCTCATCACACACATTTTACTGGCTTTCCTCTTGTCCCTGTCTCACTTTTCCACTCCATCATAAAGCTTTCTCAAATCATATCCCCATGAAAATCCCTATCAAATAGTCAGATTTTGGAGGAATTCAGAGTAAATAAGGGGCATTGTTGCTTACAGGAATCAGGCAAAACAAAACAATATGTATGTTGCATATATATATATATATATAATTTATATAACTATATAAACATAAAATATATAATCAATTATATCCTAATATTTCCTATTTCTAACATACCATCTGTTTTCTTGTTGAAGAACTACCTGATATAAATTGTTATTCCCTTTCCTCTTCACCTCCTTCTATACATGAAAAGATTTCTGGAATAGTTTCACCAAATTTTGATAGTTATCTATGGCTGTTAAGAATTTGCTGATGTTTGTAAGCTTTACTTTTCTAGCTTTCAGCACGGTACACTATTACTTTAATTATTTAAAATGTGCATGTACTTTTTGCAGAAATTATTTTAAATTAAAAACATATAAGTAAAGCCTAAACTACTCACAATTATTAAATATGGTATATATGAACTTATACATACTTAACTTGTGCTAGTAGTTTCTGGGCCTTCTACTAATGGCAATTTTCAGAAGTATCTATGTGTAAAAAGAGAATAAGGAAACAAGTCTTACTGATTATATGCTACCAGTCAGGTGTTTCTATATATTATTTATTTAATCCTTGCAACAACTTCCTAGGATATTTTTCTTGTCATATTAGTCCAAATATATCTTGAAATCTCAGTGACAGCACAATAAAGCTTTATTTCTCTATAAGACAATACAGGGATCAAGGATACTTTCAATCTGTGATTCATCCATCTTAAAAATGACATTCAGGGTTACCTCAGCACAGTAAAAGAGAATATGTAGTTAGCACACTAGTTATTCAATCATTTGGTCCATCTATTACATTGGCTAGAATGAATCACCTGTTCGTATTTAATACGCTCAGGATTGGGAAGTATAGTTTTGGATACTCCTCTTATTATTTTACAGTTGAGTAAAATGAGTATAGAATGGTTAGGTGAGTCACAAGGCAAGATGATGGCTAAGCTAGAAGTTGAATCTAGGTATCATGAGTCAGTGTGAATTTAAACAGTAAAATGGTGCTCCAATGAGTTTTGTGAATATTGATTTTATCAAAGGCTTTAAGTCAGTCTTATCTAGTTGAGATATTAAATCCTAGAAGGCAGAAAATCTATAAAAAATATTTTTAGTCTAATACTATCCTAAAAAACTTACATTTTGGGCCAATCATAACACTAGAAGGAAATCTAGGGGATAAAACAGGTGACTGTATAACTCAGTGAACTCTGGGGTGGCCTAGGATTGTGATTAAAAATACAAATATAAGAATGTTCTTTCAGGTTCTATCACAAAGGTATGTAACTAGCACAGGGTATTGACAGTGGGGTGATATATGGGGAAAAATGCACCTAAACATACTTCTATGGGATATGAATGTATTCGTGTTGTCATAGGTGTTTTCTTGATAGATAGCAGCTAGTAAAATATTGAACTTCCATCCTGGGGAAGTCCTGCTACTTTTTCAAATAAAATGGCAAAAATCTCTGGAATATATAAGCCATGCCTAACAAATGAAAACAGGGCAATATGCCAAGCCTTCAATCTTAATGCTTGTATTTATGAAACTTATTCCTGAAAAATGAAACTTAGCCTAATTATAATTAATGCCTAAGAGTTACCTCTTGAAAACCTCCTTGTTATTCAAATGTGGCCTCTCTCTAAGCCAAACTCAGCAAATGAACTCCCAACATGGGACATGACTCCCAGAGATGAAGCTCCCTGGCACCGAGGGATTATTAGCAAGCACTAACTAATGTTGCATTTGGAAAAAGGGGGAAACATGAAATAAAAAAGAGTTTTTATGGCTAAGAGATTTCAAAGTGAGTCAGGAGGTCATTCTGGGGGTTATACTTATACAGGTCTCAGGCAGATTTCACTATATGCCACAGAAAACAAAACCTCAAAAAAATGCTCCTGAGGACCCTAAGGATTCCTGGACATGAGAGGCAAGGCACACAGCCTCATGAAATCAACACCCCCTCATTAGGCCCTATCTGGGAATATGGGATAAACTACTCCACCAATATAACATAGTTAAACTCATTTATAATTCCCCTACACATGATTCTTCTACTCCTTTTATTTGAACCTATAATTCTCAATATACCCATTAAATAAATCTCTCAAAGACTTATTTAAATCTTTGGATTGTTTCATATGTAGTTGAGCTCTGAATCCCAGCAGAGTAGTGGCCCACTCCTACTATCCAGTTCTTTGGGCTTGCCCTGGACAACCAACAAAATGATGATGGATAATTGCCATCCCCCAAAACAAGGAGTATCTACAACTGCAGGCAAAACAATTCCTTCCAATTTCCACATAATATCTAAGTCCCATCTCAGCCTGAACCAGTCAGAGCAGACATCATCCCAAATCCCTCAAGACTGAGGAATGGACAAACATAAGGAGGGAGTGGAACTATTGACCAAAGTAGTTTACTGATATTGTAGTTATGATCTTGTGGTAATGGGAAAACCTGTAACATTGATATAAAGATAGTGTTTGCCAGGATTTCAGAAGGGAGGGGAAGGGATGAATAGGTGGAACACAGGGCATTTTGAGGACAGTGAAATTGTTTGGTATGATACTGCAATGACAGTACATGACATTATACATTTGTCAAAGCCTATAAAACTGTACAGCTCAAAGCGTAAACCATAATGTAAACTATAGACTTCGGTTAGTAGCAGTGCTTCAATATTGGTTCATCAGTTGTAAAAAATATACCACACTAATGTAAGATCTTAATAATAGGGAAAAATGTGTGTGGGTGTGGGAGTTATATAGGAATTCCTTATAATTTTGGTTAATGTTTTTATAAATCTAAAACTCCTTTAAAAATAAATTTTATTATTACAAAAAATTAAAAAAACAATGATTTAAAAAATAATTTGACCTATAATTTATATAACTTTAACAATTTAGTTGGATAAAACAAACAAAACCTTTTTCATTTATATATTATTCTCTCTGTACAAAAATTTGTGGGGTCCTAATTTTTCAACAGGTCTTTTTTTTTCTCTAATTCCCAATTCCAGAATAAATTTAACCACCATTTGCTTTCTATCCTCTGTGTCTAGGTTATGCATTGTGAGCAGAAACCTGATCTTGATAGAACTTTCTGAAAGCTTATAATATACCATAATGGTAAAAATCAATTTCTAATTCCCTTTAATAAATAGTTTACAAAGTAATTCAACCATTTATTATAAATGCTCATTATTCTATTATATAAGGTAGGTTGAAATATTTTTACGTAAAAAAAGGAAGTGAAATTCAAACCGGACATATATTCTTTTCTCCATTCTATATCTATTCAACCATTCTTAATTTTATATTAAATATTTCCCTGTGTTGCTAGACTAATCATTAAAGAAATAGTTCCAAGATCTGGGTATTAGATTTATAAATATTATTGCAAAAATGTTTTGTTAATTTAATTTGAAATTTGTATTTTTACTCCAGTGCTATCTTTGGAGCATCTTGAAAAAAGATTTTTGCCTATTTGAACCATAAGCTTTTTGAATATTTCACAAGGATTATCTCAATGCAGAGAGTTGAGCCATTGTTTCAGCATAACCTTTGAACAGGAATATAGATTTGAGATCAGATGGGTTTGAGCTGAATATAATTACAATGCTTGCTAAGCTGTTTGTCTCTAGACAAGTAATTCTCCTGTGAACCTCTGTTTCCTTGTGTGTAAGATAAAAACCTTGCAGCGTGATTCTTATATTTAATGAGATATTATGTATCAAGTTCTCAACATAATAGTCATGCTTAATAGATATTATATATACAATGACTAGTATTCTAATTGTATCTTTACTACACCCACCCCCTACTTGCTACTTTCCATTGGCTATTACATAGGAATCAAAGGAGCAAAAGTAGGGCCTGCACTAATCAATAACTTCCCATGGAATTACATATCATTATAGTGAGTCCCCAGTAGGAATTAACCAAGATCAGTTTGATTGTAGTTCTCCTTTTAATACTGTCTCTGTTTTAGTTTCCTAGGCTGCTCAAGCAAATACCATGAAATGGGTTTGATTAAACAATGGGAATTTATTAGCTCATAGTTTTTAGCCAGGAAAATGTCCACAACATTGTATCAACAAGGTGATGCTTTCTCCCCAGAGACTGTTGGTGCTCTGGGGTTGGCGATCCTTGGTCTTTAACTCCTCTGTCATATGGCAATGCACATGGCGGCCTCTTCTGGCCTCTCTGTTCTCCTTCCAGTTTCGTTGATTTCAGCTTCTTACTTCCTGTGGCTTTTTTTCTGTCTGGACTTCATTCTGCTTATAAAGGACTCCCGTAATAGGATTAAGACCCATCCTGATTGAAGTAGGCCACACTTAACTGAAGTAACCTCAACAAAAGTCCTACTTATAATGGTTTCACACCCACAGGGATGGATTAAATTTAAGAACATGTTTTTCTGGAGTCCATATAGCTTCAAACCACCAAATCTCCAAAATTTATATTCAACTTATATCTGATTTTGCCTATGTCTTTGTGCTCCTGAAAGATGGGAATGTTATTGCAAAAGAAATGTGATGAGAATAATGAAAAAGAAGACAGCAATAGATTGGTGTGGCTGGTTTTGGCCTAAAACTTCATGTAATGATTCTAGCCTCAATATATAGATAAACTACCTGAGGTAATTTTAGGTTAATTGAGTTGCATAAGATTACACAACCAATTTGTAGTAATGATGAGGCTATGAGGTAGATTGCTAGACTCCTATCCAATATCCTTTTTAGTTTATTTCAATTGTTGGACTTACTGGCTAAGTAACTTTGGGCAATTTGGTCTCTAAGTCCCTATTTTTTGTTTTTCATTTGTAAAATAGTAGTAATTTTATTCAAAAGGGTACTTAATCCATAGGACTTTTGTGCAGATTAAATTATATTTATTTTCTTGTAAAACCTTGAGCAAAGTGCCCAACATATCATAATGATCAATGAACTTTAACATTTTACTATAATTTCTAACAGCATAATTAGGTAATCATTATCTCTGGCTCAGTTTCTGTCTCTAGAGGTGCAGTGTTTACGTTTAATTCTTTGAGGTAATTAACTGCTCTATAGCTGCTTTCCTCATCCTTAGTTTCAAGACCCTCCAAACATGGTCTATTTGGCCCACTTGGTGTGATTTCCTACTATTCACCAACTTAAAGCCCTGACTCCTGTCATTCCTTTCTCCCATCACCAGTACCACCATTGATTCTGTGTAGTTCTCACTCTCAGAACACCATTCTCCATCAATATTCAATCAAATTAAAATATATATATATTAAATAAAATGTAAGGTGATTTATTTTATTATATATGTATACGCTTTTATATACATGCACCTCTTTCCACTAATTGCACAACCACCACCCTGGCCCAAGCACTCAAATCTTTCATGTGGGTTATTGTAATAGTCTTCTAACTGGTTTTCCTCCTGTACCTTCTCTGGCATCTTCAATCTGTTCTCAAGATGGCAGTCATATCATGCCATTCTTCACATTAAAACACTCCTGAGGCTTATTTGAGATTGATTATTTGGCAGAAGATTGACATATTCACAATTTGATTTATTGAACAAATTATTATTGAACACCAGCTTTGCCCAGCGCTTTCCTAAGTGCCATGAATAAAATTGTGAGCAAAACCAATGTAGTCTTTATATTCATTGATTGGTAGCAAATAGAATATAAATGAAGACAAATGAGACAGATTTGAGGTTCTTCTTAGAACTGAGCTACCTACAAGTAGCTTTAATTTATTTTTTTCTAATTTTGAACAATGGGGAAAGAATAGAATAACTCTACCTTTTTCTGTCTCAGTTTTCCTGAGCCACTATCACAAATAATACAAACTGGTTTTGGCTTAAATAACAGGAATTAAATAACAGGGCCACAGTTTTGAGGATAGTAGAAGTCTAAAATCAAGGTGACAGCAAAGTGATGCTTTCTCTCCAATGTCTGTAGTGTTCTGGTGATGGCTGCTGACAATCCCTGGCATTCCTTGATTTATCTCTGTCTCCCATCACATGGAGATATCCTCTCCTTTCTCACTTCTGTGACTTCCGGGTTCTCTTTATATGGCCTCCAATAATTAAGATTAAGTCCCACCCTCATTCAGTTGGACCACACTTTAACTTGAAATAATATCCTCAAGGGGTCATATTTACAATGGGTTCACACCCACAGGAATGTGGATTAAGGTTAAGAACATGTGTTTTGGGGATACGTAATTCAACCTATCACATCTTCCATATTATATAAATACTTGGGAATGGTTAACATGCCCTTTATTGTTTACCATTCCTTTTCATGCATTCATAACATTAAATATATTTTGTTGAGTACCTTTTCTATGAGGAACACTGTGCTTGGGACACTAAAATGAAAGACAGTTTGTTCTACAGACAAGAAAACCAACATCATTGGTGAGGGACTAAAATAGAGGTATGTGTGAGGTGCCATGAGAGAAAACGTAGAGGATAGTTAGCTGAACAAATTGGGAGGACTGAGAAGGCTTCATGGAAGAGGTGACATATGAGCTTGACTCACATGAAGGATGAAATAAAACAATCTACCGAATATGTACTGTGTGTGTACAGATATATAGATCAGATATTTGATTATCTGTTATTTAAGATAGTGGAATTTATTATACAAGAGAGATGAAATATGAATTCACAAATGAGATTTATACTGATTGAGAGTTGACAGCTCAGGAAGCAGTAGCATTTTAGCTATATATTAAAGGATGGGTAGTATTTTGATATACAGAGATATAGGAAAGGGGACACATATGGAGAGGGTAGAAAGATATATTAGAAACAGCTTAATCAAAGGAACAAAAGTAAATACAAGCAGAATGTGTTGAAAATAGGGCAGATCCAGATGTTCTGAGATTAAAACGTATAATTTATGAACATCTTTAAGAAAAACAGTACAAAATTGAAAATGAAAATTAGATACAAAAGCAAATATTTATTTAGAATGAAAGATTAAATCTCATTAAATTACTGGAAGCTTGGAGACTCATGACTCTTTCTTCTGAGATTTCTTTAGGCAATTTACCAGAAATGTTTGCATAGAAATGCTTCCTGATTGCAACCTTACTTCCCGGTCCTCACACAGAACTCTCTACAACTTCCAGCAACTTGAAGCATTCAAGGTGGCCTGTGTAATTGAGGGACCCTAGAACATCAAGTTCACTAGGCTCATAGTAATTCTGACTTAATTAGGAACAGTAAGGTGTATGTGTAGAGAAGCAGGGAGGGAGAAAAGCAGGAAGTATGGGAAGAGGAGGTTATATAAGATAAAATTGAAATGGGGGAAAATAGGGTCAACCATGGGACGCTTTAAAAGCCATCTAAGCTCTTCAAGCTTTATTCATTGAGAGAGTCTACAATTACTTATTTTCTTGTAATAGAAACTACACAGAAATTGAATCTGTATTTTTCCTGGAGTTAAACTACAGTGGAATATGCATTTATATAGAATTCATTTGATCTTCACTCTAACCTAATGTGTGCTGTATATAGTGAGATGACTAATGATAGGGTTTTAAAGCCTACTTTAGTTCTCATAAAAATGTATTTCTCCATGGTTCAATATAGGGTTCACTGTTTGTGTAGTATAGTTTCATGGATTTTTAAAAATTATTCTTTTACCATATATACAATCTAACACTTCCCCCTTTTATCATATTCAGATTTATATATATATTCAGTGCTGTTAATTGCATTCACAATGTTGTGCTACCATCACCCCATCCATTATCGAAACATTTCCATCATTCCCAATAGGAATCCTGTACCTTTTAAAGCTTAAGTTCCTATTCCCTATCCTCACCCTGTCCCCTGGTAACCTACATGCTAGTTTCTGATTCTATGAGTTTATTTATCTCATTTCCATGTTCTTAAAAAGCCAAAAGTACCAGCAAAAGAAAAATGAATAAAATAATTTTTATTATTTCTTTATCTTTCTTTATAAATGATTTTATTTTGACAACATATTTAGAAAAATAATGGGATAAGCAAGAGAATTGTATGATATGTGTCGGGGATTGAATCATGTCCCCCACAAAAGACATGTGGGTATGAGCCCATTTGTAAATAAGACTTTTGAAGATATTATTAGTTAAGGTGTGGGCCTTAATCTAATATGGCTGAAGTCTTTATAAGCAAAGGAAATTAGACACAGAAAAAGAAGCTATGGGGAGCACCCCAAATCTGGAAGTCAACAGAACTCAAAAGAGAAAGGACAAAATGCCTCCAAATGATTGCCATGTGATAGAAAAGCCAAGGAAACCCAAAGATTGTCAGGCCACCAGAAGATACCAACCCTGGCAGCAAGAAAGCCTTCTATTCTTTGAAACTGTGAGTCAATAAATTCCTGTTGTTAAGCCAACTCATTGCAAGGTATTTGTTTTAGCAGCTAGGAAGCTAAAACCATATGCTACTTTGATGGAGACTTTAGTAATTTGGTATTGTTTATAAATTCCAAAAATAGATATTGGATTGTGTTTGTAAACTGGTCTGATCCTCTGGGCATATTAGATTGTATTAAATTCAGAGGTTTCACTTTTACTTGGTTAAATTAAAATTAGGGCTTTGATTGGCCACGTCAGTAGGACATTGAGTACCTGTTGGTGGGCAGAGAGTCACAGAGAAAATGACATGGCAGAGGAAAGAGTTAGAATTTTGATACTGGAGCCCCAGGAAGTAAATACACAGAGAAGCAGATAGGAAGAAGGAAGCAGGAGGAAGGAGAGAAGGTTCCATTAAACACGGCAGAGGACCTGGGAAGAGAATGAGCCTGATAGTCTACAGCTGACCTTGTGAAGAAAGCAGAGCAGATGAGCCTGGAAAGAAAAAAGCCCCATGGAGAAAGACAAGCTTATGCCAGCCTAGAGCTGAGAACGGAAGGTGCTGGAACCACAGAACCTTAGGAGGAAGAGGAAGACAGATGGCAGAGACCGGCAGCCATCTTGCTCCAACCAGTAGCAACAGACTTTGGTGAGGGAAGTAACTTATGCTTTTGATCTGGTAACTGTAAGCTTCTACCCCAAATAAATACCCCTTTATAAAAGCCAACAGATTTCTGGTACTTTGCATCAGCAACTCTTTGGCTGACTAATAGAGAGACAATACCTTCATTGTCTTTCATTTATAAAAGCAGATAAACTGAGTAACAAGAAGTATGACAAATTGTCAGAAATAATTTTCTTAGTTAGGAGTAAGAGTAAAATTGCATATTGGGTGGGGATGAAAAATATAGCTAAAGCTAAACAAACCCTGTTTTGTCTTTTCTCATCCCTGTTGGACTCCCCATTTGTCCTATAAGGGATAAATCTTATAAGCCACTATAGGATGACATTCAAAATACTTATGTAGCTTGGAAATTACTCTTTCAGTTGTCCCTTTAGAGGGGAATCATAGTAGATTTAACTTCTGCCAAGTCAGGATCAGACATGGGTGTTCTGTGCTTGCAAACTCTATAAATCTGAGACCATTCCATATAAGGGGACTGAGATGTTTTGACAAGTACACTGAGAGAGTTTCTTGTTTTCACTGTTAGCATCAATTTTGAACAAACTCATTGGATAGCACATATATACCTTATTTCCTTTTTCTATCTCAGCCTCTCATAGACACCATACTTTGCCCTTGTGTTCACATTTGTCTCTACTCCTCCCATAGGAACCATCCCTAGCACCCCATGCTATAGTCTTTGATTCTCAGAGTGAGGTCTTCACATTCTCTATATCTGGGTCACTAGAAGAATTTGTTGAAATTCAGGTTCTCTGGGCCCTGGAGTCCATATTGAGGTCTAGGAATCTTATTTTTTACAAGCTCCCCAGATGGTTCTTATGAGTCTTGAGTTTGAAAGTCTCTGTATATCATTAATGTACTCAGCTGGAAGTCAGAAGTTGCTCATCACACCTCACCAGCAGCCAGCAGTATAGTACAGCACTGTGGGTTCGAATGCCTCATTTTTAAAAATCTGTAAATGAGATTGATTTATAAGATGATTTCTATGAATCTTCTAACACTACTACTCTATAATACTAAGTTAGATTCTGGTACAGTCTTTCTTCGTTAGCTCTTTCGCCTTTCCCTTTCCATATCATTCCCTAGTTCAGAGGTTCTCAAAGTGGGGTTCCAGGACCAGCAACATCAGAATTACCTGGGAACATAAAAGAAATATAAATTCTTAGGTTCCACCCTCTTTTATTAAACCAGAAACTCTGGGAGTGGATCACAGCCATCCAGATGATTTGGATGCATGCTAAAGTTTGAGAAATACTGCTCTAATCAATTCCTTTCTGTTTTAATTTGCTATGTTGCTGAAAGCAACCATAAGATGGGTTGGCTTAAAATGAGAATTTTTAAGCTTACAAGCTTACAGTTTTGAGATGTGAAAATGTGCAAATCAAGGCATTATATTTTTTAATTTAAAAAATTATTTTTTAAAAAAGATATTTCAATTACATAAATGATACATAAAAAATGTAGGGGATTCCCATATGCCACACTCCCTACCCCTCCCACACTTTCCCATATTAACAACATCCTTCATTAGTGTGGTACGTTTGTTACAATTGATGAACACGTATTGAAGCATTGCCACTAAGTGTAGATTATAGTTTACATTATTGTTTAAACTCTCTCTTGCACAATTTTATAAGCTATGACAAGATATGTAATGACCTGTATCTGTCATTGCAACGTCATTCAGGAGAATTCCAATGCCCTGAAAATTCAAGGCATTATTAAGACAATGCTTTCCTCCTGAAGACTGGCTGCCAATGATCCTGAACTCCTCTGTCACATGGCAAGGCATGTGACGTGCGTCATATATGGGTGTCTGCTGGTCTCTCCCTTCTTTTCTGGGTTTCATTGCAATCTGCTTCTTGCTTCTGTGGCTTTTTTTCTTTTTCTAAATTCACCCCATTTATAAAGGACTCCAGCAAGAAGATTAAGACTTACCGTGGACCACACATTAACTGAAGCCACCTCATGTAAATCTACTTACAATAGATTTTAACTCACAGGAATGGATTAGCTTTAAGAACATGATTTTCTGGTGTACATACAGTTTCAAACTACCATGCTGTCCTTTCAATTTTCACTGCCTACTAATAGTATCTGTTAAATTAATTCACACTAAATTCTTAGCAATATTTGTATTTCAATAAAAAGTCTTGGTAGAAGAGGAAGTTGTAAGCCCAATGAAATAAAGTACTAATAGGAAAATTTATGTTATTATTACTATATCCTGAAAGGCAAGTATTTTGAGAGTGTCAAGCAATTATATACATTTTACTCATTCTACAGATGAGGTCATCCCATTACCAGTATCTTATTCCTGCTTATATCCATCCAAACATACTAATCCCTTCCTAGGTCTCTTATCTACAGAAGAAAAAACTAAAAGATAAACTAATCCATGCTGATGTGTGATTATTTTATCACCATCTTGTTGCTTATGATTTCACTGGGGATTTCCAGAGATAATCTGTTAATCCCACATGTTGGAAAATCTAGGTCACATGGTAGGTGGATGATATAGAAAGAGAACCTCCGTGAAGCATTCTCTATCCTCTTATGAGCTATGATCTTTTGCTTTCCAAAGCAGAGTTTAGATTTACACAGGGAATATTTATTTTAAAAAACTAAAGAAGTACTCACAGGAAATCTGAATGTTGTCTTACTTTATTTGAAAGAGAGTTAAAGAACTAAATTTACACTGAAATTCTCCATTGGAGAAGGGAGCTCTGCCATTTTGACCTGATCATGTGAAAGAGCGGATTCCAAGTTGACCTACAGCTGCAGAAAGGCAGAGACATCCCTTGAGACTGAGAGAGGAGGCGCAGAAAAGACAAGTCCTATGCCTGGTTGCCCAAAACTGAACTCCAGGAGATGGTAGGTTCTAAGAAAGGGAAGACAGAGACCTCATCAGAGATCACCTGCCATCTTGCAACATGTCAGGATCAGCAGTTGCTCACATTGATGAGAAAACATCTCTGATAGTGCCTTGATTTAAACATTTCAAGGTGTTAGAAATATAAGATTTTACCCAAAATAAACTTCCCATTATAAAAGCCAACCCATTTTTGGTACTTTACATCAGTATCCTGTGGCAAACTAAGACACCTAGATTGCGTTCTGGCAAAACCAGCAATCCAGAAACACCAACAAGCACAGACAAAAAAAAAAAAAAGCATCAAGAAAACTCTGCTCTTACTAACCAAAGGACCAGGAAAGGGGCAGCCTAGCAAGGCCAAGAAATTTTAAACAATAACTTCTCTATTCTAGCAAAACAACAGCAAAAACTGTGACACCACTCCTACCCCTACTAAAAAAGATTGAATGGGGAACCTAAATTCCATCCTCACCAGTGGTTACCCACCCCATGCCATCCCACTGGCCATTGTGGTTTCAGAGTAGGCAACTGGGGAACCAAGAATTTTATCCCTACAGGAATTTTATCCCTCCTACTCTCTCCTGCAGTGTCAGGGAAGATCAGATGGGGAAGTTGAAATTCCAACCCTATCCAGCATAAAGAGATGCCTACCTTTCTCTGCTGGGGTGGTATCAGAGGAGGATAAATGGAGACTCAATAGTTTCACCACTACCTTGTAGTAAAGCAACTATGCCCTCATCCCTCCAACCTCACCCCCTATGTCAGTGGAAGCCATATGGGGAACAGTAGCAGTTGTAAGGAATTCCTGCCCTTCCCAGCCAGGGTTGTATCAGTGGAGGCTTACTGGGGTTTTGAACTCCTGCTCACACTCAGCAGTAACAAGGAGCCACATAGGTGTCAATGGAGGTGATTGGGGAACCTGGACTTACAACCCCACATGGCAGTACCGAGGTAGTATGCAACATTTCCCCATAGAAGACATGCCAAAGTAGGCCTACTGAATAAAAGATTTAAATGAGATCCAGAGTCTCATAATGTAATGCCCCAAATATACGGATTTCAATTGAAAACCACTAATCATACCAAGAGCCAGGAAAAACTCAACATGAATAAGAAAGAAAAATCCACAGATATCAACATCTAGATAACATAGATATTAAAACTGTCTGACAAGGATTTTACAGCTGACATCATAAAAATGGGTCAGTAAGCAAATGCAAACTTGGTCGAAACAAACAAAAAAATAGAAAGTTTCAGCAAAGAAAGAAGATATAAAGAAGAATCAAACATAAATTTAAAATAAAAAATAACATAACCAAAATAAAAACTCACTGGATGGACTCAATAGCAGAATGCAGAAAAGAGGAAATAACCAGTGAACTTGAAGTAGAATAGAAATTACCCAATCTGAACAATAGAGAGAAAATAGATTGAAAGAAATTGAGGGACCTGTGGAAATATAACAAAAGAGCTAATATTTGTGTCATTAGAGTCCTAAAAGGAGAAGATATTGGATTTGTTATTTAAGAACAACCAAAAAAGAAATCTTCAGGACCAGATGGTTTCACTGGAGAATTTTACCAGAAGATTAAAAATTAACACCAATTCTACACATCTCTTCCTGGAAATAGAAGAGGAAGGAACACTTCCAAACTCATTTTATGAAGCTAATGTTACCTTTCTAACAAACCACAGAAAGACGGTATAAAAACTAAAGCACTACAGATCAATATCCTTCATGAATATAGGCACTAAAATCATTAACAAAAGATTAGAAAATAGAATTCTACAGTAAATAAAAAGAATTATGAATCATAACGAAGTTGGTTTATTCCATAGATGCAAGACTGATTTGAAAACTAATCAGTATAACTCACCATATTAACAAGTTCAAGAAGCAAAATCAGATGATCATATAAATTAATGCAAAAAAAAAAAGTATTTGACAAGATTCAACACCCTTCATGATACAATCTCTCAGAAAACTAGGAATAGAGGAAAATTGCTTCATCTTGATAAAGAGCATCCACATACACCTACAGCTAACATACTTAATAGTAAAAGACTGAATGCTTTCCTGATATTGTGAACAAAGATGTCTACTTTCACTGTTCTTATTCAACATAGTGCTGGAAGTTCTAGCTAATGCAATAAGGCAAGTAAAGTAAATAAATGGCATATAGATTAGAAAGGAAGTCTTCATTGTCACTGACATGTAGAAAATCCCAAGGAAGTTACAAAACTACTGGACCTTAATAGGTGAGTAAAGTATGGCCACAGGATATAAGATAAACATACAAAAATTAATATAACTTCTATATATCAGCAATGAACACATGCATACAATTAAAAATCAAATATTTATAATCCCTTAAAAATGAAATACTTAGGTGTATATTTAAATAACATACACAGATGAAAAAATATATATACCAAGTGTAACCTATAGATCATAGTTAGTGGTAAGTCTGATCAAGCTTTTTCAAATGTTCCACAACAATGTAAGGTGTTGGTGGAGGGGTAATGTACAGAAATTCTGCATATTAAGCATGATTGTGTTGTAAGTTCACAACTTTTCTAACAAAATTTTCAATTAAAAAACATACATAGGACTTGTGTGCTTAAAATTATAAAATGCTGATGAAAGAAATCAAAGATAGATTGGAAGTATCATCAACAAAGTAAAGATGTCATTTCTCACTAAATTTATATCCAGATTAATGTAATTCTTATCAAAATCCCAACAAGTTTATATATATATATATAGTAAATTATTGTAAAATGTTTGTGGAAAGGCAAAGGAACTAGAATAGCTAAACAATTTTGGAATTGAAGAATAAAGGAGAGGAATCACTCTGCCCAATTTCAAGTCTTATTATATAACTTCAGTACTTTTAGAAGAAAATATAGGCAAAAATCATTAGGACTTAGAGCTTGGTGCAGAATTCTTAGACTTGACAACAAAAGCACAATCCATAAAAGAAAAATTGGACTTTATTAGATTTTTAAACTTTTGCTCCATTAAAACTCCTGTTAAGTGCATTAAAAAAAACGAGCTACAAAAGAGAAAAAACAACAAAACAAAACGAGCTACAAACTGGATGAAAATATTTGCGAAGCACATGTCTGACAAAGAACTTGTATTTAGAACAAATAAAGAACTCTCAAATCTCAACAATTAAAATAATCCAATTAGAAAATTGGCAAAATACGTGGAGAGACATTTCACCAAAGAGGATATAAGGATTGCAGTTAAGCGCATGAAAAGACATTCAATATCACCAGACATTAGGGAAATTAAGATCACAATGAGATATCACTGTCTGCCTACTAGAATAACTAAAATAGAAATATAGTGATGATACCAAAAGATGGTGAGGATGTGAAGAAACTGGATCTGAAATATACACTTACTATATGACCTAGCAATAACACTCGTAGGCACATTTGCCAGATAAATGAATACATATGTCCACATAAAACTTTGTACTCAAATCTTCAATGCAGTTTTATCTGTAATAACCAAAAACTGGAAACAACCAAAAAGTCCTTCACATGAATGGTTAAACAATCTGTTTATAAAAAGGAAGAAATTATGCTACAACTTGAATGAATCTGTAAAGAATTATTCTTAGTGATAAAAGCCCATTCCAAAAGGTTACATATTGTGTAATTCCATTTATATAACATTCTTGAAATGACAAAATTATAGAGATAGATAACTGATTAGTGGTTACTTGGGGTTAGGAATGGTGGGAAAGGATTGTGACTACAAAAGGGTACCACAGGGAGATTTCTGTGGTGATGGAACAGTTCTGGGTCTTGATTGTTGAGGTGGTTACACAAATCTACACATGGCATAGATGTATATTCCCATACTTTTACCAGAGTCTTTATTCCCAGCCTGCTGTGAAGCCAGTATTCTAGCCCAACAGCTTTCTGCTATTCAACAGTCTGCTTTTGTGTTTTAGGCCTCTAACATTCCCTCTACCTAGTGTTCTTCTTTTCTCATCTCTTTCCATTTTCCTGCCAATAATAGTTAATACTTGCCAAGTGCTCATTAGTACCAGCAAACATACTAAGACTTTTACTGCATTTTCCAATTTTAACTCTCACAATTAGCCCTTCAAATAGGTACTATTATTGGGCCCATTATACAAATAAGAAAACTGAGACACAGAGAGGTTTAATTGTCTAAGTTCAGGCACTCAGTACAGCATTAGCAAAACTGGGAAAGAAGTCAAAATCCATATTATTAGTAGAATGAATATCTAGTCTTCAGTGGAAGACCTTAGGAAAGTCATTAAGGTGGATTCTAAAATTATAGTAATAATATTTATATTTTACATAATTTAAATTTACAAAGAACTTTCATATTAACCTCTGTCCTATTTCATTTTATGTTCCGGAGTATTTCACTTCTTAAGCAGAACTTGAAGTTTGGCAAGAAAAGAAAAAAAAAAGTGAAGGAGACACTACTTCAAAACTTAATTACTTTCACATTTGAACACAAAGCTTGAAATAATAAGATTATTTTAATATTACTTTAAAATTACAACTCATTGTTGTAATAAAAATAATAAAGTAAATTTTTAAAGGCTTACAAGAATTTCAATAGAACATTGATTTCCTTAATGAAAATACAGAAATTTTGATGTCTTCAATATTCAAAATATAAAATCATAAGTTTACTTGAAAATTATAAATACCACTACCACCCCTCACCACCACACACAGGGCTTATTAATTGGAGGGTGAATTTGGTGTTATTAAATATTATCCATGTTTTGTTTAGTTTACGCCTCCTACCAGTTGACTAGGATAGACTTTTATAAGATTTAAAAGGCTTTTGTTTGTTGAACAAATGCTTTATATTCACTGTTGGGAAATAGGTTAAGCCTGCTGTGTCAATTAGCTAAATTGATGAGAACTTCAATTGGTCCTGGGGTGTGTTAATTTCCCGAGGTGAACCTATTGAGAGAACCACTTAAATAAACTTTCACATTTGGGAAAGCTTTCAAATGCACTTGACTTAATCTGAGATCTGGTTACCATACTTATACACATATTAAATGCCTTAAATCCTTACATCACCATTTTTGATGTTGGGTTAATCTTTGGCTCCCTCTTCCTTCAGTTTTTTCATCTACCTCCTACTCAGACAAAAGGAAAGTGATATGTCCTGAACACTCCAAAAGACAAAATTAAGACCTGAAAATTACTGTTTATTGTAAGGAAGAACAATCTCAAGGTTGTAGCAAGATGGCAGCATGTGTTGTTTGGGGGTGGATTATGAATATGCATATGTGTACTTGTTTATGTGTGTACCTGAGCAGATCCTTTACATATATAATCACATGTTTTCCTAGGAGACCTATAAATTACTTAGTCCCATCTTACAAGTGCAACAAACCAGGGTTAGAAAGGTTAACTGCATTATCCAATGTTGCCTGGCCAAACCAGGATTTAATCTGACTTCAAAATCATGCTTTATTTTTATACTATGCTATCACATAAAAGATAAGCTGCACAAAGTGGAGGGAATGTTAGTATATGGAGGACATATACTAAAAGGAATTGGAGCATTTGCTGCTGGGGTTGTGCTAAGATTTTAAGAGGTCTTGAAGATACCTCAGGATAACTTCAGGGTCCAGTTTATTTCAGAAGTGTCTTGAACTTAATCAGTAAGATCCTGAAAATTCTTAGGGCATCTCTTTCCTTTGGCAGGTCTTTGTGACACACAGAGTGGCAACAAAAAATAAGCCAAACAGGCCTCTACAGCCTAACCTCTTTTGGTCTGTACGGCTAATTAGCAGATTTCTACCCAGTCACCCTTCCACTTTCTGTCCAGTGCTGGTGGCCTATTGAACACCTCAGCTTCCATGTTTATCCATATTCATTCCTATGAGATTTTTACATTAATTTCACTTCAATAACCCTCCTTCTAACTACTCTGAACTTTTTAATCCCTACAAATGCCTGAAAAACTATTACTCTCAAATCTCCATCTTCAGCCTAGACCACTTTCCAGACCAGCTTTTGAATATATCCATTTCTTTAGTGCATCCTATTGCCTGGATTTTCTACAGCTTCCCCAATCTAAAACAAACAAACAAAGAAAAAAACAAACAAAGAAACAAAAACATAAAACATATATACACCATGATCTTCATCATTGCAGCTACATTCTCTTTGATTCTCCAAAACAGTAGACTTTGAATGTACCTTTGTCTCCTAGCACTTATTATTGTTGCTTCCAGACATTTCCTCTATAAATTTCTGGCTCTCATGTCACTAATCTATCAGCACCTCTCATTTCAGACATCTCTTGCTCCCTGGGGTCACTCTTCCTCCTTCTTGATTTTAGCACTGGGTTCATTGTTATTCTCTCCAACATCACTCCTATCTTAACTCTGAGATTTCACAATCTATGAAGATTATTCCAGTATTTAGATCTCTCAACAACTTGATTTCCTCCACCCTACCACAGCCACACACTCTCATGATTTTATCTAGTGATTATATCCAATGAGATCCATAATCTCAATATCATGCTTCCCACTTTTTCACTACCAGCTCCTCTCATATTGGCTTCCTTCCTCTAGTAATCCCACTCTAATAATCCTCTAACAATCAGGACATACCTGACCCTTTGATTTCTCAGTGTTACTTAGCCCCCTTAAATTCTTACTTCCCTTTTATTCAGATTAAATTCTATAGTCAATTATTATAATTGTTCTGGTCTTTTTCACATACATCAAACTTTTTGCCCTTTGCCTACAGCTATACAAATGACTGTGTCTGAAGAAAAACACACAACCAAACTGCCTGGCCACTTTTTATACTCATGATCACTAACCTCAAATCATTCATTCATGTTGCCCCAACATCATATTTTATTTTGCTAATCCTAGTATGCTTCCACTAAAGAAGAGGAATGTTTCATAACTTTTCTTTTCTCCATCTTCCAAATCCTCTTCCTTCATCCCCATTCTTAGCTGATGACTTGCTTGCTGTTTCAGAGCTGGCTACATAATTTGCACTACTTGGTGCAAATGGAAAATATAGGGCCTCTTGCTTCAAAAACAGGAAAAAGTGCCATCAAAGGTACTAAAATATAAAGCCTTTCTCTTCCCTGTCTCTCTTGCAAAAATACCATACTATCTAATGTCATCCCAAGTAAAGACAGACAAAAAAATTTGTTATTAGTATGAAATTTACCATTCATCTTTATATTGTGCAATGTCACTTTTAAATGCAAATATAAGCATTTACCTTATAGGAGGAATCATCCAAATTATACAATTTGCATTTTGTAGCTAGCACATGCATAAGTATTTTGTTCTTACCAGAAAAGTGTAAACACTGCACACAGCTCAACTGTTACTTTTTGACTTCTTGATGTATGTGCATTCTACCTAAACTCTCTATCTGCAGCTTACTAAAGAGTCAGGAGGGACTGAAAGGAAAAGGAATTATAGGTTCCTCTATCTTCTTTGCCTTTCCTTCTGTCATCATTTCTAGTGTAAGTAACTGAGTAACACACGGAAGTACCATGATTAAGAAGGGCTATAATAGGGCTTCTTGGTCATTTGGTTTTCTTAAAATCCTTCCTTCTTCTGAGTGGGAAGTAAATTCTACTTTACAGTGTGAGTGTGGTCCCTTGGAGCTGTCAGCACCTCTGCTTACTCAGTCGTAGACAGGTTTGCCTTGTGCTCATATTGAATCTTATTAAACTCTCAAGCTTTATGGAATTCTTTGTGTATGTGAATGGAATGCCAAAGAAGAGTTGGTATGTATATTATATGTGTCTCCTCTGTTTGCATGCATATTTCATTTTCCCATCAGACTTTTCTTATAAGATATAAGTTCAAAAATGAAATTATTAAGAATTTCATGATGGTAACAGCAGAGAATTAAGTGCTGGGTCCTGTGCTGTTGTAAGAGTTACATGGTCACGATGTCGGCTGTGTCCTATTTCATGAAAAATGGAAATTATCAGGAGAGAACTTTCAGAACTGCCTATCACTACACTCTCCCACCAAACGGCCTTTGGGCCCATTATTCTCAGCTTTCCACCTATTCTAATGAACAATTCATACTCTTTTTTTAGGTTCAACCCCTCCATATCTGTGCTGAATCTTTTCACTTCTAATTATTCAAAAACATTGTCTCCCTCCCTTCTGTCTCCTACCTCTTCTCTGCTAGATCACTCTTACGAGCAAACAAACATTGATATTTCTCCCATTTTAAAAAGTTAAAAACATCTGTTGACCCTGCCACTCAATCAAGCTACACCCATTTATCTCCCTTCCTTTAAAGAAAAACTCCTTGAAAGAACTGTTTATACTTATTGTCTCCAATATCTCTCCCCACATTCTCCTTTGAATTTATTCCAATCAGATGCCACCATCCAAGCCATTTCTGATCACAAGTGGCATTGCATTATAAAATTCAATAGTCAGCTTATGGTCAAATCTTCACCTTATTTTACCTCTTGCAGCATTTGTCAAAGTTGATTTCAATCCCTGCCCCCTTTCCTCTATTTCAGCTTAGAAACACTCTCTTCACTTGACTCCAAAGGTGTCTGTTTAGTATTGATCTTACTTTTCAAGCTACTCCAACTGTATCTCTTTTGCTATTCTTTCCCATTTTCCCATCCTCTGAACTCTGAGTCCTTACGACAGGGCTCATCCTTGGCATTCTTCTCTTTAGTATTTGCATTCACTTCATTGGTAATCTCATCCAAACATACAGCTTTAAATGCCATCTAAATGCTGGTGACCCAAATTTTTATCTCCAGCCCAAAAGTCTCCTTTGAACTTCAGACTCATATATTTAACTGCATATATTTCTTCCCCACTTGCATGCTAAATGGGCACCTTAAATTTAATACATCTTAAACTGAACTCCTGATTTGTGACCTCTTCCTCAATTAGCAAATTCTTTCTCTCTCTGACTTCTTCAATGCAGTAAGTGAGAATACCATTACTCTAGTTGCTTAAGTCAAAATTGTGGAGTTATCCTTGACTCTTCTCTTCCTCGCATTCAATCAGCAACTCTGGTTGGCTCTATTTTCAAAATACAGCCACATTTGAAACATTTCTTACCATTTTCATTTCAACCTTCCCAGGCTAAGTCATTTTCTTCTCTCTCTCAGACATTTGTAAGACCCTGCTAATTGGCATCTATGTTTCTGACATTGTCTTCCACACACCGACCCCTCACCCTCTATCCTGTCTAACTTCAGCACAGAAGCAAGAGTTATACTATTTCTCTTAAGTCAGATCTTATCATTTGTTTTTGCTAAAACTCCCCCCATCTTACCCAGAATAAATGTAAAAAATTTTTATGAGGCCCAGTGTTATTTGAGACCCTTTACCTTTTTAACTTTGTTTCCATCCATCATCCTGATTCATCTTTAGTGCTCATCTTGCTTTTCTTTAAACAAAATTTCTCCTTGTACTTACTATTCTTTCTGACTGGAATGCTATTACCTTAGATACCTGCTTGGCTCACTCACTTTTTTCAAGCCTTTATTCAAATGTTACTTCTTAGTGTGTTCTTCCTTGGCTATGTCATCAAAAATTACCTTTCCTTAAGTGAGAATTGGGGTTGGGGAACCAGTGCAAAATGTTATTCTGGCCACTGCTGTTGCTGTGAGTAATAAGCAATCTTTTGTCTCTGACTCAGGAGTGTCATGTCCTCTGCCAGTAACTATGAATCTCCCAGAGACTAATTTGTTAACTTGCAAGTAAAGTGAAATCTCAGACCTTTTGCTCTTCTTGATAATTTTTTTCCTCCAGTGTTCAGAAAGATACATAAATGAGCATATATTAGTTAAATGGCATGACCAAGATTTCCTTAATAACAACAACAATAAAAGCTTAATCATATTCCTATCTTTAAAACTAAATCCCATAATCTTTTTTTTTTTACTTTTTACTACAAAAATATTACAATATTACTGTTAACTATAGTCTAAGTTACATTAGTTGTATTTTTCCCATGTATAACCATATTCTTAACACCTTATAGTATAACATTCTTGTATTTATATTATTAACCACAATCTTTATCTACTACTGAAATCACTATGTTATACAGTCCCTAGATTATCCACTAGCTGTCTTTCAATTACCATTAACCTCCTTAGACTACCCCTTTCAGCCACAATGACATTTATATATCAACAGTGTTTGTTATACTCATTATAATGTGCTACCATCAACTCCATCCATTAATACACATTTACAGTTGACCTTACTAAACATTCTACATACATTCAGCATCAGCTCCCCATTCTCAATCCACATTCTCTCTTACTATCCTATACTCTATAGTCCAGTTCTTTAGTCCAACTCCATAAGTTTACTCATTGCATTAAGTTCATATCAGTGAGACTATACAATATTAGTCCTTTTGTGGCTGGCTTATTTCACTCAACATAATGTCCTCAGGGTTCATCCATGCTGTCATGTGCTTTCTCAGTTTATTTCTTCATACAGTTGAATAGTATCCTTTGTGTAGAGGCCACATTTTGTTTATCCATTCATTGGTTGATGGGCACTTAGGTGGTTTCCATCTTTTAGCGATTGCAAATAATGACACTATGAACATTGGTGTTCGAATATCTGTTTGCATCCTTGCTTTCATTTCTTCTGAATATGTTCCTGATATTGGGATTGCCAGATCATATGGTAGTTCTATATTTAGCTTCCTAAGGAACTGCTGAACTGTTTCCACAGAGGCTGCACCATTTTACACTCCCACCAACAGTGAAGTAGTGTTCCTATTCTTCACATCCTGTCCAGCACTTGTAGTTTTCTGTTTTTTATCAAAAATAATTTGTCCATAGATATGAGGGTCTATTTCCAAACTCTCAGTTCGACTTCATTAGTCATTCTGTCTCTCTTCATGCCAGTGTCATGCTATTTTTACAACTGTAGACAAATAATATGCTTTAAAGTTGGGAAGTGAGAGTCCTCCAACTTCAGTCTTCTTTTTTTAAAGATATTTTTATCTATTCGGGGGCCCTTACCCTTCCAGATAAACTTGACAATTGGCTTTTCCAATTCTACAAAGAAGTGTGTTGGAATTTTTATTGGGATTGTGTTGAATCTGTAAATCAGTTTGGGTAGAATTGACATCTTGATATTTAGTCTTCCAACCCATGAAGACATAATGTCTTTCCATTTATTTAGGTCTTCTTTGGTTTCTTTTAGCAACATTTTATAATTTTCTGAAAATCAGTCCTTTATATCCTTGGATAAGGTTATTCTTAAATCTTTTATTCTTTTAGTCGCTATTGTAAATGGAATTTTTTTCCTGATTTCCTCCACAGATTGTTCATACTAGTGTATAGAAACACTGCTGATTTTTGCATGTTAATCTTGTAACTCATCACTTTGTTTAACTCATTTATTAGCTCTAGTAGTTTTGTTGTAGGTTGTTTTGTATTTTTTTCCTGACTTCCTTCTCAGTGTGCTCATTAGAAGTGTATAGAAATGCTATTGTTTTTTTTTTTTTAACTTTATTTTGTACATTTAATAATTGAAAACATAAGCAATTAAAAACTAAAAAGTAAACACAGATGAATAAATATATACATTTCTCAATTAATTGTAATGGATACATGTAAATTTTATTTTGTTGTTGTTTTGTTTTTTGTTTGTTTTTTTGTTTTTTTTGTGTGTGTGTGAATCAAACAAAGAGGATGTAGAAATGCTATTGGTTTTTGCATATCAATCTTGTATCCCACCACTTTGCTGAAGTAATCTATTAGTTCTGGTAGTTTTTTTGTGAAATTTTCAGGATTTTCTAAGTGTAGGATGATATCATCAACAAATAGTGAAAATTTTATTTCTTCCTTTCCTATTTGGGTGACTTTTATTTCTTTTTCTTGCCTAATTGCTCTAGCTAGATCTTCTAGCACAATACTGAATAACAGTGGAGACAGTGGGTGTCCTTTTCTTGTTCCTGATCTCAGAAGAAAGCTTTCAGTGTTTCACCATTGAGTACAATTTTATCTGTAGGTTTTTCATATATGTACATTATCATACTGAGAAAATTCCTTCTATTCCTATCTTTCAGAAAGTTTTTTTTTATCAAGAAAGGTTGTTACATTTTGTCAAATGTCTTTTCTGCGCCTATTGAGATGATCATGCGATTTTTCTTCATCAATTTATTAATGTGGTTTTGTACTGATTGATTATCTTATGTTGAACCACCCTTGAATACTTGGTATAAAGCCCACTTGATTGTGGTGTATAAACTTTTTTAAGGTGCTTTTGGATTTAGATTCCAAGTATTTTCTTGAGGATTTTTGCATTTATATTCATTAGAGAAATTGGTCTGTAATTTTCTTTTTTGTAATATTTGGTATTAGGGTAATGCTGGCTTCATGGAATGACTTCGGTAGCATTCCTTCCTGTTCAATTTTTTGGAAGAGTTTGAGCAAGACTGGTATTAGGTCTTCTTTAAATAACTGATAGAATTCACCTTTGAAGCCATCTGCTCCTGGACTTTTCATTTTGGGGAGGCTTTTGATGATTGTTTCAGTTTCTTTACTTGTGATTGGTTTGTTGAGGTCTTCTGTTTCTCTTGAGGTCAGTCTAGGTTGTTTATGCATTTCTAGAAATTTGTCCATTTCATCAACTTTGTCTAGTTTGTTGGCATATAGTTGTCCATAGTATCTTCTTGTGATGCCTTTTATTTCTGCTGGTTCTGTATTAATGTCCCCTTCTCATTTCTGATTTTATTTATTTGTCTTCTCTTTTTTTCTTTGTTAGTCTAGCTAAGGATTTGTCATTTCTGCCTGGCTTCTTTAAAGAAATAAAATGTCATCATGTGGAAGGGGAGTTAATTTTTCATTTAGGGAGATAGGTTAATGTCTCCTGATCACAGGTCACATTTATAAAATTGCCTAATCTAATGTATTAATTAGTATTTTCTACTTTAATTTTCACTGGGATTTTGAAAGTCCATGTTCCCAAACAATTGATACTGGGCAATCACGAATCCATGGAAAGAGTCTTCTTTCAGAAGATATATATATTATTTGTCATCTCTAAAACTGTAAGAAATATTAAATAAGTGAAAAAAGTTGATTTATACCAGTAGACTGTTCAAATTAAAGACAAGATATTGCTTCTCAAATTCAATTAAATCCTAACACTATAGATACAATTACATTTGCCTATACAAAGTTTTCCCATCAGAGGTCTTTTCTGAAATAATATTGGGACTTCCAAAAAGGCCCAAATGATGGAAATCAGATGTCTATTTCAACAAAGTTCTTTTGTTGACCATTGACAAATTTTCCAGTGTTCAGCTACCACCTTTCAAGGTAATCAAGGTTCTTGGATAGGATGGTGAAATACATTTATAATAGATTGTTATTCTTATTAATAAAGTTTCCTTGTAGTGTTGGATAAGTATATAAATTCTTATTTTATGCTGTTAACATACCATGAAAGCAATCCCTATTGGAATTCCTCCATACACACTCCAAAAACATGTGGCCCAGTAGGAAAGGAATTGAAGTTACCCATAGACTATGTATACAGCATAATTAGGAGTGAGAGGATATTGCAAGGTTAAATTTACATGTAAGTATGAAAATAAGACTACAAGACCAGCAGAGTAGACTCTGCAGTCTACACCATAGCAAAGAGTCAAGCAGAGATTTCACAGAAGGGAGGAGAGTGAGACAGGGTCACAAAGGTAGCAGGATACAGATACTATCAACAGAGGTTCATCCCCAGAAAAAAAAGAGGAACCCAACTGAGAAAGGGAATACTGGGAATGGATCTGACACTTGGTGGATTCGTGCTCTGGCTATTAGGAAGTTGAAAGAAAGAGGCTTTAAAAATTCTTTCACAAAAGATACCAGCCTTGATAACAGGAGAGGAAGGAATCCCAGAGGGATAGGTAACCCTGGGATGTTTGGTAGTTTACTGGGTAAGGTAAAAAAAGGATATCTAAAATGGTAGTGTTAAAATATCTCAGTAATTTAGAACATCAATACATCAGCAAATCAGAAATGACTTTGCTGAAAATAATCAAAAAGACAACCTTGTGCTAAGATACTGGGTAAGATATACAAACTCCTTCATCTACTCATCCCCATGGTATCATCCACATATTGTTGGTCTAGGAAAATCCAATACATATAAATATGCACCAAAGAAAGTACCCAATATTTATATAAAGTTGTTTTAAGAAAAATAGATAAGAGAAACAAATCTTTTCAACAGACAACTTTTTAAATCTGAAAAATAGAGGAAAATTATAAGGCAACATTCCAGTAAGAATTAAATATAACTGCAGATCAAAGAGCATCAGAAACTAAACATTAAAATTCTGAGAATAAAATGGATCAGTAGTAAGGAGATGTGAAATAGGATTTGAACTCAGGAATAAAATTAAAGCAAAAGATAAAAATCTCCAATAATGAAACTAAATTACATGCTGAAAAAGAGAGACTAGGCATGCTGAGAATACAATAAGAATCACAGAGGATGGAAATCAAAAGAGCCAAGAAAATTCAAGTAAAATGAAGAAAAGCATAAAATACAAAGGAGACAACGTGATAGAGAAGATGGGCCAAGAAAACCAGAACAAAACCAATGTTTAAAACTGTAATTTAAGGAAACCTCCTCAAAATAAAAGATTCTTACCCATATACATGGGAAAATTGAGTAGAATGGCCAATTCCAAGGTTTACCTGAGAGAAAAAAAAATCAGACAATAATAATGAAGAAAAAAATTCTCTGAGTCCCCAGGAAAATGGCCTAATTACTTAAAAAGGAAAGAAAGTCATTTTAGCATTTGATTTCTTGACAGCCACATTGCGTTCAAAGCAAGAGAACAAAGGCATACATTCTAATGAAAGAAGAATTTTATATCCATTCAATTGTCTCTCAGATATAAAAGGAATAGACAAATTATAATTAAACTTGAAGAACTCAGAGAACATTGGATTCATGAGGCTTTCCTAAGGAACCTTCTAGAAGACAAGCTTCATCCAGGAGAAGAATTGAATACTGTAGACTTTAAACCAAGACAAAGGTGGGGTAAAGATGAAAAAATTTTATACAAAAGTTATGTGCCCTGATAAAGTTAAAAAGAGAGCAGGAAAAAAAAAAAAAAAAAAAAGAATGGGAGAAGAATGTAAGATGAGAAAAATCTCATTTGTTGCCTTACTGTCTATAAGTAGAAAACAAATAATATTCTTTAACACTGGAAAACCAGAGTGTAAAAACCTAGGCAAGAGAAAGGGGAACTCAGTGTTAATACAAAGTACAACTAGAATAGAAATTCAAGCCTTTCCAAATACCAAAATAATTCAATATTTTAAAAATAAAGACAACAGACCACAAAAGGGGAAACACAGTAAATAGAACATCAAATAATATGACAAAGCTGAGATGGAATAAATCAATTATATTAGTAAATGCAAATAGGCTTACCTCCCTTTTATGCAAAAGCGCTTACAGAAGGTACATAAAGCAAAATCCAATTATGTGCCATTAAAAAAAAAAAAAGATGTGTGAAAGAGTTAAATAGTTGGTGGGAAAAAATGCAGAGAGCTCTGGCCCTGTCAATCTTCCCATGTCCCCCCTGCCCTTAGGGAGTGATCCACTTTTTAAACAGCTCTAAGGTTCTATGACAAGGTGAAATGTTTTTTTTTTCCTGAAAGGCAAAGGGTCATTTAGGAATTTTTACCTTATTGTATACATAAGTACAACTTTAGATTTAAATCTTAAATTCTTGTAGATGTTCTTGAACCAAAGTACAATGGTCTAAAACAGTGCAGACAGCTATTGAAATTGCGTCGTGTGGACACCTAAAGACTACGAGTATGTTAAAACAGATAAGCCTTTATTTATGCAAGAAATCTTTCTTAATCATCATAGAAACCTTCACAATTCATCAAGAATTAAGTTTACATACACATTTTAGTGCAAACTGCTACATTTATTTTTGAGTGGGCTCAGAATTGCTTTTACTTCTTTACTATGTAATGGCTCATTTCCTACCTTGCTAATAAAAATGTGGTTCTAGGTAAGTGCAAATACAAAAGTATTATTGCTATAGAAGATTTCATAACTCATGTCATTAAATGAAAGGCACATTGAAGGATTATTACTGTGTTTTTATTGTCTTTCTCATTAACAACTTACTAAAACTTTATGGTACCCTGAATTCTGCTAGCCTCAATTATTTTTTTCAAGAACCACAACTATATTATTTTCAACTCACTTATTCTGGTCACTCAAGCCATATAATAATCACTCGGTACTCAGAGAGATTTTTTTTTTTAAATTTGTGTGTATCCACATTGTAATGCACTGATAAGCCTATAAAAGTATTTTATTTTAAATTAAAGACAGAAAGGAAGAAAATACAAATATGTATTATGTATTTAGCACTGCACTAAGTTTCTGTGGAAAACATAAAAATAGATATTTCTATTTACCCCAAGAGTTTACATTCTGTCTACATTTAAATTGCCAGTGCTCTTTAATCAAGAATATATGTACCAAAGCCCTTGCCAGTGCATCTTCGCTTCTGCTAGTTTTCTACTGGACTCAAAAGTCACATTTCTCCACCAAAGATTCTGTGCTTTGTGGCCATGGTGAGTGTCAGTGGTATGCTGGAGTTGGCTTGCAAAATCAATTGTTAAATATTCAGTGGTTCTGTGAGCTGATTGTTCGACTTGTTGACTTGAAATCAACCCTGTTGGGAATATTTACACTGTGGAAATTAGCAAATGCTACACATCAGAACCTTTTCTTTATCTTTTATAAGAGCAGGTTTACCCTCACACTGATTGACAATGTCAGGCAGCTCTTGCTGAAATCTGTTGCTGAAATCAATCTTGTAGTTATGATATTTATTGAGATTTTATTTATGTGCCAGCACTGTGCTAAGAATTGTACATATACTAGCTCATTTATTCTCACACGACCATGAAGAGTTGGGCACACAATCACACAACAGATAAGTAATAGAGCTAAGACTTAGCCAAGCAGTTTGACTTAATTGATTGCTCTCAGGAACACTATGGTGTGATTGCTTGATTTCTGGGAGGCAAAACAACTCCATTTCTATCATCTTCTGTGCCTACCATAGAATTATTCAAATAATAGGGGATCAACATGCATTCACATAATAACACCACATAGGTCCTTTGCCGTACTACATTATCGCTTCATCTTTTTTTTTTTTTTTTTTTAATCGTATCATCTTTGAAATAGCAGTGAGCTATTCCAAAACATAGAGTGGAGAAGATTTATGAAACTTTTCCCTGGCTTTTTATTCTTTCCTGAACATAGCTCTAAAAACTCAACTTTAACTGTAATGGTGGTTGACTTACATATGAATAATTTCCATAATAACTTCTCACTAACAGCAGAGAAGCTATTGCTTTGCTTTTCCTGACTAGGTCTTAGTTTTTACCGATTTTGGTTTACCCAGGTATTCCTGCCATCTAAAACAGTGACTAGCATAGAACAGGTGCTCAATATTGGTTGAATGAAATGTTTTTTTCCTTCTTTGTCCCTTTTGCCTCTTTTCATTGACACAGTCAAAGACCGATTGGGGACAAGATGTGCCTCAAGTAGTTGAAAACCTGCTTCCCACATGGGAGGTCCCGGGTTCGATCTCCAATGCCTCTTAAAAACAAAAACAAAAAACATACAACAAGCAAACAAATGAAAAAAAAAAAAAAACAATTCAGGGGAGCCAATGTGAGCACCAGCTTCCTGCATACGAGGTCCCGGGTTCAATCCCTGGCCCGGTACCTAAAGAAAATCACACTTAATGCCTCCATTATGTTTAGACTCATTAGACCCATGGTCTAAAGTCCCATAATCATGGAGTATCTTTCAAGGTCAATTACAGAAACAGAGACCACCCATTTCTTTTCAGCAGAAAAAGATTTAATACTTAAAAGGTACTTAGACAAAGCACCAACATTTTAAATAAAAACAGCATTTGACATTGCACTTACATGATTCATCTTCCTTGCTTCACACTAATCTGCCTGTTACTGCCTTTACTTAAAATTTAGTAAAAAATTTGAAACTTTAATATTATGGAATTTTGGCATTGATTTTGATTTTTTAAAATATTGCATTAAAATATTTATTTGATTACTAAGTTTTTTGGGCACCTCTTAAATTTTTTACCCGAGGCTAGGACCTCAATCACTTCACCCTAGTCCTGGTCCTGAGAGATGTAAGAAGAGCAATCTTCCTTCTAAGATGATTTTCCTTTGCTTCTATCAGGGCTCTGTAGGACAAACATTTCTGGAATTCCTGAGGGACTCAAGGGTTGTCTCAATTTCAGAGATTTGGACAATAGTACGTAGGCTTATCTATTCACAATTCTTTCTTGTTCCTGGTGTTCAGCCTCTGAGGTTCCAGAACAAAGCAAGGAGAATTCTCCAGGATCCAACACACTTGGTTGGGCTTGTAGTCCAAGGCCCTTCCACCTAGCTCTGTGTGACTAGAGCACCATGGCTCTCAGGTGCTCCATGTGGAATGGTCAAATGTCCTTAGGGGAGCAGCAATCTCTAATACTTTGCTCACTTCCCTGGGCTCCATTTCTCCCCCAGATCCTAATCCAGTAATTATTGACTCTCTTGTTAGCTTTTTTTTCCCCCTCCTGATTTTCTACTGATCCTCAATGAAAGGTTTGGTTTGAATGAACTGACTAGTCATTAATGGGAATAGAAATCCAGGATTGCTTCAAAAACCTAAATTGCCTTGGATAACCTATCTACCTAAATCCCTTCTAATAATCATATGATTCCTCTAGGCCCTTGTTGTACAGATAGGTAATGGAATGGATAAGTCTATTTCATTAAGAAAAAGTTTTGCTTCCAGAAAAGAATTTAAATACTACTTAGTGGAGTCTTTGGGTTAAAAAAATCAAGGAGCTCAAAAACCATGTCATCCATCATTGTAGAATATTTGCTTGTGAAAGAGATTCTTATTTTGTAATGACCTTATTCCTTACATTAAAAACTCCTGGAAATCATTTATCACTTTCTTCCTTTACTGATTTAGCAGAAAGAGCATTCATGGTCTGTTTTACTGTGCTAAAGGCTGCCAAGGCAATATACCAGAAATGGGTTGGCTTTTACAATAGGGAGTTATTAATGTATAAGCCTACAATTCTGAGGCTGTGAAAGTGTCCACATCAAGGCATCATCAGGAGATGCTTTCTCCCCGAGCTGTAGCTGTGGGCGATCAAGCACATGGTAGTGTCTGCCAGTCTCTGCCTTCTCCTCTAGGTTCTGTGGATTTCAGCTTCTTTCTCTTGTGGCTTTCTCTCTCAACTTCAGTGGATTCCTCTCTGTCTCTGCAGCCTCCTCTCTCCTGTTTACAAAGGACTCCAGTAAGAAGACCAAGACCCACCCTCTGCTATGCCTCACTGAAGCAATCCAATCAAATGGCCCTCAACTGAATCCCATCCAATCAAAGGGTCAAACTCCCACAGGAATGGACCATTTTAAGAGCATAATTTTCTGGGGTCCACAAAAGACTCACACTACCACATGGTTCTTAAATCTTTCTGTATCCATAAAATACTTTGATAATCTAATAAAAGCTATAAATTTTTTTCACAGAAAATTTGCATTTGCTTAGATGTTTGCATGTAAATTAACGGGTTTCTTGTAAATCAGGCATACATGAACATAATACTATTACACAGGTACAATTACATGAATACGATTTAGTGCTCACTGAACAGTATAGATTTATTTGATATTAGTGATAGCAAACAAATTTCCATGTGTTTTGGGCCAGCTCTACAATAGCCTGGTATGTTCCAATTCCTTTGTATATCACATAGGTAGGAATGTGATAATAACAGTAAAAAATATATAATGGAATCAGAATATTATAGGAGAACTGAAAAAGAATTTCATGTTAAGCAATAAATGAGAATTATTGAAGAAGTAGAAGGATGAAGAGAAGGAGAAGAAGAAAAGAAGATGTGGAAAGAAGGTGGAGGAAAAGGGAAGAAGGAGGAGGAGCAGGAGGAGGAAGAGGAGGAGATGATGGCAGCACCTGGGAAGATTAGATGTGCTTGGAAACAAAATCAGGGGCTAAGCATTATGAAACACTCATTGTAAATTCTGAGTAAGGACTGTGTTAAATCACTATAATACCACTGTTCAGCAACGGAGAGGTATGCAACACAAATGTAAGAAAATTCCTCAAAGGGGAATTTGAGTGAGAGTGCTGATCCATATCTGTTTGGAGGAATGGGAAATGGAAGCTGATCATGTAAGAAAATGAGAGAGAGAGAGAGAGAGAGAGAGAGAGAGAGAGAGAGAGAGAGAGAAGGAGGAGGAACCTGGCCCATGAGAAGAAGAAAAGGAGTTGGAGTCTGTTCTCTGGAGCTAAAATTTTGGAATAAGTCATGTGTTAAAACCAGTTCACACACACAAAATTGGGACTAAACTTTGGAATTTTGTGTAAAATAGGGAAGGCTCCATCACCACAGTTGGCTTATTATTCCTTCAGAGCTCCCATGGTACAAAGGCAATTGCAAATGCAAATAAGAAATTAATTCTTTGGGGAGGGGGATGGTTATTGAACTTTTAACATTATCAGTATTGGTGATTTCAATTTTACATTGCCCTTTGTACACTACATTAATCATTATACAAATTCATAAAATCCTGGAAAATTCCATTCCTGGGAGGTCCAAATGTAGTTGATACAACAACTACTTTGAGTCTAAAGGATTAAAGTAATTAAATGTATATTAATCCCTCCTGAGCCACACAAAGCTCTGATTTATCCCAGTACCACCAGAACTTTCTTTATGCTTGTAGAGTATGCAATGGTGAATGAATTTAGCATCTCTTCCATTTTGTTTCAAGACTTCATGGGATTTTGAATTTAAATTTTTGCCATCCATAGTCACTGTTTATACTGTAATTTTATTTAAATTATATTTTTCATTCAGAGATCAGGAAATCCATTAGAATGCCCCCTTACCCCAGTGTGTCAAAGGAAAAGGGGAAAAAACTCAAAGCAGAAAAAAATTTCTTAAAAAATATAGCAGGAAATATGTACAATAAATCATTTCATAAACATCAGAACTTTATTTCCTTCACTCACTTGTGAAGACATTCTAATTTTAAATGAAAACAGGTAATCTTGGTATATAAAATTTAATTTGATAGTAATTTGATAGTAACCTTTGTACATGTCCCTATAACAAAAGCAAAAATCATCTGCTTCTGCACTCATTAGAAATTTGTAAATTTTGCTCTCTGAGTCCATGGCTTTGCTCTTACTCAGTTAACATGAGGAAAATAAAAGGTCTTTCTTACTGACAATTTCTAATTCTTCCAAATTGTATTTTGCAAGAACAATCATATGCATCTGCTCATGTCCTAAGCAAAGAGAATATTGTTGCTATATCAAGGCCCTTTTAATTAGGGCCTTCAGAATATAAGGCTTTGATGAAATATCAGAAAAATGTTATGATTTAACCAAGAATTATCTTCCTCAGTTAAAGAGGCAGGACTAATTTATGCCTTTATGCTTTTAACCCCATCATATATAGGTCTAATATTTCTGCGGTCCAACAGTGTTTTTTCATTTGTTGCAGAATTCACAAAGTTTTCCTTAAAGGAAAATTTGTGTTTTTAAAAATGAAACACAAGCTACATAACTAACCTTAACTGCCTGAGATCATCATAAATGAGAATTATTACAACAAAAAAATGGTAGTACATTGTTTGGGGCAACTCTAAACACAGTTGTATATTAATTAGCTTTTTCATATATACAATTCTTATTGCTTCTTTTAGATTCAGACCTTTTAAGTCAGGGATCATGCTTTCACCACACTGAAATCACTCTGAGGATCTTAACAATTCTGGAATCATCAAAATGACCTAATAAGTTCTCCTTCACTGGACTTACTGATTTCAAGAATAAAGAGATTAAGGAACACATTGGATTAAATAAAGATATAGTAATAAACATCCATCTGAACAAATATCTTTTATTTCAAGATAATTTAGGTAATTATTGTATTTCAATAATTGAGGAACTAATCAAATAAACCATTCCTCTTTAAGGATTTCCCACTACAGAGATAAATGAAATGTCAGAAACTGCCCAAATGAAAGATAGCTTTATAATCCACCACTAGCACTTCAGAGTAGCCAGAAGATTAAGGATGTAGATGCAAGAAAATAGAATGGATCTATATTTTTAAAAAATCTGAACACTAATCTCTGGGTTCTCCTTAAAGAAAGGATTAACATCCAGGCCACAAGCTCTACATATTCAAACAACGCTTTAAATTAGTCTCTTTCAAATTCTCATGAAGAGAAAGGTGAAAACAATAATTTAAAAATGAACATGGGAGAAATAGATAATTGTAGGAGAAGGAAAATTCCAGAAAGAATAACAACTGTGATTAATTTCATTTATTCTGAGTTAAGAGAAACTATTACATGATTACTGTGAGATTGGAATGCTATGAAAATGTAAGAAAACAAAGAAAACTCTTAGAAATAAAACATAATAACTGAATGCTTTTTAAAAATTCATTTGGAACATTCTTGAAAGATTATAAAAATGGAGAACAGATTACTTATTGTTAGGGGATAGGGGCAAGGGAGCAAGAGTGAATGGGTGATCTTTGTGGTGATGGAACTGTTTCGAATCTTGATTGTGATGGTAGTAACACAAAACACAGCCCTAGCTTGTAAATGGCAAGGGAAATAATTGCGGCCTTCACTATTTGTAGTACTTATGTGAGAAGTATTGTGATTTACTGACTGTTCACATTTTTTTTTCAATGATACTGTTCAGTCTATAAGAATAGTCAGTATCTTCATATACCAGCAATGTGTGCCATCATCCTAAATTTATTATAGGTGTCTACTAAGCAGTTCACATTCCCAGGTCCCTACAGAGTACAGATTTTGTGAACTATATTTTAGCAATGGAAAATCAAGATTCTGATCTAGATAGAATTTCTTTATTTATTAAAGAATAAGATATATTCCAGGATCATGACTGAGCATGATAGTCTAGTAACACCTAAGAAAACAATTTTTCTTTCTAATCAACTTGAAGTATATACACCCTTTCACTTGAACTCTAATAACTCAATCTAAAGGCCCTAGTCCTTTACAAGCACATCAAGACAAGTTTGGGGAATTTAGGTTCATTAACCAAATTTATCTTCTTTTCCACAAATACAGACAATTTAGTGTAGAGAATAATATGATGATTTTGGAATTCTCTTGATTAGACCAATCTCTGCATCTGTCCTGCTATCTGCTCACTCACCTCAATCTAGACTTTGATTTATTTAGACAAATGCTTTTAAGTACAATTTACCTAAAAATATCAGAGATTACATACAGGTATAAAGTTTACAAATCCAGTACACTGTCTGGGTGTGTAATTTGGAAAAATTTGTACTTGAAGTCTATTTTCTAACTGCTTATTATGTTATGTTAGTTCTTATCATCCTTGGCCAGATGCTAATTTTCCAGATCAGTGGTTCTGAGGTCAATGTCTGAAATACAAGTAAGCCTAGTTTTAAATTTCTTATTCATAATTTCTGACAGAGTTTCTCAAATAATGTCAAATATTATATTTAGTGTTTCACTTTGGGCTAATTTACATGGGCTTAAATGCCTTTCTTTATTCAGAGCCTCTCACTTTTATGTTGGGGAGCCCGGAAGGAGAAACTCAGGGAGGAAAAGATCTCAACTGACCTTCTGCCTAAGTTAAAATGTTAAAGGTGAAAATTGAAGCTATGCTACTAACTTTATGTCAAATATTTGAAAGATTGCTGGTAAGTCAAATGAAAAGAGGATAATGGAACTTAGTCTTCTTAAAAACTTTAATTAATAAGATATACATATATTCAAAATTTATATCTACTTCTAAATACTGAATATAGGAAGAATGCACATCTGATATTGCAAATTTTTGCTGAAGATGATTTTTCTAAGGTTAAAGTAGATATCAGGCAGTAATTAGTAGAAAAATGTATGAAACTTCAGAATTCTGGCAGATTCATACGAAGGCAGACATGTATAATTTTCTAAAGAAAGATTGTTCCCTAACATAAATTGAGTATGACCTTCAAAAAAACATCATATCCAATTCCTCCAGTTTTCAAACTACTGGGATTCAGATTAAGAGGAATATATGTTCTGATTGACATAAAGATAAAATAGGTTTGATAGATTCATTGTTTTCAATATAAATACTCTATGGCTTTGAAATTGAGAAGTCTCTAAACTTCACATATTCATTTAGCATCTAATTTAGATAAATTTCAGAACCATAAGCCTATTTTTGTAAATAATACTCTCTATAAAATTTATATTTAATCTGATTCTTATTTGATCCCATTTAGTGAAAATGCTCACATTCAGATATGCACAAACACGTAAAAATTTTAAAGAGAAGACTATCTTTCGTTATTTAGGCAGGGAAAAGAAAAAAATATACCCTATTTGACATAGAGTAGGCATCAATCTTAAGCTTTATAATAGTCCAATCAACCCAAATGGTTGTGAAAATCAGTTTGGAAACATATGCAGTAAGTTCTAATCTTCAGAGTCATATATAAAATATATATGATTTATATATAATATTTTATATGGTTTGTATATATGATATATACAAATGTAGATGTTTTTTTAAAAGGACACTTTCTGCAGGTTTACAAGTATTCAAATAATTACTGGTATAAGAAGCCAGGGAAGAACCTGGGTGAACAGAGAAACCTGGGTTAGTGGACTCCTGAAGCAAGGAACTATGTCCATTTACTTCATTAGACCTTACAAATAATGGCATTTCCTATGTAAGCCATTATGTAAAAAGGTTGGGAAGTAATTCTGTTAGGCAGCGATTTGCCACTTTCAACCTACTGGCCACATGGCCAGCACCAGCCCTGTCTCAACCTTTGATGCTCAGGAGCTTCTTTGCTTACCTTGCCCCACCTGATCTGGATACTTCACCTTGAACCCTATTTGCGCCTCCCTTTATGGAAATCCGTTTGTTGCAAGGTTTTACCTAAAACCACTCCTTAGAAATTCAGTCACTTGAAGACACCCAATCAATAATTTAAGTGAGTACTCATAGGTAAGGTCCACGAAGTGTTTATAAAGCTATTAGTGTTTCATGATTAAATAGAGAATATTCATGTCAATTGGTGTTTTATTTCAATGTTCCCTGAACCTAGTGCATTCAATCTGAAAAATGGGGGAAATATAAGAAGGCCTAAGGCAGGATTCAAATACGTATAACCTGACTCATATACTGTAGAGCACACTCAGAATTTTAATTATGGCAAAAAGCTGAATGTTTATATCATTAAATTCTGTAAATAAAATGATAATACAGTCCACAATATGAATGTGTGACCCATCCAAGTTAAAAGTTTAGATTATGTATTCTATTTGATGTTTGGAGCTCAAAAGAGGAATTTTTAAAAATAAAGTTCAACAGGGTGAATGAATATTTTTTAAGTAAAAGTTTTATGAAATTAAATGTATGTAGTTATATAAAACAATATTTACATTCCTGTGCTAAGACGTTTATACAATTTACAAGAAGTAAAATCCTAAGTGGTCTCAAATTCTATTGAAAAAGAATGTGAAGAACAGACTGGTTAAAATTTTGCTATGTGGATGGCAGTGCTCTTTTTTTTTTTTTTTTTTTTTTTTAATGGATGCCAATGGATCACTTTGGAGCCATGGGATTGAGTTATGTGGTATTCAGTTTTAGTTCTGATGGGTCCATTAGGATATCTCTTTCATTTCACTCTTTTATTTTTATTTTATTTATAATTTTTTATTTTTTAAAAGATATTTAGATTACATAGACATATTTTTTCACTCTTTTAAATGATGGTTTTGGTTGTGTAATAGTCCATTACATATTTTGAGATTCTGCGGATGAAATTAATATACCAACATATCAGAACAAATGTGTTGTTGAAAAGTAAATGAAATGTTAGGATGCTCATTTTTTATAAATGTATATGCATTTTTAAAGGAATGAATTCTTTGAGCTCGTTGAGATTGATAACCAGGATTATAATGGGAATGAATTTAATGAATTAATATAAATATTAATCTTATTTACCTAAGCAAAGTACTTTATTATCTTTTCTTTCTAAAGATGAGATGTCTCTAGAGTCAACCATTAATGTCATTCAAAAAAGCTATTGTATTTCACTATGTAAAAAGAGCAAACACTATATATTCATTCTTTCCTTTCAAATAATGGCCAGCAGGTCAATGAATTTTGATTTCTGTCTTATTAAATGAAAGATTAAAATTTGGAGACGATTTGTTTCATAGGGTCTCCTGGAAGTTTGGGGACCCAATGGACTATTTTATATATTTTTAAAATGTCTCCAGCTGCTAACAAAAAAAATGGAAACCATGAGAGGGAATTAAAATGTATGTCTCTTCAACTTACTATAGATTCTAAGTTTATATATTTTCTGGCCTCATTTGAGTGGCTGACCTTTCCTGATAGAGTGAAATTTACAAGCGTGCATGTACATTTTGAATTCAGTCAAGAATTTAAAGCACTACCAGATAATAAACTAAGTACAAATTTTACCTTTCTTTGTGTGACATGATGTAATACAATAGGGTTATTTGCCAATGTCTACATCTATTACATTTATCTAAAAATTAATCATTCAAAAGCATAAATAAAAGCATGACTGTTAATAAAAGTGTAAGATTGTTGCTATTTTATTTTCATTCCCTAATTTTATCGTTTATAAACTATTGACCACAATTAGGGCTTCTCAAACATGCTTTATGCCTGTTCAAGTTCCTTCTCCCCTTTTCACCTAAAAGACATAAACACATTTAAAGCATGTCTATTAGAATAACTAAGATATTTATATTTGAAGTGAAAGATTTTATTTCCATTTATAACCATGCTTATCACTGTTTACTGGAACTCACCTGAAAATTTACAGGGAAGACAAGATCATATCAGTCCAGGGACAAAAAGACCTTACAGAATTTGTGTTGAAATAGAAAAAAAAAAATGCATTAATTAAGGCTTAAGAAGACAGTAGGGAAACACAAAGTCATCTCAAAATGATTTTCTGGACTTATCAAAAAGGATTAATGTTCCTTGGGGTGGTTGTTGTCAATCATTATCTCCTTGTAATTGTCCTGGGTGAGTCCAATGAACTGGAAAGTAGGTATTGCAACTCCATTGAGATTCAGGACCCGGCTAGCACATGGACCGCCCAAAGATTGCAGTCTCTTGAACATACACTTATCAACCCTAGTACTAATTATAGGTTCAAATAGAAAGGTCAGAAAAGCCATGTTTAGGGAAACCACAACTGAGTCCAAGTCTGTCACACTTGGGAGCACAAACTCCAAAGTAGGGCTCACTGGCAAGACATCAACTCCTGAGCTATCTACCCTGACTATAGAGTCTGGATGTTTCCAGAGCCCTCGCAAGCCCCACTATTTGAGGTAGTGTTTACTTTGGCAGTCAATGAGATCTTGCTGAGACATGCATAAGCATAACTTCTGGAATGACCTCCTGACTCACTTTGAAGTTTCAGCCATATAAACTCATTTGTCTTTACCTTTCCCCCTTTTGTTTATGGTCTTTTTCGAGTTGCATTGCTAGTTGGTTCTTGGCAGCAATCCCTCAGTGCCAGGGAGGCTTATCCCCAGGAGTCATGTCCCATGCTGGGGGGAAGGTAATGCACTTATATGCTGAGTTTGCCTTAGAGAGAGGTCACATTTGAGCATCAATTAGGCTTTCAGAAGGTAACTCTTAGGCACCCTATAATACTAGGCTAAGTTTCAATTTCAAGAATAAAGGTTCATAAGTACAGTTATCAATATTAAGGCCCATCAATGGACCATCCTCCTTCACTCAGGGGATTCTTGCTGTTCCACTAGAGAACGTGGCAGAGCTCCCCAGGATGGGAATTCTATAGTCTTTCAGTTATTGTGTGAATCTCCACCCACCATGACAATGCCCCATGAACAATTGAACATATTTATATGCACATTTATATGCAATGACCATCCCAAGTAATCAAGAGAGTCTACACCTGCAAGCAAGAGAGTCCTATTCATTTGCCCCATGGGATCAAAGTCCCCTTTCAATTAGAGGTGGAGTGGGTATCACAATCCCAGAATCCTCAGGATTGGGGAATGAACTATGAACTAAAGTATTCTATTTTGACTATAAACTTATTGTGATTCTAGCAATGGAAGAATTTATATCATTGATGTGGAGGCAGTGGACACTGGAGGTTTTGAGGGCAGGGAGAGGGAAAACAAGTGAAAGATGGGGGCATTTTTGTGACTTGGGAATTGTCCTGAATGACATTACAACGACAAATACAGGCCATTACATATCTTGCCATAACCTACAAAATTGTGTGGGAGATAGTGTAAACTACAACCCATGCTTACTGGCAATACTCCAAAATGTTTTCATCAATTATAATGAATATATCACACTAACAAAGGATGTTGTTAATGTGGGAAAATGTGGGAATGTAGGGAGCAGGACATATGGGAATCACCTATATTTTTATGTAACATTTATGTAATCTAAATATCTTTAAACAAAATAAAAATATATTTAAAAAACAGTTAAGTTCTAGTAAAACATTACTTATGACATTAAATCAAAGTTGTTAATTTGAAAATTTTTAACTTTATAGTGTTATAATTAATTTTTTAATTTGTTTTAGTCACATCACTGTATAAAAATATAGGATTTACATCTATCTTTATGTTTTGAACTTCTTAAGCAATATCAAAATAAACATTTATGTCATCATGGGAAGTATGAAAGTTTACATATGTGTGTTTATATATATTTCCACTAAAACCAGCCTGTATATTTTTTTTTAAAAAAAAGGATTAGGGGAGGCTGTTGAGTGCCAGTTTCCCACATAGGAGGTCCCGGGTTCAATTCCCCACTCTCCCCCCCCACCTCCGATACTTTGAAAGAAATTAAAAAGAATGATTAGATAGAGTATCATAAGGTCATTGATTTGATCATGTTCTTTTCTAGCGTTACAAAGAGTTTCTCTATGATTTGACACCCAATGTTTATGAACATAAAAAATATACATATACAAATACTCTAAAGAAACTTAAACCATTTCCCAACTTCATGTTTCTAGATATTTATACACATTCCAAATTTTCTTTTTAATTAATTAAAATGTAATCATAATACTTGAAAATTCTATATTTGAATTTCAAAGTAATTGTCAGAATAAATGAAATGATGGAAGTATTACAAACACATCATCTTCCCTCAAACATTAGAAAGATTTAATTGTTTAGATGTGAAGGAAAAATACTGTGATAACATTGAAAAACTAAAGCAGAAGTAAGGTATACACATAGAATGGATGAAGATAGATATGTCAGCTAAGCACTCAGCTTCTTCAATGAAGTCATGATAATGAGACCCTAAGCACCATATGCTTCCTGTAAACTCTCGTTAAGGTCTGGCTATGTAGTAAAGTGAAGTAAGTGGAGAATGAGTAAGTCAATAGTAACTTCTTTTCTCTAGCAATGCAGGCTGTCCATATGAATATTTTAGGATCCAGAACACTGTTCTTTTATACCACAAGACAGTGGCTTAAACTTTTGAAGAGAAAGACAGCAGGAGGATGAATTATCAGAATGATTGCATCAAAATTATTCTATACTTTATACAAAATAGTCTAGGATTAATTGCTTTTCTTAAAGAGTTTGATACAAACATGACTACTATATCTTTTTTATCTTTTATCTCTTTCAAATTATGTGGTATATGAAATTGTTGAAAATTTGCTGGTTGAGAGAGAGAATGAGTGAAATAAAACACAGAAGTAGAAGATAATTTCCTTTTCAAAAGAAGTCAAAAGACAAACTACTCAGACATATTACACTTTTCTAATTTCTTAGATTTTAAATGTTAGAGTATAATAATGATTTCCAGGTTTCTTTTCTAAACCTCTGAAATCAAAAGTAGCAAATATATTTTTACCTCTTCTACTAAAAATATAAATATAAGAGTTAATGAAATCCAATCTTTTACATTATGAAATAGTCAAATCCATTCAATTACACTTTCCTAAAATCTCTTGAATCAGGTCATTTCTTCCCATCCCACTGCTACCATCTTCCTTGGCCTGGATTACTTAAATTTTGCTATCACTGCTTTCTACTCACTGTAGCCAGCTTTCTTTGTCTTTATGTAATTATTCTAATTACACTAGAAATACATGATTAATTTATGAAAACAATCACTAAATACAGGCAAGCAAATATCATTAAATTAAATAAAAATCAACCTTCACCTCAATTTCACTATTCAGATCAATAACCTGCTATATAATACCCCACATATAAAGAACCAGGTTATTAATTTATGAATTATCTCCAAATTGTGTTTTCTAGTTCACAAATATATATTTTTTCTTTGTTAATCATTTCATTCTGCCTTCTTTTTATTTATTGCATTATTTTCTGAATTATTTGAGTCAGATCCTTAATTCCTTTATTTTCCTTTCTTTCTCTTTTCATTCATAAGATTATTTGGGGCAACAAGTTTTCCTCCAAGCACTGTTTATACTTTACAAGTTTTCAAATATAATGTTTTCTTCACTGCTTTTTTAATGAAATTCTGCAAATTTAGTTTTTATTTCTGCTTTTAACCAAGTTCTTTACTTTTCTTTTTTTTTTTTTTAACTCCCAGAGGGAAGTGATTTATTTGCTTTTTGTTATTCTTTTAAATACTAATTTCTATATTAACTAAGTTGTGATCAGAGACTATTTTTTAAAATTTTACTACTACTTTTAGAGATTTATCACAAATTTATTAATGACTAAGTAAATAATTAAATTTTACAAAAATTCAATGAGCACTTGAAATGAAGTTGTATTCTCTATTTGAGGTCCTGATATTAGTAAACATCCATCAGATCTTCCTTTTTGTTTATGGTGTTTAGGCCTTTTAAAAAATCATTTATTTAAAAAAAAAAAACAAAAAAAACTTCAGTTGATTTTTCTTGAACTCGGAGAGCTGAGTTTAAATTCCATGTGTCTACTCTAACTTTATTTTTAAGTTGCTATTATGTGATATGACTCAGATATTACCAACTGTTAGAAATTTTTGTTTAAATGGATTCTTTAGCATTATAGTATGGGCCTCTTTGCCTCTTGTAATGTTTTTGGTCTGACTTCCAACTCACATAATATTAAAATCATAATCTCTGATATCTTTTGTTTGTACCTGCCTAGTAAAATGTTAACTGTTTGGAATCTCTTTATTCCAAACAGTTTTTGAGACATATTTTAGATATGTCTCATAAATATATCAGATTTGATTTTGCTTTATGATCCTATCTTAAGGTCTTTCTCATTTAATAGAGGAAGTAAGCCAAATTTATATTTAGTGATGTGAGGGACATGTTTGCTTTAGTTATAGAACATTTTTATGTTATGATTTTGTGAGTATATATAAATATTTTTAAAGACTTTTACTTAGGACATCTGTTTTCTTTGTCTTAAAAATATTATTTCTCAGATTCCAGTAATAGCAGATTAGGTTGGGGTTGGGAGTATAACCTTTCTACAGATGACAATTATAAAAGCTATACAAAATATTAAACTATATATATTTGAAGGTACTGGAGAACAATCACAAACAGAAACTGTCTACCTTGAAATGTGAGATTTGAGTTTGTTTCTTTTTGCCAGTGGGCTCCAAAATTTTCATGCATGTCAATGCAGAAGTAAGTTTCAATCTACTGACTATAAGTGAGAAAGAAGAGCTGTTGGAACTTGAAGGACAACCAGAAATGTAGGGGGAGGATGCTGGGAGGGAAGGAGCTGCGACTCTGAAAAAAAACTGCACAAAGCCTTGGTTAAATCATACATACTTGGGAGAGGCCACAGTGGGCTTGATGAAGCAGCAGCAGAAAGTTAAAATACCTAAGTAATGATTTCAGCTGCTGCTCAGAACAGAAGAGACAGAGTTTACAATTTGTATTTAGTCAAGTTAATTGCATGCTACAACAAACCTCTTCAGAAGATCATAACAGACTCCAGAGCCTGCATCATGTAACATTTATAGAGTCTAGTGTACACTAAAAATCATTAAATATGGAAAAACAGAAAAAATATGACCTATATTTAAAAGAAAATGCAAGAAATAAAACGAACTCTGAGATGACCCAAGTGTCATACTTAGCAGACAAGGACTTTTAAGCAGCTATTAAAAATATATTCCCAGACTTAAAGAACATATACTCATAATGAATGAACAGATGGAGAATCTCTGCAGATTTTAAAAATGTACCAAATGGAAATTTTGGAGCTGAAAATAATTAGTAACTGAAGTAAAAAACTCGTGTTATGTTCTTTATAGTAGACTAGAGGTGACCGAAAAAAAAAAAAAAAAAAAAGACATCAGACTTTAAAAATAGATTAGATAGACACACACACACACACACACACATATTTGTATATCTAAAACAATGTAAAGAACATAGAGCAGAAAGATTGAAGAAAAGGGAATGGAGATTCATACACCTGTGAAATTAAATTAAACAGTCTGATATATGTGCAATTAGAGCTGTAGAAGGAAAAAAGAGGAAGAATATGGAATAAAATATATTTGAAGAAATAATGACCTAAAGTAATAAATTTACAGATCCAGGAATCTCAATAAACCTTAGGCAAGATAAGAACAGAAAAAAGCAAAAGAAAAGAAAAAAAAAAAAGATGAGAACAGAAAAATATGAAATTAAAAACATGCTAAAAAGAGAAAAATCTTAGCAAAAACTAATACTCAGTTCTTTGATATTATTAACAAAACTGATAAACCCCTAACAAAGATGAGAGAGAGAGAGAGAGAGAGAGAGAGAGAGAGAGAGAGAATGAAATTACCAGTACTCTACCAGGAATGAAAAAGGGGATATGGCTAGAGATTCTAGTGATCCTAGAAATATTGAAAACATAATTAATAAGGGAATATGATGAAAAGGCTTATGCAAGCAAATACAAAAGTAAAATCGAAATTTCTTTTAAAACATAAATTACCAAACTGACACAATATTTTCACAGAAATATGTATAGCAGAGATTTGGATTTAACTAGGGTTGGACTTCTGCCAATTGAGTACAAATAATTGAGTAGCAAGAGAGTTGAAAATATATATAAGAGAATATTATTTTAATAGGATCTGTAACTTAAAGGATAGGAGATAATGAGTATATAAGGGTGGTGAGGTATGGTAAAATGGTAGATGAGTAGATTTGCAGGTCCTGTTATGTGTAAAAGAATGATTGGAGTTGCACCACTAAAGGGAGTGAGCTGATGATAGAAAGTAATCATCAGAGAGTTGTGGTATGAATGAGATTCAGACTATGAAGGGGTTATGTTTGTTTATAATGACAAGATCCAGGGCATAAGCATTGAAGTAAAAGGCAGATGTAGGGTAAAGGACAAGATGCCTGGAGAAGGAGCTGAGGGAACTGGGAAATCTGGGTAATAGAAGAATCATATATGTGGACAATAAAGTCACCATGAATTATAACAAGTGTCATATCTGAGAAAAAGTTAGTGAAGAAGGACTTGAATCTTCAAAGAATATAGGGAATCATCTATGGATGTCTTCAATTATTTGATTACATGTGATTCAAAGATGGATGATGTTAGGGAGAGAAAATGATCTGGAAGCATAATGTGGAGAAAGAAGACATCAAAAATGATACAGAATGTGAGAGAGAAGAGAGTTACCACTGAGCTCCCTCAAGGCCAGAGAGTCACTCTTTTTTACTTTTGTGAAGACAGATATTACTGGGATTGGCTACCGCTGTACCGTTGGCCTTGTGAAGGACAATCCTGTGCACATTTTCCTCAGCTTACATGGTTAAAGCTGCTGGGCAGGATTGTATACTGGTGGAGCTTTACTGCTCAGTTAGGATAGTTCTAATGTAACTCCTTGAAATCGACTTTAAAGTTCTAAACCATTTAGTTATTATCTGGAATTAAACAGGTGGAGAATTATATTAAAGTTTCTCCCTTAGAAATGACTTTCCTCACACCTTGGCCAAGATTATAATATAACTTAATTAAGAAGCTCAGCCACTGACAGCAAGTTTTTGTGAGTTGGGAAGCAGCTATTTTAAATCACAAATTTTCTCATTTAGCCATTGAATGGTCCTAGAGATAAGGAAGCCTGCAATGCTTCCATATTTCTCCCAAGCTGTCTTTGGAGTGGGATTGTTACTCTCTTGGGGAAATCTTAGACTGCAGCTCTGCTTATTGCCAGTAAAAGGAACGTTATATATGAGCTATAATTCCTCACAAAGGATATAGATAAGGTAAAAGACATCTGGGGTCATAAGAGGGTTGGTATTAAAGCAATATATAATTTTTGTACTCTTTAAATCTTATAGTTTCTGTAAGTTCATTTTGTTAGTTCAGAATGTGACCCTACTCATTTTTTTCCCTCTTTATTTTTTCATTGTAAAAATAGCCTGTGACAGTTTGAATTTTGTAAGTGCTGAAAAGAAAAAGATATGTTCTTAAAGGAATCTTTTCCTCTTGGCATGGTATGCTTTGATTGCATAAATTCAGTTGAGGGGACTTTGATTAGATTACTTGAAAAGATAGCTTTAGGGCTTTTGATTGGACTATGTCAGTGAGGTGTGACTCAGGTTAAATCTCTGCCCCCTCGCTGGGTCTGTTGTAAACAGAGATACAGAAAGAGAGACACAGGAAAAGGGAGTCACCATATCATCTTGATCCACCCATGTGAGAGGACTGCAGAAAAGCAGAATAGTTCAAGAGGTGAGATAGGTCCTGGAGTCTGGAACCAGCAGAACAGAGGCTCAGAAAGAGGGCCTTGAGGTGCTGGGCCCATGGAGCACCCCATGGCTGAAGAGACAAGCCATATGCCTGGTTGCCCCCAGCTGAGCTCCAGGAGACTGTAGATTCTGGAAAAGAAGGCAGAGATTGGTGGCTATGTTGCTTTACCACCTGGCAACACAGCAGAATCAACAATAGCTGACTTCAGTTAGAAAGCATCTCTGCTGGTGCCTTGATTTGGACATTTCACAGCCTTGGAACTGTAAGCTTTTACCCCCAAAATATCCCTTTTAAAAAAGCCAGCACATTTCTGGTACTTTGCATCAGCAGTCCTTTGGCAAACTAAAACACAGACTTATAGCATTAAAGTCAAATCTAAACATTAAACTCTCACATAGTTATCACAGTAACATTTTTTTCCCCATTTTCTAGGCACCTTTTTTTGTCTAATTAGAGAAGTTGTGAGTTTACAAACAATCATTCATGCCGTACTAGATTCCCCTACAAAGACCCACCACCAACACCTTGCATTGTTGTGGAATATTTGTTACAAATTATGAAAGAACATTTTCAAAATATTACTGCTAACGAAAGTCCATATCTTATATTTAGTGTGCTTTTCCCACACACCACCCTATTAACACTATGTATTAGTATTGTATATTTGTTATAGTTCATGAGAGAACATTCTCATATTTGTACTGTTAACCACAGTCCATCATCCACCACAGAGTTAACTGTGTTATACAGTCCTATGCCTTGTACAATCCATAAAAGTAGCTCTCATTTTCATCACAGAGTTGTGCTGTCATCAGCTCAATCCATTTCAGAATAATTTCATTGCTCCAAAAGGAAAACTCCCATTTCCCCTTAGACTTCTCTATTGTTGAGCTTAGAATTGATATAGTAGCTTCTTTGCCATTGCTGCAAAAATATAACAATATTACTGTTAACTATAGTCTGTAATTTACATTAGTTGTATTTTTCCCATATATCACCATATTCTTAACACCTTGTAATAGAATAAAATTTTTGTATTTGTACTGCTAATCATAATCCTCATCCTCCCATATTATGGAGCACTCTGGTTAAGTGCATAGATATTTATGACTGTTATTTGTTCCTGGTAGATTGCCCTTTTTATTAATATATAATGGCCTTCTGCATATCATAATGTTTTGTCCAATATTAGTATATTAGTCTAGCACCTCAGCTCTTTTTTGGTTACTGATTGCATAGATACCATATAGATGGCTCACCTTTTTTATCCATTCTGTCACCCTGTGTCTTTTGATTGGGGAGTTTAATCCATTAACATTCAATTTTATTACTGTATAGATATTACTTACTTTGGGCATTTTATCCTTTGGCTTTCATATGTCATATCTTACTTTTGTCTGTCTTTTTACCCTTTTGCTTACCCTTTCTGATCATCTTCATTTTACACTCTCCTCCAAGCCTCTCTCTCCTGTCTTTTCCTTTCAAGATACAGAACTCCCCTTAGTATTTCTCGTAAAGCCAGTCTCTTGTTTACTAATTCTTTCTATTTATCTATGAATGTATATTAAACTCACCCTCATTACTGAAAGACAATTTTGCTGTATAAGGAATTCTTGGCTGGCAGTTTTTCTTTTTCAGTATGTTAAATATATCATACCTCTGTATTCTTGCCTCCCTAGTTTCTGATGAGAAATCTACACTAAGTCTTACTGGACATCCATTGTATGTGATGGATGATTTTTCTGTTGCTTCTTTCAGAATTCTCTTTTTTTGGCATTTGACATTCTGAATAGTATGCATCTTGCAGTAGGTCTATTCAGATTTATTGTGTTTTGTGTATATTGAGCTTCTTGGAAATGTATATTTATGTCTTTCATAAGAGTTGGGAAACTTTCTACCATTATTTCCTCAAATATTCTTTCTGCTCTTTTCCTCTTCTTTTCTTCTTCTGAAACTCCTATGACACACATGTTAGTGTGCTTCATGTTATCATTCAATTCCCTGAGCCCCTGTTCAAATTTTCCCATTCTAATTCTCTCTGTTCTTTCATCTTTTCAATTTCAGCTGCTCTGTCTTCTAATTCACCAATTCTTTCTTCTGCCATTTCAAATCTGCTTTTGTGTGCCTCTAAAGTATTTTTAATTTTACCCATTGTGTCTTTCATTCCTATAAGCTCTGTTATTTTTCTATTCAAGCTTTCAAATTCTCTGTGCTCATCCAGTGTTTTCTTAATGTCCTTTATCTCCTTAACCATATTTCCCTTCAACTCCTTGAGTTGATTTAGGAGATTTGTTTGATGTCAACATCCTTGATTAGTTGCCTCAAAGCCTGTGTCTTTGTCTGGCATTTTTATTTGTTCTTTGACTGGGCCATATCTTCCTCTTTCTTAGTATGGCTTGCAATTTTTTGGTGATGTTTAGGAATCTAATTATGATGGTAAGTTTACTCTGACATTCTATTTCTTTCTCTTGACTAGAAATGTATTTCTCTGTACCTTTGTGTTACAGCTTTTCTTTGTTCCTTATTTCAATTTATTTTAGGTTTTTAAAAATGCCCCTGTTTAACTGATCAAAACAGGGCCAGAGACCCACTAATGGAGTTCAGATCAGTTCCTAAGGTCTTGGGGAGGGAGACAGTTCAGGCATCAAAGAGTCTCTTTTATTTTTATTCACAGAGTTAGACTTTCCAGGCCTGCCAGCAAATGGTACACTTCAGCAAACTGCTCTCCTCAAACCTTAGTGCGAATGTGTTCCCTGGGGAATGTGCTCCCTGGAACCACATCCAGGGGTGGTGATGACAAAGATACCCCTCCATGAGGCTATTTGGGCCTAAGCCTCACAATTGAAACTTGCTGATCCAAACTCTCTTTCTTCCTCCTTGCACCCTCTCTTTTCCAAAGCAGGAAAAAGATTTCCACTACACTCTACACTGGCAGCAGCCACTCTTATTCAGTAAGAAGGTATTTGAGAAGGCAGACTATCCTTAGCTCTCTGCTCCAGTGAAGAAAATGGTGCAGATACACCCAGCCAGCAAGGTTGGAAATCATGGGATCAAGCAGACCAAATTCACCAAAACGTAGATCAACAGTGGGCTATGTCCCTCCTTTCCCCTTTTCCGGGTGAAGTGGATCACTGTGGCTCTCTCAGTCTATAGCAGCCCGCCAGAGACAGGAGGACATAATGTTGTCTGCTCCAAGGGTACAGGTTGGATGCCAGCAGCAGCAGCTGCCCAGTATACTCTCAAATCTTCACCACAGCATCTTCTTCTCTTTGCCCCTCTCTTTTCTGGGTGCTGGCCAGACTCCCCTGGTATCCTGAGCCCGAGAAACAGTTATTCCAGACAGTTTCTGCCTGTCTTCTAGCTGTTTTTCTGGGAGACAAGTGAGCCTTGTAACTCTTGAATCCTCCCTCTTCCCAGAAGTCTCCTACTAATTTTTTTATTGGAGTAATTTTTTATGTAGAGAGGTTAGGAAAGTATTCTTTTCCTGAGGGTTAATATATAGCAAAAATGAGAAGAATCTAACTAATAAAAAAAACAGTTGATGAAACTCCTAAATTATATCACCTATGAAAAATTTCAAGTCTTCCACAGTAAGGGGTTTCAATATTTTCACCCTAGTGATTATAATACATTTTTTAAAAAGATATGTATTTCTGAATCAAGAAGAATGCTAAAATTGATTTGAAGGTGTAGATAAAATTCAAATTTCTAGAGCTACTTTGAAATACCCTTTAAACCCCCATATAATCATTCTGATGAGTACTACATTTTCAAGTGCTCCTCTGGTACACAAAAACATAAAACACATCCGTCTTGAGAATGACTACTACAAATATTAGCAATGTTTCATCAAAACAGCAATTTAGTGTCATGCAGGTCCACTTTATCCCTTTATTTAGTTAGGGGAAAAATGAGAAGTAAAAATGCATTGGCTCCCTAGCAGTTCAAGCTCCAGTGTATTCAATTACTTGGTGGCAGCTGATCATTAGATTAGATACATCCCAGTGCATCACCGAGGGTGAAAAGGTTCCTCCAGAGATAAAGGTGCTTTAGAGCAATTTCACTTCTAATTATGTTTCCTATAAGATTTTGTTTGTGTCTGATTTAAAATAGGATGTAATCTGCTAGAGCGAGAATGAAATCAAAAGATTACCATCACCTTATTATTTAGTATGAAATGGGACTGGGCCCAGACTGATCTGATCAAAACTACTTATAGAAATGTTTTTCTCTCTGTTATTTAACATAAAGGTTGCTGCTGTATAGATGATATGAGCAGATGTCTTAATTAAGCATGATGTACTACATAGCTCCAGCAGCTAATGCTATCATAAAAGTATTTTGCCTTCCATACTGTTATATACCTAAAGAACATTCTGGTGTTTGTTCATTCTTGGGCCATGCCTTATCTAAATTCTTTATTATAAGTGAAATGTAAAGGCCTGGGATAAATGTGGTCAAGTTTAATTATATTATGCATCAAAGAGATGTTTTGATTATTTAAGTTGTACAGAGCATTGGAAAATAGTACACTTAAAAAACATTTTTCACACACAATAGCACTAATGCAGATTATGTCCATGTTGAGAGAGTTAGTTCTAAACATTATGAATTTGAAAAAATACATTCTCACATTTTTTTTACCCCATAGATTACAAGTTTATATGGGAAAGTCTTTGGAAAAAACAAGAACCAGTATACTCCTATATGCATATTTATATTTCTACTTTTAAATGGAAAAAAGGTTTATTACTCTGAAGAACTGTTTAAAAACAAGAAGGTAGATGAGCATAGCTTGTGGTATCAGTAAAAAGCAACTTAATTGTTTTTCCCATTGTCCCTTTAACATGTGATCAGTGGAAAAGTTTTTCTTTTGCCGTTGAAGACAGTCTCACTCTTTGACTGCCTCATAATATTAAAACTCACTTTTAGAAATCAAACATTCTCTAGGCCCCTTAAGATTACTAATAGAGAGGATTGTAGGAAGGTGGCATAGGAAGCTCCAGGAATCAGTCCCTCCACCAGAACAGCTATTAAACAGTAGCAACAGTCTGAATCAACTATTTTGAAACCCCAGAGACCAGTAGAATACTGCACAGCATCCAAGGAAGAGTGGAAGGAAGAGGGTGGTAAATTATGGTAAATACCAGTAAATTACTCTCTCTGCACAGTGGCTACTGGCACCCATATCATATTCTCACGGCAGAGAGAAGTGGGGTCCTGCCCCTTGTGTAGCTTGACCAAGATCCAGGGAGGGCACAGACCACATTAATTAAAATAGCATGGGGAAGCGGATATGGCTCAAGTGGTTGGGCATCCATCTACCATATGGAAGGACCTGGGTTCAATCCCCAGGACCTCCTGGTAAACTTTTTAAAAAATTAAAAAAAAATAGCATGGTACTGGGACAAGGACATACATATAGACCAATGAAATAGAATTCAGAGCTCATAAATCAACCCTCACATTTATGGCCAAATGATGTTTGACAAGAGTGTAAAGACCACTTAATTGGGAAAGAATAGTCTCTCCAACAAATGGTGCTGGAAATACTGGATCTTTATTTTCAAAAAGAAAAAAGTAAAAAGAAAGAAAGAAAGAAAGACACCTCCCTTACACTGAAAATCAATCAAACAACTAAATATAGGAACCAGAACTATCAAACCTTAGAGAAAACCATAGGGAAGCATGATTGTTCTGTAAACCAGTTTCTCTAACTACTGACAGAATCTCAACTAAGAAATCAGGGAGTGGATATGGCTCAGTCTATTGGGCACTTGCCTCTCATGTGGGAGGTCCCGGGTTCAGTTACCGGTGCCTCCTGGAGAAGGCAAGCAAACAATGAACAGACAGACGAGAGAACCATTTGGGAGGAAGAGGGGATAAATAAAAGGAAAAATAAAGTAAATGAAATAAGTAACTCTTTAAAAAAAAATAAAAGAAATCACACCCGCCTATCCCCAACACATAAAAATGCCTACAATTGTCAGTTTTTCACTGCATTAAAAATATCTTCAAAATTTCAGTGGCTTCCAGAGCAAGGATTTATTTGTTCCTCTCAGGTCTGAGGGGCAGCCATAGTTCTGCTGAACTCTTCTCGCCTCAGCTGGTCTAAGCTGGATATCAGGCTTCAGTTCAGTTGAGGTCTGCCTCACCTGTCTCCATCATTTTCTTATCATGGTACATAACAAAACTATAAGAGAACAAAACAAACCCTGCAATCAAAATATTTAATGCCTCTTCTCTTATCACATTCACTAACATTCCTTTAGCTTCAGAAACTCACATGGCCATGCTCATTGAGGTAGGGAATTAAACTCCCACAGTAGGGTTGGGGATAAAACAAGGACAGACAGGGGGAAAAGAGTTGTTGGGGGAAAAAAATACAGTCTACCACAATGCTAAAGGTGACTTAGCAGCAATTCTGGCTCTGTGTGCCTGGCTGATTACCTAAATGGATGGAGTGGCATGGGTTCTGTCCTTGGTACTGAACACATACCCTGATTGCATTCTCCATCTGCAACTTTCAGGACATAGGTAGTACTTTTCTTTCAGCTGGTTGCTTCCCATCAGCTTATGTTTTCTTCTGATAGTCCACTCCAAATAGTCTCTATGGTCCATTACACACATTCCAATCATTTCTCTTGGATAGGATTTAAAAAGGCTCCAGGCTCACCCTCTCTCTCATTTGGTTCACATCTGTCCCAAGGGAAGCATCCAGGAATCCTTTGATCCAGCACTGGAATGTAGTTCAATTACTCCCTAGTAGAAGTCACACCTCTCTGTTGCTCCCCTGCTCAAGGGACTCTCGATCTCATTTCTGCAGCCTGTACACTGTTCCCCACAAACTGCAGAATATATATTCCAAGCTCTCTGTAAGGGATCTTATAAAACTTAATTCTTTGTAATTAAAATGAGAGAAGCCCCCAGCCCCCACATCCAGCTCCCAGAGATGAGGGAAGGTGATGAAAATCTCAGAGGGCAGTGGTTTTCTTCAAAAAGCCTATTTTCAAATCCCTCTGTTTTTTATTTTCTAGGCCATTTTATATTCTATATCTGGAGCCAGAGATCCCTAGATGAGTGGCCCAAGACTGATGAATCCAATTCTCATCCTGTTTTCAACCATCTTCTTTGAAATAGACAGTTTCGGTCTGACACTTTACTTTGATATGTAGCACGTATTAAATGTTGACACCTTGGTCAAAGCTTCAATTTTACCATCCCATTACTTGTGAATGGCAGTAAGGTTAGTGTAGGCAGTCGAGAATAGGTTCATGATTCATTTTAATAGTTTCAGTTTCCAAGTCAACCTGTTAGTAATTCTTTAAAATGTTAGAGTAAATATATAAAGCTTGTTCTGAGTTTCTTTTCTACATTCATAAAAACTGCACTTTCCTCTGTTTCAATAAAAAAACAGCAGTTTTATAATTCAGCCATTTGTATTTTTCCCTTTAGCCTATTAGAGAATTTTTGGGTTTACAGAAAAATTATGTATGAAACACAGGATTCTAATATACCAACCTATTATTAACACCTTGCATTGGTGCAATACATTTGTTACAACTGCTGAAAGCACATTTTTATAATTGTAGTATTAACTGTTGTCCATGGTTTAACTTAGGGTTCATTGTTTGTATTGTATGGTTCCATGGATTTTTAAAAATATTCTTATTCTACTACCATACACACAACAAAAAATTTCCCCTGTTAACTACGTTCAATATTAATTCAGTGCTGTCAATTATGCTCACAATGTTGAACTACCAAAAGCATAAGCAACAAAAGAAAAGATAGATAAATGTGATCTCATAAATATTAAAAAATTTTGTGCATAAAATGGCTTTATGATGAATGTTTTAATTTTTGATGAAAATAAAATCTGTGACTCAAAATAATGTTTTGACCAGTTTGATTTCATGATTTGACTTGCTTAAAAATCAGAAAATTAGTAAATGGTATAGTATGATAAGTTAAAAGGAGTAAACTAGCTTGAAGACCTCCAATATTTATTCCCTTTTGTAATTAGATGTTCTTCACATACATGTAAACAGTTCACTACTTCCATGAGGCATAATCTTCTATGCTCTTCGTGGATACTCCCTTACATAGTTTCCTGTATCTCCTTTTCCACTGTATTCATTTTTCATTCTGATTGTTTAAGGTTGGCTTTTTCATTGTCCTGAAAGCTCTGCGAGAGGAAGCAGCTTATTTGAGTTGTTTTATTCAGACTCCCTAGTGTACAGCACAGTGACTGTCATGTGTTAGGGGCTCAATCCACATTTTAACTGAATGAATGAATTAGTGTATTTATAGTCTCTGAGAGCAGATGGTGGTATTTTCATTGAACAGTAACAGATATTTGAACTGGAACTTCACAATTTGAGCAATATTTACATGATTACAGACCCGATTATTTAGTGTATCTTTACTGCCACAAACACACTGTCAACACTGCTATGATAACAAGACCAGTTTGCCAATTTATGCTTTCTGATTCTATTTGTAAAGAAATCCTGTGGTTATGAAATATTTGGTAAAATGGTCAACCCCACTATTAGTTAAGGAGATGCAGATTATAGTAAAATACATCTTTCCAGTCTAATAGAAATTTTAAAATTTTAATTAGAATGTCAATAGTTGGTAAGAGTAATGAAAAAGGCATTCTTCTACACTGTTAGTGGGAATATAAAAAAGTCAACTCTTTTGGAGAGTTCTGTGACAATATGATCCAAGAAACTCTAAAGTAATTATAACCTTTAATCTAGTAATTCCCCACTTTCTAATCAACGTTTAAAAAAAATAGCATACTTATTCATTCAGTTAAAAATGTAATAAGCACCTACTCTGCCAGACATTAGAGACACAGAAATTGAGGGTGTTTTCTTTGGGGATAAAAGTCGGATTATCATATAAACTTGAGGACTGAGGCAGTCACTTTGAAACAACTATGGTTAGTTTATAACTATGGCTCATATCCAGTTGTGATCAGAAGTCCTTTAAGAAGGTAAGTAAACAAAGGGAGATAAGGAAAAAAGCAAAATATAAGTGGAGCCCTTCTGCTCTGCTCATTTCTTTCTTCCGACCAGCCCATCTGCTCATTCATCTTGAATACAACCACATTATAGTTAACCCCAAATAGTAGCCTTAGACCCTAGCTTGAATAACTTCACAGCTAACTTTGGAAATGTCTATTTTCCAAATCGTAATATCTAGAGAAAACTTATTTATCCAGTTGAACCAAGATGTCTATATCTGATTTGCTCCTCGGTGGTAGGATTGGAGGGTAGAGCTCTCACTCCCGAGATATCTCTGTTTTAAGAAGGAAGTGTAGGTTTAGGAAAGATGGGAATCTCTGTTACAATTAATAAGCAGATATTGAGAGTGGAATCTATAGTAAGTTGAGAACTTAAAGGAGAAAAAATTTTAAAAATAAGGACATGCATTAAAGCTGTGAGCTTAAAGAAGAGATATTTAACTAAGGGCAATTTTGTTGGTGGACTTTGAGGGCAGCATTAATACAGGGTTCAGAAATCTGTGCTGAGAGCCCTTCTAGCCTGTATATGAGAAGTGGATATAGTACTTGTTGAGAGATTGATGCTTTTCCAGAATGATGGTAAGTGAATCAGAGATCTATGTACACAGAGTTAGATGTGACAGACTTAAGAAATACTTACCCTTGAGATGTGGAAAAATAAAAACATTATACTTAAGAATGGTTGACATATTCTAAAATTTCAGGTATTAATGAGAAAGAAACTTTCAGGCAAATGATTCTTTCCTAGCATAACTCAAGTCCCAGTAATTTATTTTATATTTTGCCTATTTTTAAATTAGTCCTGACTCTTTACTTGATGATAGTCTTGCATGAAAGCTAAGTTTGAGGGAAAAAGTAAAAGAAGCCAGGAAGAGGACTGGACCAGTATGTTAGCAACTGTCAAATCATTAGCAACCTGAAACACATATTAATCCAAACAGCAGGCCACAATTCTCTCTTGTCTATTAAACCTCATCCCAAACCCTTCCTTACACAATCTGTGAACATATTCTTACTTAGCAAATGTAAACTCATTTCTGGGTCTAACTCCTTGTAGAGTTCATGCAAACCCTGTAAATGAAACTTTTGGATTTGTTTTTTATTTGTTTGTTGGACTTTTCCTCCTTCAAGTACAAGTATCTATACAGAATAGTTGGTGATACCCTTAATAAAAATCTTCATAATTGACCTAAGCCAAAACATTTGGTGAGGGTGCTATGGATTGAATTGTATCCCCCCACCAAAAGACATTTTAAGTCTGAACCCATGCTCCTGTGAATGTGAATTTATTTGTAAATAGGCTCTTTGAAGACGTGGTTGGTTACAATGAGGCAAACTGGATTAGAGTGGGCCCTAATCCAAAATGACTGGTGACTATAAGGAGAAGACATTTGAACACTGAGAGAGAGAGAGAGAGAGAGAGAGAGAGAGAGAGAGAGAGAGGCAACTATGTGATGGGGGTAGAGATTGAGTTGCCATGGATGCCAGTCACCCACCAGATAGCAGGGTAGAGGCATGGAATGGATTTTCCCCTTTACAAGGTAGTATGGCCTTGCTGCTGCCTTGGTTTCAGATTTCTAGTCTCCAAAACTCAGAGGAAATAAATTCCTGTTGTTTAAGCCAACTAGTCTCTGGTACTTTTTTATAGCTGACCTTGCAAACTAAGATAGGAGAAAATACTATTCAAATCATTACATGATTTGAATCATTACATAAATCATAGTGTTTACATTTTTAAAGTGCTTTAGACTTTATAAAATGATTTCACACTTTGTAGCTTCACAGAAACCTTTTTGTAAGGGCTTCTGTCATTTTTTTTAGGACACAAGGTCCATTCTCCCCTTCCAATAATACCCTAGTCCTTCCCAAAGAGTTCACACTTTCCCACTGTTTGATGTAGGTGAAATGGTAATTTCTGGTGATAACATCCAACAATAGAATGACCTCCTTATTCCTAACCAGGCAATCAAATGCCTGGCCCCAGGCCTCTGGATCTTAAATGAGCTCCACAAAAATGAAACAGTTGGTAGTCAGATATTGTTGAGGGTGTGTAATAGTCAGGGTTCTACAGGGAAACAGAACTAATGCAACCATGGAACTTGCAAATCTGAATGTCATAGGACAAACAAGAAGCTGGAAACTCTGATAAAGGTGGTGTTTTAGTCCTTACTCCAAATTCCCCACGGGGAGCTAGATGGATGGAAATTCTTCTTCTGACATCCGAAACCCTCAGTTTTGATTTTTAAAATCTCCAAATAAGAGGCGACTACCCACATTGCTGAGAGCAAGCTCCTTTGTTGATTATAGATGCAATCAATTTATTGTAGATACAATCAAATGATTATAGATGCAAATCCCATTTATAAAACACTCTCACAATAACAAGCAGGCCAATGTTTGACCAAACAATGGGACACTATAACGTAGGCAAGTTGATGCATGAAATTAACAATCATAGAGTGTGTGTCTACAATATTTTCCTGCTATAATTTCCATGACTAAACCTTCTATAATTGCTTTAGTTTGTACCTGACTGCAAGTTTGATCTTTCAGTCTCCCATTGATTCTGTGATTACGTTTCTAATAAATCCCTTTAGTTTATGTTCACCAGAGTCAGCTTCTGTGCTTCCAAAGAGGCACTGTACAAGATTTACATGTGCTAAAACTGAAACTCAGGAAATCAAGTGATTTTACAGAGATTCTTGACAAAAGGAAAGCCAAAAAATGGGGTTTTATTCCCAAACCTCTCTATGACTTGGGTGAAGCTTCAAAATTCTTGCCTCTTCAATTAAGAGTTGAATTCCTAGGTAAAGTACATCTACTTCTATTACTATCTGATTTTCTAAGTGTAGATTTTCTAATTAGGCATGTTTAACTCAATTAGAACAAAGCATATTATGCCTTCGTAATAATCTTCAGTCAAGTACTTATTTGATTCTCTGTGATGAGCCTAGCCTATTTCTAATATATATATACATATCAATAATATATATGCATTTTTATGAAAAAATACTTGAGGTACTGTATTCTTAAAAGATTTTTCCCTTTTGTTATATTTCTGCATAATCAAAACTTTATTTCCATCCTTTGAAAAGTAGTTCATATGTTGCATAATTCCACTTCAGAACATTATTCACCATTGTGTGATAGAATCTGTGGAACGATTTCATGAGGACAGCTCTCTGCTCTCTTGTGATTTAATGAAAAAATGCTGCTATTTTTCCTTTTGAATTTTGCAGGTCACATCTTCACTGCTTACAATAATTTCCAGGTAGCAGAACACACCCACATCTACAAATAGCATAACTTAGGCTGCTTTGATTTCAGGAATATATTGAAGATGTTGTGCTCTAAGAAATGTATTTGTATATCTTGTTATTAAGGTTTAACTTTGGGAATGTCTTCCCAGAAGTTATCTTACACAGAATCCTATTATAGATTTTGCCAATGGTTCTGATCACAAGTGTAGGGATTTATATGAAATGAATTATTTCATAGTGGTGTAATTCTGCATAACAAGTTCTTATGTGCAGAAAATACATACATATCTTCCAAAGAAATTTACAATAATTTGAGGCAAAGTAATTTTTTTCTGAATAGGAAATTACAAAGTTCAGAAAACAACACGATGTGTCAGAGTCTTTGAACGTGATGGTTGATTTTTTTAAAATGTTGTTGGGATGGTAATAAACATTGACCTAAAAATAGTAATGGAATTAGAGAAAAGGTTTTTGCATCTCATTTGGTGAATCAATAAGTATAAGGTCATTTTGACTAAAAAACTCATTATTTTGCTTAAGATTTCATTTACCATCATCCTTATCCCACTTAGTAAAGAGTTTACTTTTTTTTGCATGAGAATCATGATAAAAATTATCACATCTAATGCATTTTATAAAATATACATGTTATTGAATATTCCTAATACAATTTATATGTTTGGGGAATTATAGATAGCACTGCAAAAATAAGTTCTATGCATTAACAGTCTAATGAATAACACCATACACACATACACACACACACACACGTGTTCAAAATTTAAACAGGGGAAAGCCTTTAATAAGTTTTTATAGCACATTTTAAAAATTCACATGAAACAATAATAGAGTACAAGTAACTATATATAACAAATATAGATGGCATAAATACTTGTGGCACTCTGCAGGATGTAAGACATTTATATATGTAGTATCTTTTTTAATCTGCACAAAAACCTATGAGGTAAGAATTATTTTCCCTAATTTATAGATGATAGAACTAATGCACAGAATGATTTAACTTATTTTTTCAATATTACTAAACACAATTTTATTTAATTCTACAGCTCTAGTCTGCCCTTGGAGATCATTACTACAAATGCCTCACCCAAATTTGGAATTTTTAAAAATTTTGTAGTTTGTGATTCAGTCCTTTGTTCCTTGCACAAACAAAATATAGTTCCATGATTGATTCTTTGGCTCCCTGTGAACTTAGAGGGTTCAAATATTTCAGTAACCTAGCTAAACCATTCTAACTCATAAAGATGGAAAAAAATGTAGATGCATTTTGTTTCTTACATTGTATATGTATGCTTCTGCCTGTGTTTGTGTGTATTTGTGTGTGGTAAGATATACTAAAATTATATTCCACATTGCTAATATTTGAACTTTTATACTACAGTTTAGTTGATGGTTTTTTTTAATTGTTTTGGTTATTGGTCTATTTGGGTCAGTATAGTAATGGATACACAAAAACGGCTATACAGAACAACTTGGTTTTCAAGTGTCCTGTGTTTGAATCATCATAAATCACACATAATGATGATTAGTGAAATTGATGACTAAGTCTACAAGTTAACTGTACTTTTGTGCTTTGAGATTGGCGTTCTCTTAGGATGTTTCCAAACTGAAGAACATGTAGGCGTCTATACATAGATTCATTTACTTCTATATGCATTTGAAAATTGACAGGTCAGAAAAATTTATTTGGCAAATATGCCTTAATTCTCCATTTCCTAGCTTATGATTATTTTCTCTTTCATGTTTAACAGTATTGATCTTGTGAAAACTTAGGTCTTGACAATATGCTGCTAATTTTCCAATTTTTAACAGCCACAGAATCAAATTAGAAGACCCATAAAAGTTCCTCAAGCTGTAACTGAGCATTTGGAATTCATGAAATGAAATTATGATGTCTCAGTATATCTGGTGCAAATGCAAGCTTCTTTTAAATGATTTTAGAAGTGATTCTGGGCATTGTTCATATGATACAATATTTTTAATAGGTCAATATGGTTTCAAGAGAAATTGATTAATGAATCAATTGAACTATCATCTCATTTTTGACCTCTATGAGAAGATTTTATGTAGGAGTAACAAAATACTATTCTTACTAAAATATTGTCAGTTTACTTAAGATCAAAAAAATTTTTCCATTCTTAAAAGATCTAATGGCCTAGAAATATATAAAATTACAATTGCTTAATACTACATAGTACTTTTATTCTTTCTTATGTGAAGGGTCTATGAATTTTTTCCTTGATTATAGAGTTGGTAAAAATGACCTTTGTGTATGTTTGCAATAAATATTACTATCCTATGATCTGTTAGCAAACTGCCCAATGAGGTTCGTAAATTACCAAACCCGTCTTTATGAGATGCCACAGGAATTTATATTGCTTTAAATTTTATAGTTCACAATTGTCCTTTTTCTTCTGCTTTATGAAGATTTTGCAGTATCCAAAGATGTTTTTAATGGATGACAAATAAAGCTTTTAAGATGATTTCTTCCCTTCAGCAGTATACCCCAAAACTTTGATGCTTCAAGTTGTTTCAAACCAACAGTCTTAGCTTGGCCTAGGAGTTAGTTATAATTTTGGGATCTCAGACCCCACCTTAGACTCACTGAATCAGAATGTTCATATTTATGGGTCCCTGAGTGATTCATATGCACATTAAAGATTGAGAAAGTTTCTCCTACTTTCCTACCGACTCTGAAAACTAAATACCTTTCGTTTACTTTGAGGCTTTTTCCAGAACTTATTGAATATATACTGTTTTTCTGATGTCTGCTTCACAATGATTGGGGGAATCACAGCTATTTATCATCAATGTTTCTTCCTTAAGTTTTTATCTTACATGACTTTATTACATTATATTATGCTACCCCTAGGCCCTGAAAACGAAGTTTCCATATTTTTTCTTCTTTTCTTATACTTTGTAGCTTTGTCTTTCTTTCATGTTTATTAATCACATACCTCATATACAATACAGCATAATTTTTAAAACAGTTTCAAGATGTCCTACACCAATTTATCCTACCATTTATTTGGCCTTGATAAAAATTAGCATATTCATTTATGTATTCAACAAATCACAATTGAGTATTTACTTTGTGTCAGGCACTATACTGGGCACTGGAGATACATAGCAATGGCAAAAGAATTAGAATCTCGGTATTTAAATAGGTTCCAACCAAATTAAGAGAAAGATGAATATAATCAGTATTAGAATAATGAATGCGTAAGTACAACTGATCAAAACTTCATAAACCAGATATAAAGACGATGGCTGTGGACAAAAGGGGAGCTGACCCAGGTGCACATGGTCAGAAATAGTATTGCTGAAGAAGAAATTTTTGAGATGAATGTTGAAGGACTGAATAGGATTTAAATAAATAAAAATTGGGATGAAGTGGGGAGGGGACATAATGTTTGAGATTGAAAAAACATGTGAGCAAAAGTTCTGTTGGGGAAAAAAAGTAGGGCATGAAAGAGAACCTGAAAGAAGACTGGATAATAAAGTCACTGCCTTAGTTCAATCAAAATGTCAAGACTCACTTCCACACTTCTAAAATAGGGTTGTGCTCCTTTCAACCACTACCTTGGAAATCTGCTTTAATTTATTGCTCTGTTAAATAAACCGTTACCAAAAATAAATCCTAGAATAAAGTCTAATGTTAGAATTTAGCACCAAGTGGGAAAAGACATTTTCTTTTCTAATAATGAGAAACTAAAAGCTGAAAGTGATGTTCAATAAGAACAACACTATAAAATTTGGTATTAGCATATTTTGCTTTTTCATATGTGCGCATGTGTATATATTCCATTAAATATGAAAGAGAAAATAGAAATAAATTCATTTAGCATATTATTAACACATCAAATTTTATTACAAAATGGACATTTCTTGAAGGAATTTTCAATTATCAAGTAAAACCAGTAATTACAAAAATCAATCATTTGAAAAATAGCATAATGAGGAACCAGATAATGAAGGAGTCATCAAAATATATTTTAATTGTTCTCATTCAAAGCTTCATATTCTTTTCAAAATATTATTCTCATTTCAGAGAAACTGATTACCAAATATATCAGAGTACATCTAACTGCAAGTTCCACTCTTCCTAAAAGAATGTTGCTGGTATAATTTGAGATATTCAGATAGCGGAAAAAATAATTTCCTGTCACCAATGGTACAATTCCTTTACCAGAGCCACACATAATAATGAAACTAGAGGATTGATAATTCTTTAATGAGAGTAATTGCACTCAGGGAACAAGTGGCCACATTATTTACAGGGACTATATACACATACCTGTTTTCTCCTTTTTATTTTAGTTTCACCAATTTTAATAAGAGACTAACGCACATCTCTATTGCATAAACATTAAAAGTGTCATAATTTTCTGTTGATTAAGGGAATTTAGCAATATATTGTTCAATCAAATATTAAAAATAATGATTTATAGATTCCAACTTTCTCTCATTCCCTCAAGACTCATACCAATACAATTCCACATTGATTCAATCTAAAATGAAGTTATTTACAAAAATAAACTGCAAAAGTGAAGTGAATTTACCATTCTTGCATTCAAAATTGTAATTTTATTTACTGGAAAACATGTCTATATTTTGTATATACTTTACAAATAACTTAACAAACAACTTTAAAAAGTACAAGGCAAATCTATTATTTATTCACTCAGTGCCAGGCACTGAGGATAAATTTTATATTATCACACTTTGGTTATACATGGAGAGGCAAGTTTCTTTTTTAAAAATTTATTTCAAAGGCAAAAATGTATTGATAAAATGGCACCTATCTAGTAGCTGCATACAATCACAACAAACTTCCCTATAAAATTCTTTTGGACAGTAAAAAGAACTTAAAAAAAGAATTAAAAATGCACATCACCAGAGCACCAGTTAAACCAACATCCTATTGCAAATCTTCCTGTACTATTATGTCAACAGTGCTACATTGAAAATTTTTTAAAAATCTATTAGGTGTCAGTTTATATAGCCTGGGCTCAACTTATGAAATGGAGATAAGCTGTTAAAATTTTTTCTCTCTCCTTAAAATTTAGAGCCTCTTAAAGTTAGTCATATTCCAAAAACCTTCATATCATGATTGTAGGTAAGGGAATGTGTTTGTGTGGAACACAGGGAAAACCAAAGTCAGTGCAAGAATATGACAGCGGTGACCTAGAAATTTTCAGACAGGATGTGAACATCAGTGATGAACTCCGGCTTTTCCTGGCATTTATTTGTCTTGTACTCCCCCACTATCCTCTTTCCACTATTTCACCCAAAGCAATTCATTTTACAAATGTGTTGTGAGCTACTTTTTATGTGAAATTAAAAATTGATAGAAAGAAATACATTAAAAACCCAGAGTTATGTAGATAAAATTTCTCTTTCTTCCTAGAAGAGATTTGTATTATAAAACTTCATTGTATGCATGTGTATATCCATATCTATATCTACATCTACACCTATACATATATATATATCTTTTTATAGCTAATTAGCATTGTAACCAGCTAGCTATAGATAGATATAAACTCATGTAAGCACACTCTTAAACCTGGTCATCTTTAATGAAAGAAAAAAAAATTTTTTTTTAATATTATTACCTAATTACCTTAAAGAACTAGTAGCAAGGTCCCCAAGGTGTATATGAATGCATTTTCACTTGTTAAGGAAGATTATCCAACATTTTAACATCTCACAGTAATATCATGTGATCCACAACTCTGGTTTAGCCTCCTGTGAGTTGTTTTAATGCTTCAATTACCTTTTATTGGGTCTGGAAAACCAAGGCCTCTTAATAGCCATATCCTTTTATGTGCCCCAATATTATGATTTGTTAAAGAAAGTCCCTAAAAGATTTTCCAGTGATCTTTTCCCATTGAGAAACATCTCTTTCATGGCATTTCTAATAAAAGACCTTCCTTATTTCTGTAAACCTAGGACTGGATGTCGAAGGTATTCTATTCCACCAGGTGGACAAATTGGAAAACAATCCTGTTCACACATTGTAATTAGGGTCCTTAGTCAAACTGTCAAGATTATCTTTCATATGACCCCATGTCTTCTTATGTGGTACCCTTTACATTTAATTATGCTAGTTGCTCCTAATTATTTAAAAACATTTAATTATCAAAAGCACTAAGAAACTATTGGTTACTCAGCAAAAACTTCATTGATGATGCAAAAATTTCTCATGTTTTTTATATCATAGACATCTGATTAATGTATTATTTTTAAAGCCTTTCCAAGTGATTTTGTTGGTATATCCTATTGCTGCTCTGTCTAGGGCCCAAGAAAGATGTTTGTAATAAGTGCTACAAACTTTACCTGATAAATAGTTCCTTTACAATAGAAGAGAACTGACTTACAATTTTAATTAAACTTTTAAAACTATATTTAAAATATAATCTAGATTTTATTGTAAATATATTTGCATGTGAGAGATGAGTATGCATGTTTTTATTTTCTTTATATTTCTGTATTTTAAATTTTATTTTAACAAATATACATGTCCTACGTAATATAGTGTACATAGCATGAAGTATGCTTAGTAATTCTAGATAATTTCCCCCTTCAATTTGTGGACAATATTCTTAAAATTTAATAAGAAGATTTTGCACAAAGAATTGTATGTATAAACATACAAAAGATATAAAAGAATACAAAAGAGTTGTAAGTATGAGATAGCTCAAGAATATAGCAAAAATAAGAAATTTTATATAGAGTAAATGATAAAAACAACAACACTCTCTTTGTATTTAATTCCACACCCCTCCATCACGGGGTGATGATAAAATGTGAACGCGGTATGGCACCAAACAACCAGAACAGACTTACTATACGGCTGATGCAGGGCTATAGAACCCATGGCCCTATCTGCAGGCATTATTCCTATAGTTGCTGCCTCTGTAGACTTCAGAGTCCGAGTTGGCCAGAACAGCAGGGATGCCCCCAGGAAGCTCAGGGCAGCAGGTTTTTATTCCACTAGTATCAATATTTTAATTACATATTGATATGGCTGTTCTGGGGCAGATGAGCTAAATATGACCTTTGCACAAGACTCTTGAATCTACTTGGTGGGAAAGTTGATGATCTAATAGTCCAATAGTCCATTGGTAACAAAGCTATCTCATCCATTCCTCTGCCAAAAAGAGGCAAAGGAAAAAATAAATCCCTAGTTTCTCCACCAGCATGGGAAGGGAAAGGGTTGATCAGAACGCCCAAGTTTTTCATTCATTCAAGGCAGACACAGAGTAAGATGCTATGATGAATAAGAGCATTTGCCCTTTGGGTGTTTATAAGCTAAGGAGGGTCACACAATTATAATTGAGAGAGCTGGGTTCTGAGGCAAGATTGTGTAGAATATTGGTGCTAGGAAGAGCCCCTGACCCTAACAAATGGGATCCTGGGACTTTCTGGGGACATGTCAAATAAGTTTAGTCTTAAAGATGAAGAGAAATTAATTAGATGATGGGGAAAGCAGTGGAAAACAGGGCATAGAGTGATAGATAATGCAAGTGCAAAGTCACAGGGTTGAAAATAGCAGTGGCACCTTATGGTCTGGGAACAATAAGATGCTCAGAAATTTGGAAGCTTCGAATAAAAGGGAAGAAGCTCTACTGGGGAAGGTGTGTGACAGTTTGAAGTTCTTTTATGAATCCCAAAGAGAAAAAGATTATGTTTTTTGAACTGTGGAGGTAGGGCCCTTTGGATTGTACTACATCAGTGAGGTGTGACTCAGGTTGGATTTCCATCTGCTTGGTGGGACTTATATAAATGGAGATGCAGAGGAAGAGACACATAGGAATGTGTCATGTAAGAGAGAGGACTCCAGGTTTGCCTACAGCTGCAGAAAGGCAGAGGAGCCCCAAGAAACTGAAAGAGGTCTCAGAGTCTGGAATCAGCAGAGCACAAAGACACGGAAAGAGGCTTTTGAGGTGCTGGGTCCCAGAAGCAGCTCAAAGCTGAGGAGACAAACCCTGACTTTTGCCTGATCACCACATGACAGGACGCCAGGATCACCAGTAACTGACTTTGGTGAGAAGGCATCTCTGATGGTGCCTTGATTTGGACATTTCAAAGCCTCAGAACTGTACCCCAAATAGAATTTCCATGATAAAAGCCAACCCATTTCTGGTACTTTGCATCTACAGCCCTTTGGCAAACTAAGACAGGGGGACACTAGAAAGCTACATAGAGTTCAGACCAGGAAGGCCTGTAAATGTTGTCTGAAAGAAATGGGGGACAGGATTGGAGGCAAGTGAGTAATAGAACCACATTTACAGTTTAGGAAGATCACACTGTTTGCAGTACCAGAGCTGGATTGGCGCGAGGAAGACTGAAAGCATGGGGTGACTTAAGAGGTTGTAAATATAACCTAGGCAAGAGGTGACCCGATGATGGAAGACTCGAATGGGTAAAATTTGATCTCTCTCAAGAGACATGTGGAAAAGATAAACTTGACTCGTCTTCATATTCAGTTGTGGGGTCAGTAAAAAATGAGTATAAATTATTCCCAAATTTCAGGCCCAAGCAACGAAGTGGAAAGTGGATATTGTCAATCTGAAGGCCAGGTACCATAGAGAGTACACGTTTGTAGGAACATTCATAATGTGCCACTGTAGACTGGAGGAGAACTGGGAGCCAGCCACTATGCTTATCCCAACACAGATATACTGCCATATAGAAATTGTCAAACCCCGGTGTAGCAGTTTGGGCAGTTTGATGTAATTATGAATTCCAAAAATAGACCAGTAAACTGGTCAGTTTATCTGGGGATGATTAAGTTATAATTGGGGCTTTGATTGGTCCACGTCAGTAGGGTGTTGAGCCCCACCCCTTAGTGGGTGGGGAATCGAAGATAAAAGGCAAGGCAAAGAACAGTGTTGAAGCAGTTTCTGATGCTGGAGTTCTGGTGAGGAAGGAGAGAAGGCCCCGGATAGAAACAAGCCATTCACCTGAGAGTTCACAGCTGGCCTTGTGGAGAGAAGCAAAGCCTAGAGAGCCTCATAGTCTACAGCTGACCTTGTGGAGGAAAACAGAGGAGCTAAGCCCGGAGAAAAACAGAGTCTCGGGAAGAGAGCAAACGTCGGCAGCTGTTTTGCTCCAACACATGGCAATGGACTTTGGTGAGAGAAGAAACGTATGCTTTATGGCCTAGTAGCTGTAGACTTCTACCCCCAAATAAATACCCTTTATAAAGACCAACCGATTTCTGGTATTTTGCATCAGCACCCCTTTGGCTGACTAATACACCCAATGTTAACTCCCTAATGACTCTTATATCTGGTTGTTAAAATATTACTTTGGAAGATAAAGGTCAGGTTTGAATAATAAGACACACTTCCCCAGTTCCCAACAGAGTTTTGATGCACAGGTAAAACAAATTGAAAATAAGTGGAAAGTATTTAAGTATTCTTTGTGTTTAATTACTTAAACTACTTTACCCAATCCTTCATGATTACTTCCACTGCTAACCACAGAAGGCTTTCAAGAGAGAAATTATGAGAACAGAAAATCTCCTATTTGCCTCTTAAAATGAGGAAGAAAACATGAAAGATAGAAGAAGGAAACTAATTTTTTAATCTTTTAAGATTTTCTGTGGTGTTTTTTTTTGTATTTTGTTTTGTTTTATTGTGCTTTTTTACCCAAGCATCTTGATGTTCTGTCAGATCTCAAATACCCCAAACATGAGTAAAACAGTATTGCATGCTTGTATTACAATGAGACATGCATGCCTTCACACACACGTGCTCACATAATTTTTTTTAATCATTCAGAAAGACATAACCTCACCCCCTCTTTCTTTCCTGACAACTTTTCCTTACTCTTGTTAACATAAAATGTCTCAATACAAGAGAAAATATTGTAGACACTACACAAAACAACTTCTACACAATTGAAAGATGAGCAAATATATGCTACAATGATAATTGTATTGCAAAACAAAAGCTGTGGCTAATTAGACCTCCAATAAATTCCCAGTGTTCTTTTCCCTTCGAAGTTCTACTCAATATAACCCAATTAAATAATACTATGAAGCCTCTACTTCAGTGTTTCAGACTACTTTTGAGACAAAGAATAGAAGCTTATAAACGGTGCAGTTCAACCACATCTCCTGACCTCAATATAAGAATCAACAGCGAACACAAATTAAATCTAATTTTATCATGTTCCTGGGGGGTTTATTTCCCTCCTGTCTGAACTCCTCAGTTAGGCATCCTCTGGTGAACTAGTTTGCTCCCATGATTGTCAGTTGGATTCTGGTTTTAAACTATATTTCATTCTGTTTTTTAATGAGCATTTTTATTTTTTAATAGAAAGGGGATGCTATTTTTTAGAAGCCCAGTCTGTAGCTGTAGAGCCAGTACAATCCACATATAAGGGAATCGTGTGCCCAGCGGTAGATTTGGGAAAAGGTAATGTATGAACACTTAGTAGATCAGTTTGAAACTGTCTAGGGTATATGCTATAGAGTCATAAAAAATAAAAGCTATGATAATTGATTTTGCTTTTTATCTAATATTGTAATACTATATTTTTAAAGCAAGAAACAGAATAGTATATGCACTATGATATAAATTTTGTAAAATAATAAAAATGTGTGCATAGAAAATGTACTAAAGGAAATCCAGTGGGAATTCTTTATTTTTCTTTAACAAAAATGTGTATATTATATATAATGTTTCACACATCAGACTATATATTGTATTAATTTATTAAATAAACATTTCTAATGATAAAATTAATATAAGTTGAAAGAAGGAATTATATTTTTCAAAATATAGAAAACCAAGTGCACACACACCTACACAAAATTCACTAATGACCCAACCATCTACAGTTAATGTTTTAATATTTTATTTTCTACTAATTTATATGCATACATCAAAAATCATTCTAATGTACACTGCTTTTAATTTAAATATATGGTAAATGTGTCCCAATATCAAATAACATCATTAGATTCCTTGCTAAATAACGTTTCACAGTAAGAATACCTGAAAAACCCCCAGGTCCAAACCCTAAGAAAAGGTAGATTAAAATATAGTAAAATATTTTTAAAATATGGCTGATATTGGCAGAAAAAATAGAAACTCCCAAAAAAGAAACAAAGACTATTCAACAAATGTTGGTTTCAGTAGTGGGTACCAAAATTTTAATAAATCCTCTATTTTTGCACATTGTTTCCAATTTTCTCACTATTACACGTGGTGATTAAACTGCTTTTACATACATATTTACACATATGTTTAATCATTTCTTTTGGAAAATTTCCTAGAAATGATGACTCATATAGCATATACATTTTTAGGTCTTTAGGTACTATTACCAAATTCCCATTAAAAAATTTAGTTAATCAATTTACATTCTAATAACACGAACCACCTTTTATTGACACTTACCATGCCAAGTTCAATATATATATATTCACACATAAGCCTTCCAAGAAACCTGTGAGGTTTCTATCATCATTTCCAGTCACGGGGATAAAAGCCACAGATTACAAAGTTAAAGATACTTGCCTATGTTTGCAAAGTTAATAACTAGCAAAGAAGGAATTTGAATCCACAGATTACCAAAACCAATTATCTCAACCACTATGCTTCCTCTAATGCCACAATGAAAGCATCACCAGTTTCTCTGTTTCTTCTTACTGGCCTTTACCATCCTTTTAAATCTTTGCCAAAAATGATAATTCATTCTAATTTGCATTTCTTTAATAACCAGTAAAGGCTGAACATTTATTTTAATGTTTATTGGCCATTTGTACTTCTACATTTACAAATTGCTTCTTCATGAACAGGGTGCCTGTCTGTCTTTGTAAGGGCTTTTAAGAATTGCAGGTCCCAATATTTTTACAACTATATTAAAAGCATTTTCCCCGCTAATTTATTAATATGTTTTCTGTTTTCTTTAACCATTTATTTTTGCCATACAAATATGTTAAATTTTTTATGCTTTAAATTTTATCAGTTTTCCTCTGTATATCTTCTGACTCTGGACATATTCCTATGAATTTTATATAAACTTTATATTCATAATCCACTTTTAGAAACTTTTTAGAAACATAAAGAAAAAATCAGTATAAGTATGGTGGTCTAAGGTTATTAATGTACTTTTCTTTTCGACCTTTGAAACTTTCCTTTGTAGCACATGCTCTTTGTCCTTTGCTACAGAAGGGATCAAAGAGAAAGATTCCATTTCTGACATTTAAAAAAATATGATTTGGAAGTAAATCAATAACCTTCAGAGCCAAGCTAATGTCAAATCCCTTTATCTCTCTGTTTAGCATATCAAGAACTAGCATGTGTGGGCTAAACCATGAAGATCCAAGAAGGAAAAGAAAATGGGGAAGTCAGTTCTTTTCTGACCCCAGGGAAATTAGATGAAGAATGGATGGAAAGTAGAAGCCAGAGAAATGGTTAATAGACCTATTTCCTGATTTCTCCTTTTTGGTATTGTTGTTTAGAGAGGGTATGTCATAATAGTTAGGTTCCTACCCGTTTGGAATTCTAAAGAGTCAGGTACCAATCACCTGGCAGCAGACCCTTCAAGGTCAACTTGGTGTTGTTGCAATATCTGGCAGAGGGAAGCACTCAAGTTTTAGTTCTCCAGAGTAACCCTTTTTTTCCCACATTATAGAACTAGAAACAAGTAATGGGTTTGCTGGAATCTCTGTGGTAATATAATGAGACCACAGAAGAGCCCACTCTGAGATCAATGACAGTCATACCCCTACCTCAGATGAGATGGCCCCAGAACAGAGAAAGCAACAGACTTTCTCTTTGATCCCTTCTGTAGCAAAGGACAAAGAGCATGTGCTACAAAGGAAAGTTTCAAAGGTTGAAAAGAAAAGTACATTAATAACCTTAGACCACCATACTTATACTGATTTTTTCTTTATGTTTCTAAAAAGTTTCTAAAAGTGGATTATGAATATAAAGTTTATATAAAATTCATAGGAATATGTCCAGAGTCAGAAGATATACAGAGGAAAACTGATAAAATTTAAAGCATAAAAAATTTAACATATTTGTATGGCAAAAATAAAAGAAAAATGGTTCAATATTTTGTGTATATATGCATTTCTAAATATGAAGTAGAAATTCAGAACTTTCAAATTCCACTTTAGCTTACTTATGTGGGATGGGATGAATGAACAATCTACATTTTTGTGTTATCAACACACCTCCCTTCTTAATATGTAGTCAAGAAACAAGAAAAGACAAGAAAAGAGCTTTTACTACTTAATTGATATGAATGATTACTAATCCTGTTTGTTGTTGTAAGAAACTGTCAAAGGCTAAAATCACAGAGAGGTATGAGGGAAAAAAATTTGTGTGGTCTCATTAATGCATAATACATCTATAAAAAGAGTAGATTTTCTTTTAAAATAATCTTCCTGTGTTACTTAAGTCTTACAATGAAGAAAAATAATTCAATTTATGGGTAAAAATATAATATGCAGATGTATTTCAACATATGGAATCTAAATTGTATGCAGTTGTTTTGCATGTATGTAAGAATCTTTACTGAACTGAAGAACTTGAAGTGATTCTGATATTGGCATCAATTTTTCTTTTCCTTGTTCTTAACTTTTAAAAAGTCAGTATTTAGTATTTCTCACCACTGAACTATAAGAAACAGAATAACTGGAAATGAGGAACAAAGACTATGGACAGATGGTATAGGATCCATAATTTTTTGGTATAGCTCTTAAAATTCCATGAGGGAAAAGTGGTGCTTGTAAAACTGCTTTTAATTAAATAATATGGGCCAAGATCTTGGCATTATAATTAATGGGCAATGCAAACAATCTCATTAACTTATTTTACAAATGAACTTCCAGTCATTCTGGTCATTCTGGTTGCATCTGCCATCCTTCCAGGCCATTCTAAATGACTCACAAGGTAGAATTCTCTCATCTCTGCCACCATAAGCATCACATTAGGATTCGAAACACATAGGAGCAATAATGTGGGATTTTGCTAACTCCCATTGATCCAAAATTACTTTTTTTAGACTAGGAGTAATGGCTTGAACTTTTCATGCAGTTTAATGGCAGCAATTTTATATCCTTTGCTTTGTTCTGGCAAGTCCTAAAAGATAGCATTGTCTTCTGGACCCAAATAGCTTTTTCAGCACCCAAAGCGACAGTAGCTGAACTTGTCAAATCTGTGGGCACAAAACTCTATGAAGGAGATTTGTTGATTGAAAGGATGATTCACCAGCCCTGTCATATAAAAGGTTCTCTCAACAATTAGAACAGAAGGGTTTTTTCCACAGGCCAACAACTTACGTTTTATGCTGCCAAACTGCAACTTAACTGACTTCTCAATTTGATTTTGCAAGTTTTTTTCTCTAATTTCCTTTTTTACTATTGAAGAGATGGTGGTAAAAAGACCATTAAAAATAAAAAAAGAAACCTATTTAGTATAATATATTTTAAGCAAGACAGAATTAAAATAAATCCTAATTTTGTATTCAATATTACCCAGTTCAGATATCAGAACCAATTTTCTTTCCTCAATTTTGTTTCTATAGTAGGAACTTCTATTGTGCTGGTATCTAGGCAGTACTGGATTTTCTTCCCCAGTCATCCTAAGGCATGAATTCAATCAATTGTTTTATCTCAAGCTTATCTGATTTATTCAGTAAAGTGAATTACTTATCTAAGAAGACAAAGTAGTATTAATTTAAAAAGTAATAAAATGGAAACTCTATTAGATATTTAGACAGAAGTAGAATTTAAATCAATGAAGTATTAGAGTAAATGCTTTTAAGTAATTAAAATTTTAGCACAATATGCATGCCAATCACACATATATTTGGTCAGCCATCCAAATAGCCATCCATATATTCATTTATTAACAAAATTATACTCTTACAAGAATGCTGTCTATGGTATACAAAGTATAGCTCCCTGGACTGAATGAAAAAATTAAGCAGTGCATTTCAGACTTTGGAATTTTAGATTGGTTAAAAAATGTTTCCATTACCATAAAAAGACCATAAATATTATTTTGCTTCAACAAAGTGTTAGCCCAAATCAGTGTAACTATTGATTTAGAAAAAAACTGGCAGGAGGTCTAAATTAAATAATAGAGTTATCAGTAGTTTTTAAAAGACAATTTTGTTGTGATATGGTAAAGTTCTTTTGGTTTGGCTTGTTTTAAGAAACTGAGAACAGTTTTCTTTTTTAGTTAGAGAATGGCCTTTGTTTAGGGAACTTGATAATCTCCTTATGGGAAAGGGGGAAACCCTGAGGAACAAGGAATAGAGGTCAGCACACAGCAGGCAAAAAAGAGATGGAAATTTCCTTCAGGAGGAAAAAGTGAAGACATAGAAAAGAAATGAAGGGAGCAACATGGTAGGAAGCTAGAGTCATGAGTAAATCCCTCCATTGTCCAAAAACCTTATGCAAAGCCTTCAATATGCATAAATGCCTTGTGAATGTAATTTTTTTTCCGGTGGTATTGAGGAAGACCTCAGCTCCTAACAACATTAATACAGGAAAAACATGAGGCAAATGGCAGTATGATTTCTAACCTAAACTATTTCAGCTCAATTCTGAACTGAGTTTACAAAAAGCAAACAAAAACACAGAACAAAACAAGACAAAAATGGATACGGCATTGTATTTCCAAAAGACCTAAAATAGATGTTTCAAGCAAGCTTATCGAGATCTTTAAGGGCAAGGAACTCCTGAGCCAAAATCTAGGCTGCATTCAATTAAACAAATTAATTAAAGTATATGACAACTTCTTTGAAATAGAGACGCTGCCAGAAGTTTAAATGAATAGATAAAAGCAATAGGTCCTTAAGATTTTATATTTACTTATAGAACTTATAAAATCCCTTACAAAGCTTTTATATTTGAGCCTTCCATCTTATTTTCCCTATCTAATTAGAAAATAATTTATTCTGAAGACTAAGATAAATTTTATTTCAATTTAGATCAAATTCTCAATATTTTAAAATATTTTTAGAATAAATTAAGAACAGATTATGCTTTCGCTAACTCAGCAGTTTGTATGTCATACTATTGAATCTATAAGTAGAATATCTTAATTAAGGAAAAACAAATAATATTATGAACCATTTGGGGACAATGCCTAAAGGATAGAAACAAAACAGATCATGAGATCTGTGGGATAGTCATATAGATACCTACTTTAGGAACAATTTAGGAATTGAATAACTTTAAGATCTTAAATTTAATTCTGTTATTCAATAGACACCACATACACTTTTTTGAATTATAGACTATAGGAATGTATTTTTAATAAGTTAAGAAAATTTCCTCCTATTAAAATAGTTTGTAAGATAACAGGGTTTGGACTGGGTGGGGGAGGATTGGAAAGTAGTGGAGGGCATCAAGATTAGAGATAAAGCATGTTCTAGTCTATTAGGCTGTTGAAAGCAATATAACAGAAATGGGTTCGCTTTTACAATGGGGATTTATTAGCTTATAACCTTAAATTTGTGATGCTGTGAAAATGTCCAAATCAAGGCATCTTCAAGATGATACCTTCTTCCTAAAGACAGGTTGTAGTTGATCCTAGATTCCTCTGTCACATGGCAAGGCACATGATGGTATCTACAGGTATCTCCCTTCTCTTCTAGATTTCCTTGCTTTCAACTTATGTCTTCCCTGGCTTTTTCTCTCTTTGTCTGAATGTCATTCTCTTATAAAAGACTCCAGTGAGAGGACTGAGACTCACCCTGAATGAGGTGGGTCACATCTTAACTAAAGATCCTACTCACCAAAAGATCCTGCTTACAATGGGTCCACACCATAGGAATGAATTAACTTTAAGAATATACTTTTTCTGGGATCCATACAGCGTCAAACCATCACAAACCAAAATCATGATTAAAACAAAATATGGAAACAAATTTCATGTAAAGCGGTTTATTTGAATTATAACTAATATTTATAAATGTAATCACATATATAAATATACTATGAAAATAAAAGAATATCATAGAAAAATACTATACACTGGTTGACCAAAGTAGCCCAAAGTGACTTATGCCCTGATAGAATCATGCCATTAAACATTAAATGAATGAAAGAGCTTAAGACAGAAGGTATAAGGAACTATTTGGATTCACAATATGGTGTTTGGAAATCAGTGGGATCTCCAAGGAACAGGGGTCAAAAGAGGTGACTTTGGGAAGTGTTTGGAGAAGGGAACCATAGGGAAGAATCAGGGTCAGGGAAGAGAGGCAAAGAGATTGGTTAGAGAAAAGCCAGGAAGTTCAAGGAGGCAATCAAGAAGAACTCTTCTGGGAAAGCAAGTTACTGTCTCTGCTTCTCAGCTAGCCCTCCCCTCCCTTCAGGAATTCTACTGCTTCCTAAATCTCTCCCACACCATGGCTCAGTATTCAATAACAGCAGATAAATTGACTGCTTACATAATCACTATACATAGCACTTTGGAAATAAACTATAAAAGAAAAAATCAGAGTATAAGTTAGATAATTAAGTTTACATTAAAAAGTAGTCTGAATGACTCCTGTGCTTCAGTGCCTCACTTTGGAAAAGAGAAGTGATAATAAAATTGTGAGACTCAAAAAGCTTTAACAAAAGTAAAACAATAAAACTATTAAATAGCTAACAGAGAGTCTTTCTAGAAATGTATGGTTTATGCCAGGAAAAAAATTATTCCTGCTTATAATTGTCAGCTAGAGAAATGACATTATAAACTAGTAGAACCCAAAACAATATTATTTCGCTTATTGTTATTTTTCATGTTTTATCGTGTCAAGTGGTGCTTGAAAATTTCAGTACATATACGTATATGCAATGTAGACAATAGCTATTTGACTTCAGACCTTTACCGTATTTATGAAAGTTCTATAAAGTCATATACAAATAATTTTACAAACTATCCACCCATAGATAGATTACTTGTTAAAATTTTGAATTCCATATTTATTTCTCAACTTGAGAGGAAAAGGTAGGAGAAAAGGGAACTATTGTAATGGTTTCTTAGAGAAAGTGACTTTTAAACTGAGAGCTATATTATAAAAATGTTAACCAAGCGAAGGCAAGAGAAAGAGGTTTGCAGGTAGGAGAAAGAGCAAATGAAAACTGGGAGCCAAGAGAAAACATGGCTTATTTGGTAAAAAAAAAAAAAAAAAAAAAAAAAAATTGTTTGGAGCTGTGGCAGTTTGAGATTATTTATAAATTCCAAAAGAAAGACTATGTTTGTAAACTCATCTATTCCTCTGGCTGTGATACCCTTTGATTGTTAGATTCAGCTGAGACGTCTTTGATTAAATTGTGTTAAGATTAGGGCCTTGATTCAACCACATCATTAAGGTGTAACTCAAGTTAAGTCCCCACTGCCTTGGTGGGCTGATATAAACAGGCACTCACTCAAGAAGACACAGAAGAAGATACATGAGAAAAAAGAAAGAGCCCCATAGATGCCAGAGGAGAGAACTTTGTCATGACATGGAAGAGGAGAGAACTTTGATCCTGTGACCCGAGGAAGAGAGACAAGCCCTATGCCAGCCTACAGCTGAGACTAGAACAAGCTGGGCCCATGACTTTAGAGGAAGAAGGAAGGAGAGACCAGGCAGAGACTGTCTGCCATCTTGCTTCAACATATGGCAACTGACTTTGGTGAGAAACTAGCCTTGAGTTGGACTTTTTAGCGTCTTGTAACTATAATATTTTACTTCAGATAAATACCCTTTATTAAAGCCAACAGATTTCTGGTACTTTGCATCAGCACCTCTTTGGCTGACTAAAACAGGAGCATTGAACACAAAGGAAGGTATGGAAGGGTCAAACCTGGAGAAATAGTCATATCATCCTAATGGTTATGGAAAGCCACTAAAGGGTTTAAATAAAGGGATCAATGTAATAAAATATTCTTTTAATAGTGTATTATGACTATTTCTTAATGGAGAATAGAGGGGTGAGCATGGTGCTAGACATGAATGAAAGCAAGGCTATTTCAGGAATCCAGGAGAGTGCTGATGGTGGTTGCACTGAAGTTATGCTATTTAAGGTAGAGAAAAGTGAATGATACAATGGTTATATAGAAGCTAGAATGGCTAGGAAATAGTGAGAATCTGTATATGATTATTATGGAAAGGGCAGTAATAGAGGGAGAACATGAAGTAAAGGATGGCTGCCAGAAGTTTGATGTGTATAATTATAAGGATATTGGTTGTATTCATTGAGAGTAAACATTCAAATGACAGTAAATTGTGTGTGTGTGTGTGTGTGTGTAGAATGTGGGGGCTGAAATGATGAGTTCAATTTTAGACATGTTGGATTTGAGGAACCAGCAAGATAGATTCAAGCTGAAATGGTGAAAAGGTAGTTGGAAATTTGTATCAAGAGGTTAGAAAAGAGGCTGGAGTAGGTCATCAGTACATGAGTATATCAATTGCAGCCTTGAGAATACATAAATCACCCATGAAATGTACTGTGATAAAAGAGAGCTTGGTTCAGTGATTAAGAAACACCTGCATTTAATGATTATGTAAAGAGGTGGGAAGAAAAGAATAGTCTGGTGTCATAAAGCCAGAGAGTGCTTTCAGAAAAAGGAAGTTAACTAAGGATTAGAATTTCACTTTGGGTTTAGTAATAAGGAGGTCACTACTGCCTAATTAAATGATGGAAATGCTAATGGGAAAATGTTCAGCAATAAGGATGATGGGAGTGAGGAAGAACATGGAACACAGAATGATAAGAAGAATGATGTCATCAACAATGTCTACATCAAAGATGTATAAAACTGGACTGCTTCTTAGGGAGTATGAGCAATGCCCAAAGCATAAGGAAATGGAGCAAAGTATAAAAAGAAGTGATTGCAGAGAAAAAACTTTAAGAACTGCCATATGATACAATGAGGTAGAGTCTCGGAGGCCTTAATGGCTATGGCGTTTTTGTTTGTTATTGCTTTTAGTGACTCTACACACTCAATTGTCTTCGCTCCCTTTTGAGGCAGTTGGAAACTCAGAAGAACAGGCTGGGTTATGATGATTATGGTCACAGCATGGCTGTAGTTCCTCAACGTACATCTTAGAACTCCCTTCCAGGGCTATACAATAGACTACCTCTCACTTTGAGTGAGATGAAAAGCAGTTGTAAATCAAATATATGAGTTGGAGACTCAATACTCCAATATACACATAACTTCACATTTCTTCTTTGGGAAAATCATAGAGCACTAGCAGACACCAACATCACCAGACTTAGATACTAATAAGAATTTACCACTGCCTATCAGAGAGAAGTGAGGCACACAATTGCCAGCTTGCAATTCTGATCCTATGTGCATCACAGATAAAGGCCCAATTAGAACACAAGAAATCTACTCCAGAAGAGCAGACAGAAGAGCAGCCAAGGACATTTTGAATGAATAGTTGCAGCAGTTTGTCTTCTATGAATATTCATTTGATTTCAGTACAACAGACAAGTGAGGAGTAACTTCTACAAGGAGGAGGTTCAGGTGGAGGGTGTCTCCCAAATATACAATTACTCACTGTATTCATATACTTGAAATATACAAGAACTCTTGCCATGAAAGATGCTTCCAATTTTTCTCACCATGATGTATGCAAGAACTCATACCGTGAAAGATGCTTCAATTTTCTTTGTCCACAACTTTTCCTGCTTGGTCATTTCATATAGACTCGAGGTTAAATCCAAGTTCTAAAACTAAATCTAGTGTTCCTATGTTCACAGGGTGAATCATACCTAAAATTTTCTGGCTAACTTTAGTCTTTTGATTGATAGTTTATACTATATCACTCTGTACTATTTCTGTGGCAAATACAAGCAGAGGCATAACAACAAATCCCTTGCTTTAATTAAAAAAAAACAACATCTAAGGAGTATTCTTTCAGGAAAAGCAAAAGAGTTACAAATAAATTTAAATCTTTCTCCTGGTGATGGAAATTGTTAATTTTAACCTCTGGCAGTCATAGATAAGCTTTCCTCAAAGCTATCTTTTTAAGCTATTATGATTTTGAAAGGGTTGGTTGCAGGTCTTACACAGCTGCTTCCAGGCTCCTGCAAAGCTCTATAAAAAAACAGTTTCAGGGGTTCTTAACCATTTTTGTTCCATGGGTCCCTTTGCCAGTCAGGTAAAAAGTGTGGACCCCTTACTAAGTTCACATGATACTGTGCATTATTTAATAAATATATCACACCCGCACCAACACGTCCCCACAATTATAATGTTTTTTTGAATTTCAGTTCAAGCTCATGGACCACTGGTTAAGAACCCCTGAATTAGTTGCTGCTCCAGACCACTTGGCAAGAAGGGAAAGCATTTTGTAGACATTCTATATTTAGCACTGTTTCCTCAGCACCACCGGCATTCCCAGAATAGTAGGACCTAACCTCTGTAGAAGGATCATCACATCACAACATCTGGAAGGAGTTTGGCATGGCATTGGTAGCCCCATCAGGACCTGACTTTTCATCTGGAAACATGATAGTCTGCATGAAAATAAACAGGAAACGAGTCCTCCTGTTTAATCTAAAGCACTGCAACGTTGTCAGCATCACAAGGCTCATTCCACCCCTTGCTTAACTTTTACATGCAGTGCATATTTAAATCCAAAAGGAACTGATAATAACAAAGGCAAGCCAGATTTAGAAGGTGAGATGTGTTCTAGGACATTGCCACAGTCAGCTAGAGTGAACTCTTCTGTACTCCAAATTCAAAGACATGGGATTTGGGAGATAATTGCAGAAGAAGAAGGAAACTATAGCAATATGGAAGGATTTTTATTAAGATTGCAAAAATAACTGATGATGTGTGATATGATGGAAAAGGCACTGGACTGAGAGTCAAGACTCTTAGGAACTAAAAGATCAGGGCTATGTCTGTGTGACCTTTGGGAAGTCATTTAAATTACCTACATTTTCATTTCTTCATGAATAGAAATAAAAAGTCTAGACTAAATGATAACTACAGTATTATAAAATTTTCAAAAGTTTTATATATATATTCTATGTTCCATATCCATAGAATTTTAATGTGTTGTTTGTAATAAATTTGTTGGATTCTATTTCCCCTAAGTGAGAAATTACAGAAAAGAAAAAAATATTCCTTTTAAGACAAAAACTGAGAAGACAAGCAATTATACATCTATGACAATTAATTGCACTGAAAAATTAAAAGCTTGTATTCTGCATATTTTAGGCCATTAGACTGAATAACAATCTGTCATTTATCTGTGCCTGTCTTATCATTTAGATGTAGAAACATTCTTAGCATTTATTATACATCCTGGAAGCCAAATTATTCTGAAGAAAATTAAGAAATAATCTTTATCCCTAAGCAGAAGGACATAGGCTGTCACAAGAGTCTGATATGCTAATGTAGGAGAATGTGAAGGTCCATTTAGCAGTCATTCCTCCTCAGAAGATTCCTTGTTCAAACTTGACCCCAGAGGAAAGGGGCCAGGAGAGGATTTGGGATGGTAAAGATCCCTCAGACTGAAAGGAAATGGGAGGAGGGGGTTGCTTTAGAGATAAAGTCTCCATGACAAAATTTGAGAAAAAATGGAAAAGGGTGGAGATAGGTCTTGGTCCAGCCAAGATCGTTTGTGATTGGGATGTAGTGACAGCAAAGCAAGGGTTCCAGTTTCTAATCCTAAGATTTTATGCTTTTGCACTTTTGTTCCTAGCTCTAATAGCAAATAAAAATGCATATCTGCCCTGAAACTCAGATTTACTGAATCATACATTATATTTTTAATGCTTTAGTGAAATTTCTTGAAAAATTTTGAAATTGATAAAAGGAAAAAAATAGTATGGAGAAATCAGAATTAATGGTGCTGCTAACAGCTATCCCTGCTGCAAATCTGAGAAATGTCAGGTATGAACTGAGACAGAAGAAGGAAATGAAAACTCAAGAGAGAAGGAAGAATTGGAGAGCATTATGATTTTTACTGGCTTTCCACTTGGGCTTTGCTGTATAATCCCTTCCTTGCTTTTACTTTTGAAACATTTAAAAGGAAGATTCCCTAATAGGAAATAACTGAAAATCCATGTTTGAGATAATATATTTAGAAGAGGAGAAAATAAGTTATTCTAGGAAGCTGGCTCAAGGTCTAAGAACTGTCAGGGTTGTGAAAGAGAAATGGGAAAGAGGTTCAGTGTAACTGAAGTCTTTGGAAATGGTTGAAGCTCTGTAGGGAAATGTTGAAAAATGGGTAGTGAGGCCATTTTGTAAAGTAATATTTACCATATCCAAAGGTGTGTGAATATAAATTTAGGGTGAAAAGGAACAAGAGCAATATTTTATATGTGGTAATTAAGTTTGTGTTGTTGAAAGGCAAGAGGTGTCAGTGTGGATGTTGGGCTGGAGTGAGGAGAAAATAGAAGAGATGAGTTAGGGAGCTACTATAACAATCCAGTCTAGGGATGGAGGGAGGATGGAATCAAGGCAGTGATGATAGTAATGGAGAAGAGGGTCTAAATTGGAAAGATATTTGAAAGGTAAAAGTATTTGGAATTAGTTAAAGATTGAGTATGAGGATAATAAAGTTGCAAAAGAAGGTTCTAAACATAGGAGCTTGGTAAACTGGGTTGATGGTAATTCTACCAACTAGTATAATTAATTATACAAGAAATAATTAATTTGGTTTTAGCCAGGCTTAGTCCACCTGCAGGCTATCCAGGTGGAAACAGTCTTCCAGTAAGTTTAAAGCTCAGGAGAGATTGGGGGCTATAAAATGTGGGGTTTATCAGAAATCATCTATGGATATCCCTTACCACAAATACTCTAGCTTTCCACAACTGTGTATTCTTCCTCCTTCTAACCTCTTTACCACCCAGAATTAACCAAAAGCTCTCTGGGATGAAGTTGTGTTAGAAAATGGCTTCTTGACAGAAACTCTGTCAAAGCCACCAGCCCAAACCTAATTAGAAACACTCCATATTAGAAAAAGAAAGAAAACATAAAATCTTTCCAAAATTGATATTTTTATAATAAAAACATATTATTAACATTATCTCAGGTCACATTAAGACTTAACTGTGGCAGATACTTTAAATTTTTCCAAAATTCTTGTTTAAACAATTACCTGACAGACACATCCAATTTAAATTATTTTAAACATCTTTTATTCACACAATTTAAGAACTATGATGTATCTTCTTACAACTTAATTTAAAAACATGTCTTTCACTTAAGGAGGTGTGAATTCAGTATGATAACTTGATGTCCTATTCAGTTGCTAAAAATAGTGTCTTATCTGTGTTAACCTTTGTGCTGTCTGCCACAATAAAATGTTTAAGATGCCCTTCTGAACAGATCTTTCTGTAATGAGGATGGGTAATGCTCTCAAATAAGCATTTTCTAGGCAGTTTTGCACAATCATGAATGCATTTTACACAAACCGGTAAATAATTTAAAGCAGACTGATGGTACTCATGTAACTTAAGTCTTAGGATAAACACAAAAGTTTAATATAAAGGCCTATTGACTCAATTAATAAAATTATAAAACTAAAGTTTAGACCCCATTTAATCTTCTTTATTGGCCCAACTAAGAATTCCTAGAAAAGGCCACTGAAAACCTTTAAGGAAATAGACTTAGCTTTTACCTAGATATTGACAATTCATGGTTTTTCTTTGATTCCTCTCTTTTCCTTACCTGTTCTTCTCCAACATTTATCAACAAAGTCATTGAAAACATATTCCAAACCCATTCTTTTTTTGTTTTGTTTTGTTTTGTTTTGCATAAACACCTAATCCATTCTAGTCCAAGTAATGGTCATCCCTCACCTGGTGTCTCAAGAAGTTGCCTGTTTTCTTCTTCTTTTGCCTACCTCTTATCTTTTCCATTTAAGTTTTAAAACTTAAAACCAAGTATGTCATATCCTATTTAAAACCCTCCAAAATCCTCCATTACACAAAAAATAAAATCTAAACACCTTACACCACTCAAATCTCTTATAATCTCTCAACTGTCTATAACTCCAACTGAAATTCAACCTTTCCGCACTAGCCTTTGCCATAAAAATGTTCTGGGCTTATTCTGATTCTTCAAACATGCCAACTCTACTCCCACCATAAATCCCAGCACCAGTTCTTCTTTCTAACATGAATGCTCTTTCCTTCATATTTTCTTAGCTGAATCCTTGTGCTTCAGATAGCCAAGCTTAAAAAGAGCAGCCTTCACATCATCCAGCCTCAAGCAACTCCCTCATTACTATTACTCTCTATCCTGCCATATTTTTTTTAATTTTTAATTTTTAAAAAAGATATTTAGATTACATAAATGTTGCATAAAAATATAGGAGATTCCCATATGCCCCACTCCCCACACTGCCCACATTTACCCACATTAACAACATCCTTCATTAGTGTGGTACATTCATTACAGTTGATGAACACATTTAGGAGCATTGCCACCAAGCATAGGTTATAGTTTACACTCTCTCCCACACAATTTTGTAGGTTATGACAAGATATGTAATGGCCTGACTCTGTTATTGCAATGTCATTCAGGACAATTCCAAAGTCCTGAAAATGCCCCTGTATTATACCTGTTTTCCCTCTCCCTGAACTCAGAACCTCCAGTGCCCACTGCCTCCACATCTATGATATAAGTTCTTCCATTGCTAGAATTACAATAAGTCTCTAGTAGAATACCAGTAAGTCCATTCTAGTCCAGAGGCCATTCCCCAATCCTGAGGATTTTGGAATGGTGATGCTTACTCCACCTCTAATTGAAGGGGGCTTCAGTCCCATATGGCCAATGGATGGAACTCTCTTGTTTGCAGTTGTAGACTCTCTCAGTTCCTTGGTATGGTGGCTGTCCATCATCATCTGCTTGTTAGTTGTCGTGGATGAGCCCAATGAACTGGAGAGTAGGTGCTGCAACTCCGTTGAGGCTCAGGGTCCAGATGGCTCATGGACAGCCAAAAGATTCAAGTCTCTTGGATGTACACCTACGAACTCCAGCACCAACTATAGGTTCAAATAGAAGGGACAGAAGAGTCATGTGTAGGGAAACCACAACTAAGTCCAATTCTGTCACAATAGGGAGCACAAACTCCAAAGTAGGGCCCACTGCCAAGGCACCAAACTCATGAGCTATCTGCCCTGACCATAGTGCCTGGGTGTCTCCAGAGCCCTCAGGAGCCCCACTATTTGGGGTAGTGTCTAATTTGGCAGTCAATGAGATCCTGCTGAGATGTGGGTAAGTGTAATCTCTGGAATGACCTCCCAACTCACTTTGAAGTCTCTTAGCCATATATACTCATTTTTCTTTACCCTTTCCCCCTTTTGGTCAAGTCTTTTTCCAGTTGCATTGCTAGTTGGTTCTTGGAGTAATCCCTTGGTGCCAGGGAGGCTTATCCCTGGGAGTTATGTCCCACCCTGGGGAGAAGATATTGCATTTGTATGCTGAGTTTGGCTTAGAGAGAGGCCACACTTGAGCAACAAGGAGGTTCTCAGGAGGTAATGCTTAAGCACCTTATAATACTAGGCTAAGTTTCAATTTCAAGAGTAAAGGTTCATAAGCACTGTCATCAATATCAAGGGTCTATCAATGGACCATCCTCCTTCACTAGCCATTGTCTCTGTACTCAGGGGATTCTTGCTGTTCCATTAGAGAATGTGGCAGAGCCCCCCAGGATGGGAATTCAATATTCTTTTGGTTATTGTGTGAATCTCCACCCACTGTGATTATGCCCCATGAACATTTGAACACATTTATATGCCTTATATGTATGCCCAGGTGAACATTCTCCCATGTATCCCCCATCATTGGCACCCCACCCAAATGGTCCTCCCCTGCCACAGTTGTAACCTTTCTGTGATCCAAAACTTCTTCAAAAATGAAACCAATAAAATAACCAAATACAATTAATAAGAAAATGAAATGATAGTTTAAAAAATAAGAAGTAAAATTTTTAAGAGTTTAAAAATAAAAAATAAAAAATTTGGAATAATAAAAAATAATGAAAAAATATAAATTTTTTTTGACATTTCACTTTTCATCACTATAAGATCTGTTGTCCTGTATGTACAGTGACATTTTCTTCCATTTATTCCCCCAATGTCTTACTTTTTTCATTTTGTCTTCAGAGAAGTTTTAGGTCGCAGCAAAGTGACACACAGAATATAGGGGACTCCCATATATCCAACATCCTCCCCCTTTTCCCCCTTTCCTTATTAATAACATTTTATATGTGGATGGTACATTTGTTACAACTGATGTCCAAATATTGAAACATAGCTACCAACCATGATCAATGGTTTACATTATGGTTTACATTTTGGACCATACACTTTAAAAATTTTTGATGAAACTTAACATGGCCTCTATCCATCATTGCAAGAGCATGTAGAACACTTCCATAGCCCTCAAAATGCCGCCTGTTCCATCTATTCTATTCCTCCCTCCTCCTCCCCTCGGGTCCCATGGCAACCACAAGGCTTCACTCTTTACAGGACCAGATTCATAGTTACTTGCAACACTGAAGGGTTAACCCACTGGTCTGTCCTCCCCTATTGGGCACCACCTATGCTCTCCAGAAACTCCTGCCCCTCTATTTGAGAACATAGCTGGCCTCCCCAGGATGGGAGTCCAACACCTTCCTGCTTATTATGTGGGCCTCCACCCACTGATATAACACACTATGTCAAGATGAACACACTTCAACCCTAGAAACTTGCCCCAGCTGTGCCCTTTCTCGAATGCCCCCCACATCCAACCCCCTAAACCAGTAACCCTTCCTTGCCATATTGCCAAAAGAGCATTCCCAACATTGTAGTTTCAACCATGTACCCACCAATCCCCAGTGTTCACCTGTTCCCTCCCCACCCTCCTCCCCAGTTCTATGGACAGTCCAACCTCCCTCCACACCCTACTCCCCTGACATACTTGTACTGCCTATCCCAATAGTATCACTGCACACGGTCATGGCCCTCCACTGCATAACTACACACTTTCACCTTATCATAGATTTTGCCTATATGGGCATTCATTCCTGCCACCATATTTTAATTCCCTTCATAACACGAATATGCTATCACTCTCAGATAGTTATTTTTCTTGTTTGTTTATTGTCTGTCTTATTTTATGTAAGATTGGAGCCCAGGACTCTCCTATTCATGAGAGAAAGGATCACACATGTGGGAAGAACATCAAATGGTTTTTGGCATCAAATGACAGAGGTTTGAAGACTTGATTATCCATTTATTAGCTGTGCTACCTCTGGAAAGTTATTACAACTTACTTTGCCTCACTTTTTCACATGGAAAAATAGTGCCTACCTCATAAAGCTCTTGTGAATATTAAGTAAGTTAAACAGGGACAGAGGGACTGGTGCATTTTAAACATGTGAGAAATGCCATCTATTGTTCCGTCCTGGATTTCAACTCCTGGAACAGTACTTGACAGAAGTGAAAATTTAATAAATACTTGTTGAAGAAAAAAAAAATCTAAATCATGTTGATGTTTATACCTCTTATTTATATTGGTTTATTTTTCTTTTGCAAAAAAAAAAAAAAAAAAAAAATTATTTACTTTGTTTCAGCCCTAAGGTATAGTATATAATCAAGTGGGAATTTTTTTTTTAAATCTGATTCCTCATGGATGTGGGTATTAGGTTGCTCTGGAGCTTCAGTGGTTTTTCCTATAAAATGGTACCTATGGTCCCTGACCTTCAGCACTCCATACAATAAGTGAGGTGAAACAGAAATTAAAAGTAGCAATAATTTACCATTTGTATATTAATTTAGCTGCTTTCTCTGTGTAATCCCAGAGCTGCAATACAAAGCAACTTCAATTGTAAATTGGGAAGAATATAAATTATGGCTAATAGAATGTACCAGGTAGACCTGAAAGATGACAAAATGCAATTACCCAAATTGGGCAAGGGCCAGGCTAGGACCGGTAAGCCTGCTCTTAGAAATAATGTGCTATTTTATGGAGCTAAAACAACTTGGTAAAACACGGTGGCTAAAAATAGTTTGTGCCTCAATTTACCAAGTCTCTTCACAGCTTTCTGTGTCCAGGACATACTCTTGGAAAAGGATTTGTAGAAGTTTCTCTCCCACGAATGACAACTTATTTGCATCAATTTAAATTTATACTGCCTAAAGCCCAAATGTATTCCTGGTTTCCTGGTCTAGGATAACCTGTGCCCCTTTGGGGTAATTTAACTCAGAAACCATAGGCTATTAATTTGGTTTTAAATTGGAAACCCTGTTGCTTCCACTACCTTGAGATTAGAATAAAACACAATCTGGTCCTCCCCTTAGGCAAGCTGATGGAATTTAATATAATATTTTCCTTTTAATGTATCTTTTATGCATCTGGGGCTTTACTTATAAGATATGTTATATTTTCATTAGGCTTTCTTTCACTCTGAACTTTGTATATATGTGTTCATTAATTTATTTCATTGAAAAATGGAAGAAAAATATTCTTCCTGATACCTACCTTGCAGTACTTTTCATTATTCTCACTTAACCCATGGGGAAATGAAGGGTCAGAAAGGTTAAATACCTTCTACAAGAAGGCTCAGCTTGACCCTCATGGAGCAGGAATTCTAACTCAGACACGGGCAATCCCATAGCTACTACTCTTTCCAACAATACCCCACTAGTTCTCAAGGACAGCTAGAGTCAAAATTGTTGAGAAGACAGAAGAACGGAATGAGACATTATCCATAACCTTAAAGAATTTTCCACTTGGCAAGGGAAAATGCAATATAAACCCACATAAGTAGTGAGGTCACGTTCCCCATCACCTTCATCCTTATCCTAAAGCCCATGCTGTGTTTACTGCTGGGATTCTTGCATGTCTGGGAGTGTCCATGCACTGGTCCAAAGGAAGTCCATGTGCATGAATGACTGAGTGGCTTGGAAGTGAGTCATTGTGCAGGGAAAGCATCACATGCAACAAATTTGCCTCCAGGAGGCAGAGCTGATTCCATCCTCCCCTGCTATAAATAAACCTCTTGCACTCCACTAGAGCACATTCCACACTGCATTGTGTTTGCTAAATTATCACATCTGATTCTCTTATTTCATTGAAGTGGGAGGCTGTATTTTATTTACTTGTACATCAAGAATGCTTGCATAGAACTCGAAGTAGGGGCTCAATAACTGTTGGAAGTGTAGTGGCCAAGAGCACTAACTGTAGAACCAGACCGCTGGGGTTCCGATGTCCATATCATGACTTAGTAGCTATGTGATGTTAGGCAAATTAATGAATCTCTCTGTGCCTCTCAGGTTTCTCATCTCTAACATAGAGATAATAATAGTATCATCCTCAGAGTCCATTATAAGAATTAACTAAATTAATATTTTAAAATGCATGGTACAGTGCAAATGCATGATTGAATGAACTTAAACATTTGCTTATCATGCTCATAAACTTCTGGTCTGTTGCCTAACTCTGTCCTCTAAATGTGTTTGGTTTGGCCTCCACAGTGCTTAAAAGAATGAAAACTTAAAAATAATAGGTTTAGAAGGGTCATGCACTCTCCATTTTTACACAGAGCCCATTATTCCTTGTTATCTTATATTCTGCACTGTACAATTTTATGTTATTTGTCATACCTCTAATAATTTGTTCTAAGACAGTGATAAAATTGTTAAGAAGGACAAAGACAAGGACTTTGATCCATTCGGATGACACAGAGGTTTGATTCCACACTTCTTCGATGCAATTGTTCAAACAGCTATAAATCCATGTCAAAGTTGTATCATCCAGGCTACATTTCCTCCTTTCAAGTACACAAATCTCTTATCAAAATAATCAGTCCTTGGCTTAAATAAAAATGGCCTTTATATGCAGAATTGCCTACCTAATGTTAAATACATAAGCATTAAACAGTCTTTGCATTTGTGTTTATAAACTTAAGAATTTATGCTCTTCACTGGCTGAGGGTAGTTTGTCCAGTTACAGTAATTTAACTGTCAACAAGAAGATAACAGTAGGGATTGCCATATTTTAGTGCTGAAATTCATATTTCACAAAATAGTATTCACGCCGAAATGTTTCATCTGAAGTTAAGCAAGATGGTGGCAAAGTAGGAATTTCGAAGAGTCAGCTCCTCCTACTGTGCAGTTAGTAATCAGCCAGAGCTTATCTAAGTTACCTGTTTGGGGGGCTCAGAAGACCAGAAGAGTACCCTGCAACATCCTTGGAAGAACACAAGAAGGAAGCTGGTCATCTGTGGTGAAGATTTTTTAGTGGAGCACTCCACGTGGCAGAGGCCAGTGCCCATCCCGCACTGGCAGGGCAGCAGGCCTCAAGAGCTACTCTCTGGCTGGAGTTGGAAGCTCCAATTCCAAAAAACAGGGGAGGAAGATACAGCCAGGCACTGATTTCAGCTATTGATTAGTAAATTTGACTGGCAAAAATCCAATCCAAAGTACAGGTAAAATTTGATCCTGTCCAAGTCACGAAAAGCCTGGTAGCCTCCATTTTAACTCTGCCCCTGGCAGGAGGCGAAGTAGGGCTGATTGAACATTACAGTGACTTCCTGTATGGTCAGGATGGGGTTTTTGCACCCAGGCCAGATTGCTGCTTCAGCCAGGGCACTGGGCTCACCTCCCCCACTGCCAATCCCCACTAAGGAGGAAGCTGAGCGGAGCTACATCAGTGTCCCCTGGCAACCATGATCAGTCTTGGCCCATACTGATTAGACTATTATCCACACCTGTGGTTCCATCCTGGCAGGAGAGGGAGGTGGACAGAGCTTCATCAATTTATCTGGGCAACTAAAGTCAGTTTAGGCCCCTATTGCTTGGATTATTGTCCACAGCCATGGCTCTGCACCCACACCTGGCAGGGGAGAAGGGTGGGCAAAGCTTCATCAATCTCTCTAGGCAGCTGAACCTAGACCAGATGGCTTCATAGGTGAATTCTACTAATCATTCAAAAATTATTTAAAACCAGTCTTGTTCAAATTTATCAAAAAACTGAAGAGGACGAAATGCTACTAAACTCATCCTATGAAGCCAAAGATATTACAAAAAAAGAAAAATACACACATATTTCCCTAATGAATATAGATGCAAAAATCCTCAACCAAATACTTGCTAATCAAATCCCACAGCACATTAGAAGAATTATCTATCATGATCAAGTGGGTTTTATCCCAGGCATGCAAGGGTGGTTCAACACAAGAAAATCAATCTGAGTAATACACCACACTAATCCATCAAAGAAGAAAAAGCACACGGTCATCTCGATTAACACAGAAAAGGCATTTGACAAAATGCAGGTTCCTTTCTTGATAAAACATTTCAAAATATAGCAATAGAAAGAAACTCTCTCAATGGCATATATGAAAAACTCACGGCTAATATTGTACTAAATGGTGAAAGACTGAAAGCTTTCCCATTGAGATCGGGAACTAGACAAGGATGCCCACTATCACCGCTGTTGTTCAATATACTGCTAAAGGTTTTAGCTAGAGCAATTAGGCAAGAAAAATATAGGGTTCCAAAGGCATCCAATTTGGAAAGCAAGAATTAAAACTTTCACTTTTAGCAGGTGATATGATCCTATACCTTGAAAGTCACAAAAAATCTACAACAAAGCTACTAGAGCTAATCAACAAGTTCAGTGGAGTGGTGGATTCAAGATGAACATGTAAAAGTCAGTAGTATTTCTACACACTAGTAATGAGCTATCTGAGGAGGAAGTCAAGAAGAAAATTCCATTTACAAAAGTGGCTAAAAGAATCAAATATTTAGGAATAAACTAGAACAAGGACGTAAAGGACCGATATTCAGAAAAGTATAGTACATTGCTAAAAGAAATCAAAGATGACCTAAATAAATGGAAGGACATTCTATGTTCATGGATTGGACGACTAAATATCTTTAAGATGTCAATTCTACACAAATTGATTTATAGATTCAATGCAATCCTGATAAAAATTCCAACATCCTTTTTGAAGAAATGGAAAAGCTAATTATAAAATTCATTTGGAAGGGAAAGTTTCCCCAAATAGCCAGAAACATCTTAAAAAAAAGAATGATGTTGAAGGACTCTCACTTCCTGACTTTAAATCACATTACTTAGCTACAGTGATAAAAAACAAACAAACAAAAACAGAAAACAAACAAACAAAAAAACAGCATGGCACTGGCACAAAGACATTTAGACCAATAGAAGCTGAATTGAGTGTTCAGAAATAGACCTTCACATCTATGGTCATCTGATTTTTGACATGGCTGTCAAGCCCACCCAACTGGGCAGAACAGTCTATTCAACAAATGGTGCCGGGAGAACTGGATATCCATAGCCAAAAGAAAGAAAGAGGACCCCTCTCTCACACATTATACAAAAATTAACACAAAATGGATCAAAGACCTAAGTACAAAAGCTAGAACCATAAAGTTCCTAGAAGAAAATGTCTGGGAATAGCTTCAAGATCTGGTGGTTGTTGGAGGCTTCCTAACTCTTATACCCAAAGCATGAGTAATGAAAGAAAAAATATGTAAATGGGACTTCCTCAAAATTAAAACACTTTTGAACTTCAAAGGACTTTGTAAAGAAGGTGAAAAGGCCACCTATTCAATAAGAGAAAATATTTGGAAACCATATATTTGATAAGGGTTTGATTTCTATGTTATATGAAGAGAGCATACAACTCAACAATAAAAAGGCAAGCCATCCAGTTAAAAAATGGGTAAAAGACTTAATCAGACATTTTTTCCAAAGAGAAGATACAAATGGCCAAAAAGCACATGAAAAGATATTCAGTATGACTAGCTATTGGTAAATGCAAATCAAAACTACATGAGATACCATTTCACACCTTATAGAATGGCTCAAGCAATTGGGCTCCCATCTACCATATGGGAAGTCCTGGGTTCATTTCCCGAGGCCTCCTGGTGTTGCTGGCCTGCATGGAGAGTTGACACAACAAAAAAAAGAGAAAGAGGAAGGACATTGAGAGACACAACAAACCAGGGAGCTGAGGTGACTCAAGCAATTGAGTGCCTCTCTCCCACATCGGAGGTCCCAGGATCGGTTCCCAATGCCACCCAAAGAGAAGAAGAGAAGACAAGCAGACACAGAAAGCACACAGCGAATGGACACAGAGATCAAGACAATGAGTGCAAAAACAACAAGAGAGGGCTTAAATAAATTTTAAAAAAGAATGGCTGTTATTAAAATAACAGAAAACTGCAAGTGCTAGAGAGGATGTGGAAAAATAGGGACACTCCTTCACTGTTGGTGGGAATGTAGAATGGTGCAGCCTCTGTGGAATACAGTTTGGTGATTCCTCAGGAAGCTAAATATAGAACTTCCATATGATCTGGCAATCCCTCTATTAGGAATATATACAGAAGTACTGGAAGCAGGGACATGAACAGACATTTCCTCACCGATGTTCATAGCGGCATTATTCACAATTGCCAAAAGATGGAAACAAACCAAGTGTCCATCAACCAATGAATGGATAAATAAAATGTGGTATATACATATGATGGAATACTATGCTACTGTAAGCAGAAATGAAATTGGGACACATTTGACAACATGGATGAACCTTGAGGACATTATGTTGAGTGAAATAAGCCAGACTCAAAAAGACAGATATTGTATGACCTCAATAATATGAAACTAAATATGAAGGGTAGGCACATGGAGTTAAAATATGGAATATAGTTTACTAGGTGATAGGATGAAGGCTGAGAAGGAGTACTGATGGTTAATGTATGTAGAATTTTTAATTATGTTGATTGTAAAAGTGTGGAAATGGATAGAGTTGATGGTAACACATTATAATGAGTATAACTAAAAATGCTGATTTATAGTTGTGACTGTGGCTGAAAGGGGTAGTCTAGGGACATAAATGTCAATTGAAATAAAGCTAGAGAATAATCTAGGGACTCTATAACTTAGTGTACTCGGTGGTGGATGAGGATTGTGGTTAATAGTACAAATAAAAAATGTGCTTCTATGAACTATAACAAATGTGTTAAGGATTGGTGATACATGGGGAATACAATTAAGGTAACTATTTATAGACTATAGTTAACACAATATTGTAATATTCTCGCATGATTGTCAAAGAAGATACTATATCAATGGTAAGTGTCAAAAATAGGGTTTATGGGATGTTTTTCTATTGGAGTAAGGAAAACATTCTAAAATTGACTGAGGTGATGACAGCACAACTCTGTGATGAAACAGAGAGCCACTGAATGTACGCTTTGGATGGCATGTACAAGGCATGGGACTGTATAACACAGTGAACCATGTGATGGAAGATGGAATATGGATAACAGTACAAATATAAGAGTGCTCTCTCATGAGCTATAATAAATGTACAATACTAATATATCATGTTAATAATAGAGTGGTTTATGAAAAAAATACACTAAATATAAGATAAGGATCATATTTAGCAATAATATTTTGATGAAGTTCTTTCATAATTTGTAACAAATGTTCCAAAACAATGCAAGGCAGTAGTGGTGGTGGGGTGATGTATGGGAATTCTGCACATTATGCATGATTATTTTGTAATCTCACAATTTCACTAACAAAAAACAAAAGAAAAAAGAAAAGCTTCCATATCTATGAAATGCTTTGGCCTCACAGCTCAATGGACTAACCTTAACTGGGTTTTCTCAGCTGGAAAATGATTCCTGAATTTATTCACAAGGAGCAGTTAGCTATTACATGCATCTAGAATCAAAAGATGCAGGCATACCTTAAGTTTTATAAATGTCCTTTCCACAGCTGTATAAGACCCATGTTATAGTTAATGTGACTAGAGATAGGTCACCATGTAATGGATCCAAAGAAAAAGAGACTTTGAGGATAACAGGCACTTTCTCATTGCTCTACCTCTATAATGCAATCCATCCTCTTTGCAACACTCCCCAATCAGAGATAAAATAGCTATGACCCACTAGGGGAGAAAACAAATGTCGGAGTGGTTACATACTCAAAAGTGTTTATTATTTGCTAGTTGTATTATGAGTACATTTTCATTCTTTATTAACAAAAATGGTATTCTAATGTCTCAGAAGCAGTTTTTAATTTAAAATTACATATGTTTTCATGTGAATAAATAACTTATTTTTATTACTAATTGTCTTAGTTTGCCAGGCCAGTATTAGTTGGCTTAAACAATTGTCTCACAGTTTTAGAGCCTAGAAGTCCAAAATTAAGGTTTTGGCAGGGATCTTGCCTTCTCTGAAGTCTGTAGCAATCTGGTGGTGGCTTGCAGCCATAACTCAATCTCTATCTTCATCACATGGCCATCCGTCTCCTTCTCTCTCCTACTGAATCTGTATCCAAATTTCCTCTGCTTCTAAGGAATCCAGTCATATTGGATTAAGGTCCAACCTTAATTCAGTTTGGCCTCACCTTAACGAATAACATGGGTTAGAACTTGAACATGTCTTTGTAGAGGGCGTGATTCCATAACAATATTAGTGGCTAAATTTATTCTATTATGCAGGTGTTTCATAATTAACCAATCGCCTATTAATGGAAATTTTAGCTTGTTCCAATTTTTGTTATTATTTTAAATAACATTACAAAATTACTTATACATAAAGCTTGCTGTCCATCTCAGAACATATCCTTAAGATAAATTTGTGAGGAGCAGATGTGGGTCAAGTGGTTGAGCGCCTGCTTCCACATACAAGGTCCTGGGTTCAATCCTCGTACCTCTTTAAAAAAAAAAAAAAGATAAATTTGTACCTATTATTACTAGTTTTACAATGTTTTTTAATGATTTTCTACACATATTATCAAATTGTCCTCTAAAATTTTTCTACAAATTTATACTTCCAACAAGAGTACATGAGAAAAGCCCATTAGAAAGGCTTTGTCTGACCCTTGATATTAGAAATTTTGCCAGTTTTATACATGTAAAACATTGTATTTCAATGTTTCTTTAATTTGCATTTTAAAAATACTAGCACTGTTGAATATATCTACAAATTTACATTGGTTATTTATAATTTTTCTTTTATGATTTGCCTATTTATAGCCTTGTCTAAATTTTTATTTTTGATTGGGTATTTATGTTTTCTTATTTATTTACCAGAATAACTTAGATACAAAGGAAACAATGTTTTCTAAAATGTATTTTTCTTTTTTTTAAAGAGATACCTGGAATTGAAACCAGGACCTTGTACTTGGGAAGCAGGTGCTCAAACCACTGAACTACACCCTCTCCCCTCTAAAATGTATTTTATAAGTGTTTCCTGGTTATTTACTTTGTAACCTTTTTCATTCTTTTTTATGCTTACCAAGCAAAATCAGGCAATACTTTCTTCATAATTTCGTCCATCTAATTCAGGTTTCCAAAGTCCATCACACCTTAATATTATATCAGTATTCAGCTATTCTCTTAATGTTTTTATGATTTTTGTTATTTATATTTAAGTCTCTAGCCCTGAAATTTAATTTAAATAATTATAGAGGTATATATACTTAGGTTTCATATCTGATTGTACTAGCTACATAAAAATGAGTTTGTGCTTTCTGTGTATATTCTGGAAGCTTATAAGCTATGGGTTTAGATGACTATTTTTTTCACTGCTTCCATAACTATTAGTCTTTTTTCGTTCTCTACTACTGTTTGTATCAATCTTTATAAAACATGTTTTCTTAGAAAAATTTCTTAGAAATTTTGAAATATATTTGCAAAAAATGGAATGTTATTCTCTTATTTTCAAATCTTCTGAACCATCTCTTTTGTTAAGATTTTCAATGCTTTGTATTTGTGATATCTCCATTTTTTGGGAGGTTTGTTCACACCATCTTTTAGAAAAATAATTTCTTGAATTTATCAATTATATTTTATTTTCTTCTACTTTGTTTCTCACTTTATTTTACTGTCTTCATTCCCCAAATTTTCAGCTTAGTTTATTGTACTTTTTATTGAATCATATACTTAGTTAATTTTCATTATTTCTCACAGTAATAAAGAGTAAAAGTTTTACAGACATTCTTTATGGGTTATGTTTTCTTTTCTTCTATAAATTCCATGGTCTGGCCTATTTTTTAAAGGAGTTTAGAAACTTTTTAGTACTGATTTTTGTCTCTCACCCTTGCTTCTATCTTCTAATGAGGTAAATTGAACTTTTTAATCCAGATATCATTACCTTATTTTACTATTAGAGAACTCCTTTGAAAATGGTTTAAAGTTTTAAATCTTGTTTTATAATAAGATTTAAAACAAGTCAAATTTTCATTATCTTTTCCCATTTTCTGGAGTTATTTTCAGGCATTTTAAAATGTGGATTTTTTGTTCATAATATGATACAGCTTCCTTTACATGGAAAAAGAAGGTGACAAGTGGAGAAAGTAGAGAGGAAAGAGATTCCTGGCAGCGTTCTTTTCGAGGTTGCAGTTGCCTTTGAGACAGGCTGTATTCTTGTCCTTTCTGCCTGTGGGTTGATCAATAATCCCTTGAGCCTTGAGGGCCAATAAATGTCCTTCTTAGCTGGTCCATGTAGGGTTTATGATACTTACAATAAAAAATCTTTAGAAGTATCATTAATGTATACATAGTGAATGTGTGTGTATGTGTGTGTGTGTGTGTGTGTGTGTATATATATATATATATAAAATGAAAGCCTTTCTGTAGCTTCAATTATCAACAATTTATCCATGTACAATATTATTTATATTACAACCTAATTTCCTCAAAATCCCACAAATAGTGGGATTATTTTACTTAATTTTTTTTCACTTTATTTCTACTTAATTTTTTTTTTTCAAAGGCACACATTGGGAGTTAAACCATGTTTTTTTCTTCCTCCTAGGGACATGACATACATGTTTTTCTGTCAGTAATGCTATGCCAAAATTTTGCTGACCCACAGTCTGACAGATAACCATTAAAACTGTTTACTGCCTCCTCATGCTGAGGTAGAACAGTGGAACTCATCTTGGTAGGAGAAATTTGACATGAAGAAGAAATTGCAGAGCTTGCAAAGTCACATGTTTTACTAAACTCACACCTACCCCAAGAGAAAACCTAATGAATTGATTTATACAGAAGAGATTTTAAGCAAACCTGCACTAACGTTGTATAAGGAAAGGATATCTCTTGGTCTACGTTCAACACACAGCTCACCTTATTAGTGCCCAGTCAGTCAAGAACACCAACATAGAAAGCATTTTTGTCTTCATAGCACTAACACAAAGCACACAGCATGTAATCCTTTGATCTTTAAGTGGGTAATCATGGAAATTCCAAAGTAGATCCACTAGGTTAGCCTGAGTATTCATCTATACAAAATATTTTTAAAAAAATAATGCTTAAGAAAAACAAAAAAAATTTTTAAAAGATAAAATAATGCTTAAAAGAAGTTTCTAGAAACACAGTGGGATTACATCAGGACCAGCAGAAGACAGTGACAAAAGGACTTGAAACAAAAGGTGATTTTCACATGTAGCTTTCAGGCAAAGGGCATCTCTTTCAGTTGACTGCCATGTCCAAGACTAGCTGTAATAATTGGAGCTCTGGAAATCTCAAGACAGGGGCAGTGACACCCTGTATAAAACACTCCCAAATCAAAAACCTACACAGCTGGACCCCTCGCGCTGAAGGCCTGAAACTCTGACCCTAGTGAAAGAGCTGAGCCTGCTGTGGTTCTAGGGGCAGGGAGGGCTCCTGATGGTGGGTTACTCCACACTGTTGACATAATCGTTTATGGTGGGAGAAGTGTCTACTATAGGAGGAGCACTAGGGTTACTGAATACAAGAAGGTGATTCAGGAGAAACAGGTCCTGGGAGGATCAAGGAATTTTCTTTTTGACCCCTCAATACTTAACATTAACAAAGAGCCACAGGACAGTCTTTGCAAGTTGTATTCTCTTGTCAGTATTAGCTGAAGCCTCTCCCAGCCCACTGTGAAGGCGACGCCCAGATCCCTCCCTCTACCTGATGGTGGGAGATAGTGCAGCAGATCGTTCTGAGAAGCTGGTGTGGAAGATGATTTGCACAATGGAGTCACCACCAGACCACTGCTTAAGTCCAGTCCCCGACCTTCTTTTTCTGCTCTGTAGTCCAGAAATATTTCTTTAAAAGCCAGAAAATCTGTAAACGTGAGCAACATGTCAAATATGTCAACAAATATGTTATCTTTATGGTGCTGTAATGTTGTTGTGAAAGCCTGCGTGTTAAACCCAGGAATACGCTCCAGCAGCTGTTCCTCATTATACTTTTCTACCAAGGAAATAAATTATTTAAAAATGGGCTTGTACGTGAGTTTATTCTCTTCCGAAGCTTCAAAATCCTGGTAGCATTTGTCCATGATATTTCTCTGTAATAAATGTAACTCATCATCCATGTCAATGTCCTCTAAATATTCAACCACAGGATCAGATTCTGCAACAGAGCTGGAAGAGATGGACAGCAGAAGTTCTCTTTCTCTTAGGTGGCCATCGCCACCACGCAAATGACGGAGCCCATCGGTCTCCGCTGAGCCCCAAAAGGCATCGAGCACAGGTCGCCAGGCCAGGAGGAGGCCTCACCTCCGTGGCCATGACCGGCCTACCGCCCGGCCGAGTGCGTGCTTGTGTGCAAGGCTGGGGTGCAGGCTCTTGGCGCATTGGCCACGAGTGGTCCAGGGCTCCACACCCGGGCAGTCTGCTCAGCACCCTCTGCCGCCACCTCTGCAGGTCCCGCATCCGGTATTCTGGGCTTTTATTGAGCACAATGTTGTAGAAGAGAAGTCGAGACCAATTCATCGAGGTAAGCTATGCTTTTTCCTACCTTAATGGCTGTAAGATAGTTTCTTTTATCAATTCATTTCAGACATTTCTTTCAGGAATGTGTTAAGAAAGTTTTCCTTTTACTGATTGAGAGAAATAGAACAAAAAGTGGCCTCTTCTCAAACTGAATTCCCTGTTCCAGCTTATCTAACCCTGCCACGTTCTTATTCAAGTCACTTCCCCAAAAACCCACCTCAGTAAAAGGGATGAACTCAGACACTGAGAATTTACCCTCACACTTTTCACCTTAGGAGTGGGTTAGTTTTCCCGCCTAAGATTGTAAGCCCACAACTCCCAGCCAATGAGAGATAGGTAAGGTTGGAGAAGGAGGAAAATGGGACATTGCATCTGGGGAACTATATAATCTTTGTTCTTACACTAATCACGTGCACTTGCCCGCTTCCATTAACCTGGGTGTGTGCCCTTTCTCATGAGAAAGATATGAAATACTGCTGCCTCTAGTCCAACTCTGTCTTCAGAACTTTTATTTTGAGTAAGTGGTTGCTGTCCCATTCACTGATTTTACCGACAAAAGAGTAAGTCCTTTGAACTTTCTCTCTTTAAGAAATTTCCCTTTAGTATTTTCTGTTCTTATTTTCCCTATCTAATTCACTCTGGATCTTTCCTCCAAAATAATTATTTATGCATTGGCTTTCCTGTGGTTAAAAATATATATACGGCTCTGGACATCAGTAACTTACACAGCAAACACTTATTTCTTCCTCATGTTATATGTCACCTATGTTGCCCTTTATGTAATTCCTAATTTTAGGATCCAGGCTGACAGAACAGCTCCTTTTTGGAATGTCATTCTTGTAGCAGAGGGAAAAAGCAAGGGAGATGGTGGAAACATGCTTCTTAGAAATTCTGCTTGAAAATGAAAAACTCACTTCTACCATGTTCCCTTGAGTCAAGAAATTCACAGAACCAAACTTAATAGAGAAGTGCATTCTACCTATAGGGAGGCCTTGCAAGTCAGATGGCAGTGAACAGAAATATATGACCTTACAGAGCAGGGAGCGAGTGATTGTGAACCATAATAAAATCTACTACAATTTATCTTCCTAATTCCAATCTTCCAGTTTCATCATCTTCTCTTATCACACTCATTACTTGGCCCCTTTCTTCTGCATACATGAAAAGCTGATCCAACTGTATTCTTTACATTCTTGAAAAAGAGTTCAGTGACATTCATTTTATCTAAATCTTTTCTAACATGGATCTCGTGGTTTTAATTTCTTTATAAATTTTCTTCTCACCTATTTCTAGATTTATGTAATTTTTGTCTTCTTCATTCCATTCTATTCCTTTCTTAGATACCATATATACTTAGAATCTACTTAAGGCAAAATTTAAAACAAACAAACCAAAAACAGTCCTCAAAATTTTGAGTATCCATGCTTTTTTCTTTGTACTTACTCATTGTTAAACAGGATGAAATTTGTCATTACACAGGGTAATACTCTCTTCTGCTTGTTTTATACTGTATGTTGGTTGTTCTACCCTCTTCATTAATCATTTGGAGAGGAGGTTGATGTGAACATTCTAATCCTAAATTTCTGTGATACATTCACCTCTTTTGTAATTACTTTTGTTTTTTCCTGTCCTTTCTTCCTGATCCTCTGCTCTTTTGAATTCCTAAGATCCATAGTTCCCATCATTTATCCTTTGCTCTTGGTAACTACAGCTGTCAGGTTGCACTGTGCTATTACAAGTTCTTTTACTTGTTGCTGATCTTCATCAGGGAATGTAAATTATCTCTTTGGTTTTAGAAAGGTAAGTGGAGGCGTAGAAGAGAAAAAGAGAGATCAGTAAAATTTGCAGGGCACAGTGTTCCTTCTCACAGAGTGTTTTCTTCTGGGTAAATAGTTGGAGGAGGATACAGAGTTTCCTCATACAGTTGTGCTCTGCATAAGGATGGCTGGTGGGGAATAGTGGCAGAAGCTGAAACAGCCCTATTCCACCAACCAAGCCATATACAATGGCTCAAGGCTGCATTAGCCTGGGGAAGGTCCTTTTGTCCGTACAAAGTGCAGAGGTCCACTTTTGTGTTCATATAAAGAGTCGTTGTATATATTCTTTTGTGTCTGGCTTCCTACTCTTTTTTTTTTTTTTTTTTACCGGGAGGTCCTGGGGATCAAACCCAGGTTCCTCCATATGGGAGACGGACGCCCAACCATTTGAGCCACATCTGTCCCGCTTCCTACTCTTAACATTATTTTTGTGAGCTCATCTGTATGATTGCTTGAAGTCATAATTCAATGTGCTATATAGTGCTTATGAATTCTATCTATTTCTAATGTTTATGTACATTTGAATAGTTTTCAGTTAGGGGTATACAAATATTTCTGCTGTGAACATTAGTGTAGATGTTTTTGGTGAACATATTTTATTACTTCTGTTGGATATATTCCTAGAGTTGGAATTGCTAGATTATAACATATATATATTCAGCGCTAGTAGATAAGCCAAACAATTTTCTATAGTGTTTTACCAATTTATATTCCCATCATCTGTGTATGGGGATTCTGGTTACTCTATATTCTTGTCATTGCTTAGTATTTTTAGTTTTTTTCCTTTCGGCATTCTGAAGAATATGTAGTGTTATTCCATTGTGGTTTAATTACTCTTTCTGAAGTTGAGTACCTTTTAACATATGTATTATGTTAATATTTGGATATCCTCTTTTGTGATGTGTCTGTTCATGTCTTTTGCCCATTTTTCTGTAAGATTGTCTGACTTGTTCTTATTGATTAGTAAGGGGATATTATGCAGACTTTTGATGAATATGGTTTTGTGACTCTGCTCCGTGAATTACCAGATCCCTCTTTCAAAAGTGTTTTTTGATGAACAGAAATTCTTAATTTCAATCTACAATTTATCAAGTTTCTCTTCTATGGTTAATACCTTTGTGGTCCTGTTCAAGAAATTTTTGCATACTTCCACATCATAAAGTCATTCTCCTTTGTTTTCTCTAAATAGTTGTTTCTTTCACCCATGATCTTTATACCTGCAATCAGTTTGAAACTGATTTTTTTTTTTTTTTGGTATGGTGTGAGGTAGGCATTCAGACATATTTAGAAGTGTGGACACATTTATTTTTCTAATGGATAGCCAAATGACCCAGTTTCATTTAGTGAAATGCTCATTTTTCCCACACTGTACTATAGTCACCTTTCTCATAAATGCTTGACAAATTTTAAAGTTGTAAAACAACATTAAAACATGATGTGATGTTTATTTTAGTTTCCTAGGCTGTACAAGCAAATGCCATGAAATGGGAAGGCTTAAACAATGGTAATTTATTTAATCACAGTTTGAGGCTGGGAAAAAGAAAATCCAAAATCAAAGCCTCATCAAGGCAATGCTTTCTTCCCAAAGACTGGCATTCTGGGGCTGGCTGCCAGTCATCTTTGGTCCTTGGCTCCTCTGTCACATGGCAGTACACATGGCAGCCTCTCCTGGCCTCTCCATTCTCTTTCAGTTTCCGTTGAATTTCAGCTTCTTCCTTCCATGGCTTTCTCTCTCTGTCTGAGTTTCATTCTGTTTATAAGGACTCCAGTAATAGGATTAACACCCATCCTGACTGGGCTGGGCCACACCTTAAGTGAAGTAACCTCAACAGAAGTTCCTACTTATAATGGGTTCATACCAACAGGAATGAATTAAATTTAAGAACATGTTTTTCAAACCACCACAATGTCTAATTAGGGCACACTAAGAACATTCATATTTTATGTGGCCATTCCTTTTTATTTTAATTGCTATCTTATATTGTCTGCCCTCCTTAATTTTCTTCCTCTAAAGTGATCTTAGGAGAATAAATTTATTCATGTCATCCCAACTTTTTAAAAATAATTCCCCCAAGCAGTTTGCAATATGTTCAAATCCCTAAGTGTAGTTTACAAGTCCCCTCAATAGCTGGTTTTGAGCTGACTTCTTCAATCCTATCTTTTAGTTGCTCTTCCCTTCATTACTTAAACTCTTGCTTGTAAACTTGTCACCACAAACGTAATAAACTTGCTTGCTTCCTCTCCCCTGTTGCTGTCCATTTTTGAAAACTGCATAGGCTTCTGCCTCAGACCATTCTTTTTTGGAGTTGTTAAAACACTGAGAAAATATTTTACTAATTTATTATTTATTAATTTATTTAATCAACATAATAAGAAGAGGTATAATAAAATGGCTTCTGTCCATTTCTGTCATTGTACTTTGTGATGATATTTGCTTGGGTGATCTGCTGATTTTTATTAAGGTTTTTTTTCAGGTGCTAGTGCCAGACATGAAAAGAGATGTAAACTAACAGATGCACTTCTCTTCATAACAATTTCCACCCACTACAATAGCCCTCATACATATGCAGAGAAATTTTGATTTCAAAGTAACCTAGGAAATATTTTTGTTTTACAGATAGGAAAAAATTAGTCTCAGAAAATTCAAGTGATCTGTTACCATATTGATTAGAGTCAGAGCTGGGAATTTAAAGTCAGAAATCCTTCCTGAGTTTTATTATAGGTTCTTTTAAAAAACTAAGCAAAACAAAAAACCCAAAAGTTCAAACAAGGTAATCATTTAAAATGTGGTGCCTCAACAAAACTAAAAATTCTCTAGCTTTTCTCCTCTCTATATGACTGAAGATCATGTGTCTCTGGATTTTGAGCTTGAGACAGTAGAAGCCCTACCAGCAGTCCCCTGAAGTGCTTAACATCCTGATTTGTCACCAACATCCCAGAGAAGCAATAGAAAATGATAGCAAGAGGTCCTGCCTGTGTGACTTCTTGCTAATACCTGAACTGTGATAACTCTAAGCTACCATTCACACTTCAGATTTTGGAAAATTATAAAACAAGTTGTGAGGAAAAACAAATTTCTTTCTTCATGTGTCTGCATATATAGATAGAGAAGTGATAGCATATTTCTAGTCTCTGGCCATTTAATAGTCTGTCATGTATTTCTCTTATTCTTTTTCTTTATATTTATACAAATTAAAAATAAACTTTTTGAAGTCTACTTAATATTCATTTCAGATTTTTTCCCAGAGATCAGTATCTACTGTAGGCACACATTTTCCCTTTGGGAAAATTAGACATTTGTACCTTTCTGGTCATCCTGCAACTCTCCTTTTCTGTATAATTAAAAAAAAAATAGTTCTTATAATGACCCTGAGATCATATTTGTACGATTCTTCAGCTCCCTAGAATGTAAATCCTCTACCTTTGGAATTTTGGATTCATTTAAAATAACTAAAGACTGCCTCACAACACTATTTATAGGCTGTTTTAGGTAGCAATATCTTCTTTATATTGTTCTATTTGTTTTTCTTCCAAGGTCATTTTCTTTGCTGGAAAAGATGAAATCCAAAGAATATTTGAGGTATTCTTCCTTCTTTCATTTGTAAAAATAATGCCATTTGCACCAGGCTATAGGTGTATCCTTTTCATCTTATCTCTTTACAAGTAACTTTACAAAGCTATGGATTGTCTTACAAAGAAACAGGGCAATTTAGTAGAGTCAAGAAGACAAGGATGTGAATCATGAACACTGACTTTGTTGCATTCATTAGTTTGGGCAAGTTTCTTAAAGTTTGGAAGCTGTCTTCACCTCTAAGTTTGAGAAAATAATAGGTCATATAAAATTTGTGATAAGGACTGAAGGAACATACAATGTAGATTTAAAGCACATAGTGTTTGACACATACATAACAAATTGTTAATTTTAATTCCATTAATTCCATTCCAACTTCAGTTTATACTGTGCTTTCTAGGATCTTGATTGCAGAGTGGTTACAAGTGATTGCATGTAATTTGCGACTCTGGGAAGCAGATGATGAGATGGAGTAATGGGGGCAAGAGTTTTATAGGGAGGAAGAATTCATACTGCAATCTAGCCAAAGGGCAGTTTTAGAGAAAAAAATTGCCCATTAGGAGAAGACTCACATTGGGCAGAAATGGCCAAGTCTTTACTGTTACACTCATCATTGGCTGTGAGAAGCCCAGGAAGAATATGGTATTGGTTCTAGAGTTTAGATGCTGCAGTTGGATGCTATCAGTCAACTGCACTCCTTGCAGCCAAACAGCAAGCTCTTTCTTGAAGGGCTATCCAAGTGGCACCCCTCGTGGTTGGCACATAGGGTTGTGGAGCAAGTATGGCTACATTCATTCAAAGCCTGACTTACTAATTGGGTGGGTGTGAGAAAAGTACTTAACTTTTCTGTGCCATGGCTTCCTTATCTGTAAAATGAGAAAAAGAACAGTAATTAGCATAGGGTTATTCTTCGGGCTAAATTCAATAATGCATATAAAGTACTTAGAATAATATTTGGAACAGAGCAAAGACTCAATAAATATTTGCCATTGTTATTGGCATATTCTTTATGTTTTCCCACTTCCTTGGATTTATTTTTGCCTGTGGATCCCTTCTTGCACCTTTTGCATATATTATTTTTAACAAAAACATATGAGCTCATCAAAGATAATCCTAAGTAAAGGCATTCATTCCTTAGATGCTTTCCCTCCCATTTCTCATTGTTTGTTATTGTCAGTCCAGCAATTGCACTTATTAATATTTCATTCAATAATCCCACTTTGTATAGGTAAAAAGAGTGTCTACATAAGATGTTCATGCTGAAAACTTGCAGAGATGAGGTATTGGTTCCAGAGCATGAACAAAATAATCTTCTCTGAGGACAAATCATAAGCACTTTGTGCTATATCCTTTCCAGATAAAGGGGAGCTATTTTGTATCCCTTGAAGTTGAAATGAGGTTTAGTTTAGTGGACCATAAAAATATTACCTGTTTTGACATAAATTCAATGGAACAATTCCAAAGAAATCCAATTTTGAACAGCACCTTGGGCAGAGATTAGAAAGTTTCAGAAGATTTGGGTGTTTTGAATGTGTTTTGTTGTTTGAGGAACTCTTCTAAGATTAGCAAAGCCTATTATGTGACAATGAACCAGACTTGTCCTTGTACTCTTTCAGTTTCTTGAAAAATGAAAATTTAATAATTATCTGCCATATTCACTGAGTATCATCAATTCCAGGTATCTCAAGTTCTTTTCATGTATCATTCACTTAAGAAAATTCTCCTTTAGATTAATCTCAGGACCATTATTGATATTCTTACGTAGAAATAGATATCATTACCTATAAATTACGTTTGTAGAAAAGGCATTGAAATATTTTGATGAACTTGACTGATCAGGAATTTTTCTTTTCTTTTTTTTTTTTTTCCCACCATGTAATGACAGCATGATATATAGAGAATATTAGTAATGAATCTGAGCACAACTTCCACTACACTTCAGTCATAACTTTTCAAAACACTGCCATAACAATCATTTATTCACACAGTAAATATGTATTGAGCTCCTCCTTTATGACTGCCCTAGTTCTAGATAAAATGGTATAGAAGTGAAGAATTCGGTTAAGATTTATATTCTTATGGAGCTGACCTTCTGGTGGCAGTACAGAGTTTTAGCAATAAAAAAAATTAAACAGTTAATTTCTGATAATTGCCTTGAAAGAATAATTGGGAGAATAGAGAATAAATAGGGTGGTCAAGAAAGGCCACTCTGAAGATATAATATTTAAGCTGAAAATGGATGAAAGAATCTAGCCTTTCCAAGAGCTATAAAGTGGGCCTTGCAGGCAAAGAGAATCACCATCCCATGGTACTGAAGGAGGAAAGATTTGTCATATTCCAGGAATAGGGAGTAAGCCAGTGGACTAGAGTTCTGTGAGCAGAGGACAGAATGATATGGAATAAGATTGAAGCAGTGGGCAGGAACCGTAGCATCAATGACCTAGAAAATTATGTATTTTTAGTTAGCCAAAACTTTGGGATACATCCCCTCTCTGTGCCAGGCTCTACTTAGATTCTTTGACTAGCAATGAAAAGGAAATATTGGGATACTAAAAGTTAGAGACTATTTATTCCCTTTTCATTGATTCAACAATGTGTGTTGAACATCTGTGGCAGCCAAATTCTTTTTACAGACACTAAGATACAGCAATGGGGGAAAATAGGTGATGTTTATGGTCGCACAGAGTTAACATTCTAGTTCTAATGGATGGAGATGAATGATAAACAGGTAAATGAAAGAAATTATAATGTGCATGGTGGTAATAAGAGGAAAAAAATACAGTGATCAAGAGTGCCTGTAGTGTGTTGAGTGCTCATTTATATAGAAAGTGGTGGCATCTTTGATAATGGTATATTTAAGCAGGGACATGAAGACTTAAAGATAGTCCATGTTAAATATAGCAACTCCCAAATATTTAGGGTTCTCCAAATTGCTCTTAGACCTGAGATGGGTTAAATAGTGCCCTTCTCCCAATTAATGTCCACCTGGAACTTCAGAATGTGACCTTATTTGGAAATAGGGTCTTGCCAGACATAATTAGTTAAGATGGTGTCAACTGGATTAGGGTAGGCTCTAAATCCAGTGACTCATGTCCTTACAAGAAGAGAGGACACACAGAGCCACAGACACATACAGAGGGAAGAAGGCCATGTGAAGAAAGAGCAGACTCTGGAGTGATGCAACGACAAGCCAAGGAATGCCAAGGAGTACTTGCAACTACCAGAATTTAGGATGAGGCAAGGAAGGATTCTTCCTAGAAACTTCAGAGGGAGTATAGCTCTGCCAATACCTTAATTTTGGACTCTGGCTGCCAGAACTGTGAAAGAATAGATTTCTGTTGTCTTAAGCCTCCAAGTTTGTAGTACTTTGTTATGGCAGCTCTGAGAAACTAACACAAACCTCAACCTGAAGGTGAAAATCTTCAATTTCCAAAAGAAGCCAGGCCTTTGGAGCTAATGTAATTTGCTTATTTGCTAATGTTTGGGACAACAGAAACAGGATTTCCCATGGCTCAACCTCTTCTCAGAAGTGTCACCTTTCCATTCCAGCAAATAGTGGGGCTACTCTGATACTTGATGTTAACTTTCTTGAGGGAGAGATTGCAGGCTCTGACACTGACTCACTGCTCCCCAGGGTAACATCCCTTTAGACATCAGGTCTTGACAAATTTCCACTAGACTTTTTGCCAGTATATCTTTATGTCTTTTTTCTTATTTACTTGGAAAACAAAGGTAAATTCTCTTTCTGCAAATCAGTAGTACAAGTAGTGTGATGAATATTTTGGAGAGCCAAACTGGAACACAGCTATACAAGACAAAAATTTTAAAAGATAGATAGATAGGTATGTATGTATAATACAGTAAATATTAAATATACTAGAAAATTATACACAGGTATACTATTACTTTAACATACATAAACTATAGGTATGTGTTTGAAATTCTGTATTATCCTGAATTATTTACTTTTCTGTCACATAAATACTATTATTTAAACATGTAAGCATTTAGGCATCATTGAAATTGCCAATTTTTAGTAATTGTTAGCAGTACTAATTAAATGTTTAGTGTGAGAAAATATATTTTGTTATGTTTCTTCTGTCTTATGATTCTTCAGTTTTTAAACTATTTTTTACTTTTATTCCATATTTAACTTTTGTAGGCTGTATCATTGGGCATTATTCAAATACACAAATGCAAGTCTTGTTAAAGGAGAACTTAATTTCCAGAATGATTAATTGTTGTGAACCACAAATCATGGTTGCCAATATCAGTGTTTAGAGTAGGAAATAGCAAGAGCTACTAAGAAGGGCAGATAATCCAGGTTCTATTCAGATGATATTCAAAACAGTGATGCTTGAGGACCCTATTTTTTGGATTGCTGCATAGATTTTGTATTTTTCCCAAAACTTTTGCATTCATCACTGGAAATTAGGATTCTTTATGCCTCAGGGAGTGGTTTCCCAGGACGAGGAGCTTTCAGTGCTAAAACTGAGACAGTCCTGGGCAAGCCAGGATGGTTTATTATCCTAAGCACAAGCCAGAAAAGGTTCAAAACTAAGGAGTTCCTCTTTTTTTCTCCTCACAATACAGTCAGCAGTCTTTCTGAGAGGGCCGCTTCTCTTAGGGATGATAGCCAAAATTTATTAACCTGTTCCCATGAGAAGGAAATGTTATTACCAGAAAAATGTGAGGGTGGTAAGGTACTATGTGGGGATTTGCCAAGGTTCCTCTCTGACATTGTGCATTATCAGTGAGAGTTCTGCAATATCCCCTTCTTCCTCCTTCCCTCCCTCCCTCTTTTCTTTTTTGCCTTTTTGCCTTTTTCCTTTCTTTCCAGAGAAACTTCAGTTCTGCTCTTAAGGCTTTTTCAACTGAATGAATCAGGCACCCAGATCATCTAGTGTAATCTCCTTTACTTATAGTCAATTGACTATAGTCACTGATTACATTAAAAAATACCTTCAAAGCAACACCTAGATTAGTGTTTAAATAACTGGGGACAATAGCCCAGCCAAGTTGCCACATAAAACTGACCATCACAGCATCCTTAGGAATTTGGATTATAATCTAAGTAGCCAAGGCAGTGTTTTAAGCAAGAAGGGTAATTGATCTGATCTCTTAGTTTGAAATGATAACTCTGTTGTATTTTTAATTGTCTGCATGTTTGTCTTCCCACTAGTCTATAAACTACTTGAGGCCAGGAATCCTAACTTTTCTTATTTTCATTCTAACATTTGATTGGCTAGTATTAGATTGAATTAAGACATTTCTTAATAATTATTTTTTGACAGTATCAATCTAGCCAATCACCTAGAGTTTCAAATCAATAGCAATTTTCACCTAAGAGGGTATAATTAAGTAAAGCTTCCTACCTTCTTAGACGTCCACCCCAACTTGGCAAGGATCTTCCTCTACTTCCAAACATTTAGTGATACACTTTAGTATAAAAAAAAATCTAAAGAGACCCCTTTGTGTATGCTTATCCTTTATAATCCATTCATTTCACTCTCAAAATATTTAATTACATTTATTAAGTAACTATTGGGGCCCAACTTGTGTTCTTCTATGTACTAGATGTTCACAGAAAGATTGATACCCCTTTCCTTCTCTCAAGAAATTCAGCAGTCATTAGCAATGAAACACACTCTGCTTACAGATGAGATACTTATAATGTAACTCACAGCATCTCTTAGAAAAGAGTTTCTCACCTGGACTTTGGAAATGTCTGCATGGGGACTACTCACATCTAATGGGCAGAGGCCAAACATGCTGTTAAATATCCTACAACCACAGGACAGGCCACCACAACAAAGAATTATCTGGTCCCAAATGTCAATGGTGTCAACATTGAAAAATCCTGTCTCACGATACACGGAAGATGCATCTTTGCTCCTATGCTTTTCAGCATTTACCACAATAAAGAAGTGATCTTAAAACAGGCTTAACTGTTTTCACCCAATCTGAGACCCTGAATCTTGATTGCTGTGTTTAGGTAGTCTCTCCATTCCAGGTATCTATCCATAACATTTCTTTGGAGGTTGAGTAGAGCACAAGCTTGAAATCAGACCAACCTGGATATCATTTCCACTCTTCCACTTACAAACTATATGATCATGATCAAGTTTCCTCACCTGAAAATGGGAATACTAATCTCAGTCTTATTGTGTTATGGTGAAGATGAAACTGAATAATGTAAAAGTCGTTCCTAACACATAGAGAGGACTTGATGATTAGCCACATTGTTTATAATCACTATTTCAACTTTTTAATTTGGGATCTTATAAGACAACAAAATAATGTGGTAAGCATTATAACTCATTCAATAGAATGAGAACTTGGTATAATTAATATGTGGATTTGTAAAAATGTATGTAACCTCATATATCTCAAATCATTGTTCTGAAATTTCAGAGTAATGCAGATATATTTTTAAATGTTCCTTCTCATGCCACACTTGTCTGGGATGAAATGTCACATTCTCATATCCAATATCTTATTCATTTCTCTATAGTTTTCACAATATTGCTTCAGACACTTTCTCTCCCAAATGTTCTGCCCAGTGCTGTCTGTTTTTTTGTATGGCAGGAATCCTTCTGCAACCACTGGAAGTGAATTCCAAAAACTCCAATTATATGGAAATTAATTAAAGATCTTATGAGAAAATAAGGCTTGGCTTGGAAGCAAGGTAGGGAATAAATCCTTTAATAGCATTATGATTGGTAAAACAAAACAATAAAGACAAGACAATGAATATAAGCAAAATTTTTAATGTTCACTACAAAAGCTTTTTCTCTTACCTTACCAATTTCAGTAAAAGGCACTACCTAGTTATTTAGTCTAAATACGTCATAAATCTAGATTTCATCTTTAATTTCTCTTTTTTTCATTTCTACTCTTATCCATAGTAAGAACTATTGGTTCTGTCTCCAAAATATATCTCAACTTTAGTTCTACTGCTACTCCCTAAATCTAAATAATTATCTTAATGGATCTTTATGCTTATAGTATTACCCCTCTTCTATTAATTCTTTATACAGCATTCAGGGTGATGGTTTTTTAAGTAGAATAAAGTATGTCATTCTCCAACTTAAAATCCTCCATTATAATTAGAATAAGATTCTTACATTGCCTACAAAGCCCCATTCAATCTGGAGCCTCTGCTTATGTCTATTAGTTTGTGTCACACAAGATTCCCCAAGTTTACTGTGCTCCAGTCACACTGTTATTCTGGCCTTCTCTTTGTTTATTGAATAACACCTTAATCTTTTTGTAGCCTCAGGCTATTGGCACTAGCTGTTACCTGGTCGTTGAATGTTCTTCCTACAGATCTTATGGTTTCTTCTCATCCTACAGCTCTCAGATCAAAGGATAGACCCACAGAGAGGTCTCTGGCCTAAAATAACTCCCAGGCCCACTATATTTCCCTTAATACTGTTTTATTTCCTCTTAAAATTACCAGTATAGGAAGCTATCTTTTTTGTTTTTATATATTTATTGTCTATTTCTAAATCATTACGGCCTTTCTGAAGTTATAACTCCATCGGCCTGCCTCTAGGACCTTGTCATGTGTTCCTGGATCACTTTGTTTTTAGCATTACCATAGTAGTGAGTACTCTCTGTATTGTAATGATCTTTATATTTGGCTGTCCCTTAGCATTAATATGGAGGCTGTTTGAAGGCTGGGATGATAATTTCAGTTTCACAGTTGTGGCTTGTGGAAAACTGCACAGCACACAGTAGTTTCTCAAAAAAAGTAATTGAGCAAATCAATGAATCAATTTGAAAATATTTTCAATATTGACCATTTAATTACTTATTACATGTTGTCCTGTTTCCCATAAGGGGAAAAGAAGTAAACTTAATCTCCCTTCTCCTATTTTAAAAACCTCTTGCCCTAAATAAGCCATATATTTCTACATGCCACTTTTGAGTTTCCAGGTTATCAAGGGTTTCTCTAGTTAGAGGTCTGTAGATAGAATGCAAGTAGGAAGTACTAAAACATTTGGGTTCCCTCATTTGAAATATCTATTCTAAATCACATCATTCCTGTAAAATTATTATGGAGAAAACTTCTGATATTTCATAGGAAGGAATTTTCTTACCTATATGGATGAGAGGATGAAAGATAGCTTATGTGACTTATTTTTTTAAATTATTATTTGGACACATGGCTTATGCATACACTCATTTTAATATATTCCTTCTGTTAGCAAAGAACAAATTGAATTTCTTCAAAAAGAGACATAGAATTACCTCCAATATTGATTATAGCTCTTTAATCTCAAGGAACTCAATTATTCTTTAATTTCTTAAGGAGAATATGTATGATTGTTATTTATTAAACCATATTAGATAATTCCTCTGATTCAGAAAGACTTATGGGGAAGATACTGGATAAAAAACACAGAATACTTGAGCACATAATTATATACAGGAAACAAAACATAAATCTTTCATTCAATTAGGGTTGTTTTCTTCAGAATTCTTATTCCAAAGAGAACACAAATCCTTATAAGAAAAACAGTAAAAGGTTGATCACTAATTAATATAACTACAACATGTGCAATTGGAATAACATCCTCATATATCACAGAGTTAACCAGAATAAAGCCATCATTGCTGGTTACTTACCTTAACATTGTACAAAGAACAATACTCAGCCTTTATATTCAAATATCATTCTTTTATGTATGTGTTAAAATATATGAGTGACATCATCAACATTGCAATATAAGACATCCCGTGCAAAAAGCTCCCCAGTGAATAGCTAATAATAGGACAAATGTCACTCGCTTAGAAATCTGGAGCATGGTAGAGACTGGAGAAGGACTCCACAAATGTTGAATCAAAGAAACAAGAGGGGAAATCACTACCTGCTCCACAGAAATAAAAAGGATCATAAGAGGATATTATGAACAATGGTATGCCAATAAATTCAGCAATCTAGATGAAATGGACAAATTCCTAGAAACACATGAACAACCTGCACTGACTCTAGAAGAAATAGAAGACATCAACTGACCAATTACAAGTAAAAAGATTGAATCAGTCATCAAAAGTCTCCCAACAAAGAAATGCCCAGGATCAGATGGCTTCACAGGTGAATTATACCAATTATTCTAAGAAGAAATAATTTCAATCCTGCTTAAACTCTTCCAAAAAATTAAAAATGAGGGAATACTACCTAACTCATTCTATGAGGCTTTGGTGGTTTGATGGTGTATGCACCCCAGAAAAGTATGTTCTTAAAGTTAATCCATTTCTGTGGTTGTGGGTTCATTGTAAGTAGGATATTTTGGTGAGTAGGATCTTAACATAAGATGTGACCCACCTCATTCAGGGTGGGTCTTAATCCTCTTACTGGAGTCCTGTATAAGTGAATGAAATTCAGACACAAGGAGAAAGACATGGAAGCAAGAAGCTGAAAGCAACAAAACCCAGAAGAGAAGGGAGAAACAATCAGATGCTGCCATGTGCCTTGCCATGTGGCAGAGGACCCAAGGATCACTGGCAGTTAGTCTTCAGGAAGAGAGCATCACCATGATAATGCCTTGATTTGGACATTTTCCCTCACCCTCAAACGGTGCTGGAAGTTCTAGCTAGTGTATTAGTCAGGGTTCTCTAGGGAAACAGAATCAAGAGGAGTTATCCATAAATAGTATGACATTTTGTTAGAGTCTCTCACGTGACTGTGGGGGTACACAAGTCCAGGTTCCACAGGCAGGCTGCAAACCAGAGGCTCCAATGAAAGTCCAGTGAATGTCCTTGATGAGTTTCCGGGAGATGTTGGCTATCCAAAGATGAGATGGGAAATTCTCTCTGAATATGAAATCACTTCCTCTTTTAAGGCATTCAACTGATTGGATAAAGCATCACTCATTGCTGACAGCAATCTCCCTGGTTGATGCAGATGTAATCAGCCATCTATGCAGTAAACTCACCAATGACTAAAGCCCATAAATGGCCTTGTATTACAATTAGCCCAGTGCTCGCTTGACCAAACAACTGGGTACAATTGCCTGGCCAAGATGACATATTAGCACAAGCAGATAGGCAAGAAAAAGAAATAAAAGGCGTCCAAATTGGAAAGGAAAAAGTTATTCTTTCCTTATTTGCAGATGACATGATCCTATATATAGACAGTACCTAAAAATCTACGACAAAGTTACTAGAGCTAATAAACAAGTTCAGCAAAGTGGCAGGGTATAAGATCCATATGCAAAAGTCAGTAGTGTTTTGATATGCTAGTATTGAGCAATCTGAGGAGGAAATGAAGAAATAATTTTGTTTACAACAGCAATTAAAAGAATCTAATACCTAGGAATAAATTAAACCATAAATGTAAAGGACTTGTAGACAGAAAATTAAAACATTGCTAAAAGAAATCAAAGAAGACCTAAATAAAAGAAAAGACATTCCATACCCTTGGGAGACTAAATATTGTTAAGATGTCAATTCTACACAAAATGATTTACAGATAAAACACAATCCAAATCAAAATTCCAACATTCTACTTTACAGAAATGGAAAAGCCAATTATCAAATTTATTTGGATGGGTAAGGGACCCTGACTAGCCAAATCCATTAGGTGGTATATGTGAAAAATACACCTAGTGTAAACTATGGACAGTAGTAAATAGTACTATTTTAATAATCTTTCATCAGTTGTCACAAAGGTAAACTACTGTTAAAAAATAGTACAATTGTAAAAAAGTGCTATCATCAATTGTAACAAATGTTCCACGCTACTACAAGTTGTTAGTGGTGGGATGGTGTATGGGAATCCTGCATTTTATTCATGATTGTCATGTAAGCATACAACTTCTCTAATAAAAAATTAAATATATATATCAATAATATGGACATCAGAAATTTTATGAAATAATCCATTAAACTGGACCAAATATTAAGCCAAGACATTACATTCTCCAATTACATTAGATTTAGGGTTATGTTTTTATAAAAATATTAAACCAGTTCATCATAAAGGGCCAAGTTTCTTTAATTTTTCTCAGAATCATTTTTACAACATAGTCTTTATTTTAGAACTACAAGCTCAAGAACACAATCATTTCTGTGCTCCATAAAAGCTTTACGTTGAGATTGCCTTTGCTTTGTATTACTTTTTTATTATTATTATTTTTTTTTATTATGGGTAAAAATAAAAATTCTCACAAATACTTTTTAACAAAAGTGGCCCAGGCAAGTCAAATTGAAATTAGTGCATGAGAGAAAACTCTGTATCATTCAATGGAAATTTCCAAGCACCTTGGTCAATGGTGTTCTTTGTAGAATTTTCGGGTGAAATGAGCTGTTCTTTCCACTTTAAAATGTTCCTTCAATATTGGCCTTTGATAATGCATGAAAAGGCATACTCCAGTGACTGGCAGCCAGAGTTATTCAAATATTCACAGTGGTAGTTCTTTGCATATATTTACATAGAAGATTTTTATGTATTGAAGCAGCCAGAAATTTATGTCCACATTCCTCCAGTGCAATGATGAGCAAACTACATGCCAATTGGCTATGTACCATCACTCAACTTAGAGAGTACTTAAAAGGATGGAAGGACTTGAACCATACAGAGAAGAGAAAGCAATGTGACCTAGAAGCAGAAAAGGACAGGATAACGGAAAGAGTAGATATGGCTGTAGAATGCTGAAATGGGCAGGAGAATAAAAATTGGTGAATGGACTAGAGTATATCTAATCCAGAGTTCTTCAATAAAATTTAGGCTCGTTTTCTTATTCTTCTTCATTTTCTCACACATTTATTTGTCACAACAAACCATATTGTTTCCCAGATGATTTCTTTTCTTATTATTTTATAAATTGGTATAGTATTAGGGAAAATGATTACTTCTAGCATGTCATGTATTAGCAATTTTAATTTGAAATTAGTTACTATTTGGCAGAAATATTAATTTAGGGGAAAGTGAAAGCATATAATAAGTAAGATGGCAACTCCATTCTACCCCCACAGGAACAAAACAGATTGCCATGAGAGTAGATCATGGTCAGGCTCCCTACCCTGATGAGGGAATCTCCCTCCCACAATTCACCACAGGATATGCACTCCAAAACTTATGATCATGAGGAGAGCCATGGTGGAAGGAAAAAAATTAATTGGTCACACTGTAACCGTGATGCTTTTCTTTATCCCAAGTTTATACTGAAGATGGTCCCTCCCTCCATGTCCCCTTCATTAGCTCAGTTCAGCTTCTTTGCTGAATTAAGACCTAAAAGAGTATATCTGATGGGTGAAATCTCAGAGAAGTGTGAGGGATGAAAATTGACATTTACTGAATAGTTGTTATTTTTATCCTTTTATAACCCTATGCTTTAGGTTTTAATGTAATTCTTTTTTCATATAAATAGGATTCTAGGGTCTACTCATGAGACTAGCAAGGGATAAACCCAGAATTTAGATCCAGAACTGTGACTCCCAAATTTATGTGCCTTTTATTCATGAAAATATGACATAGAGGGTTCATGGTTTCCTGTACTCTAATACTTGCTTTAAGGGAGACTCTCTCATGAGAATACAAAATGGAAGCTTTGTTTCTCTTTCTAGAGGTCACAAAGCAAAAAACCTGATGTTGCATTTGAAAAGGAAAATGAATAAAGTTGATTTTAACAAAAATGACATTATGAACTCAAGATCAGCAACAACAGAACAAGAGCAATCATTGTGCTCTTTTGTGATTAGAAGAGAAATTAAAGTTAATATAACTCCTTCCTTCAAAGACCTGCTATTTAAAATAATCATCTTCTGTTTAGCTACCATGGTAATATTTTGCTTTTCTACTTGAGTTACTGACATTTTAATATTCATTTTTTTCTAGTTCTCCTTTAGGAGTCCTAACCTCAAAAGATGGTTTAAACATTGGTGTTTTTAGATGACATAATGTATGTGATTGAGAAAATTTAAAATACCATAATTAAAGACACAATATAATGGTAATTTTCATATTAGGTCCCTCTTCACATTAGTACGATTCTAATTTAGATTTCTGGGTCTAGGAAGCACAACATGTTTGATTCTGTGAGCAGAATCTCAAAAAGAACAAAGCCTTGGTCACTCTCCCATTTTATTCGACTTTTAGTTTTTGATTAGATTCAATAATGTGATTATTGGAACAACTAGGAGAAAAGCACATTTGAACATTTCAAAACGTAAAATTCTATAAGTGTACCATCCACCATGCATTGACCAACATTCAGAAGCTATCAAATGAACTAAGATCAGATTCTTTTGATCTAGTCTACTAATTTATGTCCTCAGGGAAATACTGCAGACCTCTTTCTTGCCAATGAAGTGGTTTAAAAATATATTTGTGAAAAATCCCTTTTCATGGCTTAATAATCTTCCTCCTCTCTCACCTAACAATAAATGAACCAAATTTCACATTTTGGGAATATTTGCCTTCTCTTAGAAATACAGCAAAAGCTATAGCTTTTTCCTGCAGCACAGATGGGACAGTGAAAGTGATAAGAGAGGTGAGGAAATTTGGGAGCCTTGTGAGGATTAATACAAAATGCATGAAATTAATTTGTAAATTATAAATTATTATTTATATAAAAATATTGACATTTTTGTCATTATTATTATTATTGATATTGCTAATCCTACCACAGATTATATTGGAGTTCAGTAGAACTGAGGAAATCTAAAAGATGCCATTTGTCCATAACAGGAGGCGCAGTAGCATGGATTGATAGCAGGCCTTGGATCACATGGATTACTGTTTTAATTCTCTCTACATTCACTACCTATGTGATTTGGTGAAAATTATTTTAATTTTCTGTGTTTCTGGTTCCACATCAGTAAAGTGGGAATAAAATCTGTATCTGCTCATGATGCCATACATAGAGAACTAGAAAAATGGACCATATATGTGAAAAAACTGTTTTCAAATATTAGACAATAGGCAGAGCAGGACTGTCTACCCTTAAAGAAGGGAATAGATGTGCTGTTTGGTTCATATTTCCTCGTGTGAGATAGTAAGGTCAGATGCAAATCAAGAGAAAGAGACCAAAAGAGTGAAAGATTTATTATACTCACAATTCCTGGGGTTGTGACCATGCCACGCAGGGTCAAATGGGGAAAACATCAGGGTAGGTCACAAGGCAGAGAGAACAAGTGGGACTGAGAAATGTCTTTATTGTGGTTTTTATTCAAAGTAGATTTCAAGGTGAAGACTTTTTTTTTTTAAATCTCTTATCAGCGGAAAAGTTGTATTCTTTTTAATGAGAAACAATTAAATCACATCAAAGGCCTTAACTTACAGGCACAAACCGAAGTAGCCATTTAAAGCATTACATATTAAGGTACGAGACATCCTATAGGAAATCTTGAGGGAAATGCTTTACCAACTGAAGCTTACACCAAACTTTGCTTACTCAACCATTGAGCTCTGCTAGTCTTGAGTGTGTTTCTGGGTAAGAGAAACTCTGCAGGACCAAAGGAGAACAGCTGTATTTTATAAGTACTGAAGCTTTTTAGACTGCATTGACCATGCCTTGCCTTCACAAATCCTACAATCTGGGATGACATAAAGTAAGAAATACCTCTTCTATTGAATGGGTGCTATGTGTGAATTTCTTTCTCTAGGTATTTGTTCACATACCAGGAACTTATGAGAGGGCAAACACAGACAAAAGTATACTAAAAGACAAAATATACCAAATTTTATGAGGAAATAATAAGCAAATTGTGATCGGAGTTCAGAAGTGAGTAATCATCAATTGTTGGGAAGATCAATGAAGATGTACATGACAGTTGATTTAGGTCAGGAAACGATGGGAGGATTTCAAATGGATACATTCAAGGTAGCAGCAGAATGGTGGGAAATTGGGTTTTAAAGAAAGGTTAAGACCAAGGAGTGACGAATCTTGACAGCATGCTGAGTTTAGATATATCCTTTTAGCAATGAGGAAGTTATATAATAAAAGCAGTACTTTAGGGGATTAATATGGCAGCTAGGTCAATTGAAATTTGACAGCTAAAGAGAATGGTGGTTATAACAGCAGACATTTGATAGTGTTATTCACTTGTTCATTTACTCAAATAATATTTAACGAGTGCCTACTTTGTGACCTATACTGTGCAGGTACAGGGGGATAGATGATTAAAAAAAAAATGAGGGTTTGGTCCTAAATTTTCATGCTGGCAGGAAATAAGAGCATAAAACAACTGTAAGTGTGATGCATTTCACAAAATGGTGATATACAGAATACTCTGGAATTCATAATGAAAAAGAATAGGATCCCTCAATTCTCCACAGACTGCCATGAGAGAACTCACCCTGCTAGATCCCAAAAGAGCTATTCAATGGGAAAGAGAAGCGGCAAATCACTCTAGGTAGAATTTAGCCGCAAACTCCCATATTAAACTACTTTGTAGTAAATAGCTATACTAGCTTCCTGGGGCTACTGAGCAAATTACTACAAACTGGGTGACTTAAAAGAACAAAAAACTTATTTTCTCACAGGCTAAATTCTGAATCAAGGTGTCAACAAGTTTTACTATCTCAGAAGGCTCTGGAGAGGCTCCTTCCTTGCCTGTTCCTAGCTTCTGGTGGTTACCGACAACTCTTGGTTTTCTTGGTTTGTGACAGCATTTAACTGCAATCTCTGCTTCCATCGTCACCTGACCATCTTATCTCTAGCCTGTGTCTCTCCTCCTCTTCTTATAAGGACACTAGTTTTTCTTTCTTTTTTTTTTTTTTTAAGTAAGAGCCCACATTACTCTATTGTAAACTCAACTTAAATAATTACATCTGTAATGACCGTATTTCTAAATCAGGTCACATTCATTCTGAGGCACTGGGGATAAGGACTTCAATTTATGTCTTTGGGAGACATAATTCAATCCACAACAATAGCCTTTAAGCCACCTAGCCCCTACCCCTTCTCCTCAAGACCCACCTCTGGTTTTGTTTTCAAATATTTCATGTGAAAATGAGGGTAAATTTTACTTAAAAAGTAGTATGGTGTGACCCTCTTCTTAAAAACTGAGAGAGAGAGAGAGAAAGAAAGAGAGAGAGAATAAAATCAGGTTACACACACACAAAAATCCAGAGGGAAAAGACAAATTTCATTAGAGCAATTGCTCTGAATCACTCTTATACACACCACCAAAGCTCTTACCCCTCAGCATCCTGGCATAATAATGTTAACTGTTATTCCATCATTGCTTCTTTTTCTTGGGGATAGAATACAGAGGGCTTGGATTCACCTAGAGATCCAAGTTTTCCATTATCATGACCAGCAGCCCAGTGATGGCAACATGGAACCAGAAGGAACTGAGCTGCAGAGGAAGAATAGACAGGGATAAATCGAAGACAGGGATTTTAAGAATTAATAAGAGAAAACATTGACACCATTAATAGAACATGGGACAGGTGTAGAAAAAGGTATACAAGTACTTGAATGTGTGGAGATGAGTCTAATTTTGGATATGCTGAACTGGAAATACTGTGTAGCACTGAGGTGTGGAAGCCCAGCTTACAGCTGAAAACAGAAACATGTATTTTATGTGAGCTGTTGGAATTGAATATATGGCTTTGAAAGTCATTATCTTGGAGGTGACTATTGACACCTTGGAAAGTGATTAATGAAGGGGTTGATCATAAAGGGAAAAAAGAGAAGCTTAGGACAAAATTTGGGGGTAAATCTGACATTCAGGTGAGTGAACTCAAAGATGAGACAGCAGACATAGAGGAAGGGTGGCAAGAGAAAAATGAGATTTTCAGAGCTCACTGAATGAGGAAGAAAAGCATTTCAGGAAGAAAGGGATCATGAAGAATATCTACCATTAATTATAGGGAGTTCTAGTAGAAGGGGATTAAAAGTCATAGGTTATGGAATTTATAAACAAAGTTTATTAATGTGGGGGAGATAGAAGACAAATTGTAAAGGGCTTAGGACTGAGTGATTCAATGGGAGATGAAGAAATATATGTGATAATTCGAGGGGATAACAGTGTTTAAAGGCTCTTTTTTCTTTTTCTTTTTTTCTTTTTTTGAGTGCAAAGATCTGAGCATTTTCAGTTGAAAGAGAGATGCTAATAGTGCATGATAAAACTGATATGGCTGATGGAAAATGTTTGTGAAAGAGATGGGAAGGAATTGGATTAAGAGAAAAAGACTACAGGGAGACCTAGGTTGGAGGAAAGTTTTTTTAAGTACGGGAAGGGGAAAATGGAATAAATTCATGCCAGTTGCTCTAAAACTTAAAGTAGATTCCTAAGCCATCTTCAAAAAATGAAAAGTGATACAGTCTGGTTTAGTGAGAGCAAGTAAATGAGAAGAGTTATAGGGAGGATAGAAAATAATTATGTCAAAATGATTATGAGGAGTATGTTTAAAAGGAAAGAATTGGGAGGGTAAGAATAGGAAAATTGTATTCAGAGAAGTGTTTGGTTACATGCTGAAGGAATAACAGGGATGGAGTGATCTTATGCTTTAGAAGAGAAAATGCTAACAGTATGGGTTTCAAGACTGATAAAGAAAGAAAGGGAGTTTAACTTCCTTGGAAAGAGGTAGGAGGGGAACTAAGATCAAGCAACTGACATCTACAGAAGTATTTTCCTTTTTTTTTCCTGTTTCTTTGTTTGTTTGTTTGTTTGTTTTTTAGTGCTCCAGGTCACATACTAAACTATAGTAGGAACTGAGGGCTTATTTTACTTCTGTAACAATACCTCATCTTTCAATTATCTGAGTGGTTTTCATTACAAACATTTGGTGCAGATTTAATTGGCTGAATATATACAGCCTTAGGAAAGTTAATTTGTTTCTATGGAATCCTTTAATAGTTATTATAAAAACTAAGAAAAAATATATCTGAAAAAGGATTAAAGGTGTTATATCATGTCTCAGAAAATGCAGAGCTAACTGAAAATACAAAATGCCTCAATGCATTGAAATTGTTGTCGTAAAAATAAATTACATCAGTGAGTCTGTGTACAGAAAGTGGTGAACAATGCTATTCACTCATAAGAACTGGAAAAAAAATTACAGACATCTCCTGTTAAGAAAGAGAGCCTCTTATGTTCTTGTAATATAGACACACTAAGTGGTTTAAAACCACAACACGTCAGTAAGTCTGAAAACTCACTGAGGTCACATCTACATAATGATGGTGGTAGGATCCAGGATCAAAAATGATGTGTTGAACTATGTCACCTATTCTCATTCTGTTATAAAACAATGTAACTAAAATAGATAACAGATAAAAAGATTTTACCTGTGGTTTCCTGGAATCAGAAAAATTTGGTACATGCCTCATACCCACAAAGAGAAAAGCATATTTATCAGGGTCATATTTTCATTTCCACTATAGTTCAGAGGAATAAAGAGATCATGGACCCTTTATTCTCTATCTGATCTACTTTCCTCAGAAGACCAACTGGGTAGCTGAAAGAAAGAAAACCATCTAATCCAGTAATCTTAGTTTGAGTCAATATCTTTAAACTGCTCTTTAAGTAAATCCATTTCTTTGGGATAAGCAATTTTTATTTCAGATTTCTATCTCTTCCCCTTGGAGAAAAAGCAATGACTTATGCAATATCATCTCAGCGGAGAAGATTTGTGCTTTGGACCCATGTTATGTCCTATGGATCCTCTAGGATCTTGAGTGTAGGAGCTTGGACTAGTCAGCTCTGTGGTCTGGTGAAATGTGACTAATCACATCTCACTCTATGGTTGCCATGTGCTGGTAGCCACTTCTGGAGACTAGATATTTGACTCATGTCTCCATGTTCATATCTGCAGTAGCTCCTTCATCAAACTTCAGATTTGCCAGGATACCCACTGCCTCCAATCACTTCTGCATGCCCTCACAGGGCATATAGGAACTCATAGAACCCTCATTCCATGAGGAAAGATCTAGAGGGCTAGGAATACTTCGTAGGTCCATCTTTCTACCTGCCTCTGGCCACTATCTCTGATTCAGTACTTCTATACCACATTGGCATATTGGATGCAGAGAATTTTCCTAGGGGTTTGAAGCCTCTGTCACACTCTTCTCAGTGAATTATGCCACTTGCAACAAGGTTCTCAAACTCTAACCGGTAAGACTGGATGTTTCTCAAAATCCTCACCTCAAATTGGGTACTGAGGGGGAAGAAGAGAAAGGAGCTATGGCCCTGAAGCCAAATCTTTTCTGTCCTAGAGCAGCAAGATTTTTGACCTAATCATCAGAGGCAGGTAGATATCTTCTCTGCCATATAGAAAATAAAATGTATAACTGGAGTCTTTCAAACTTATATATTCAATACTAAAAGAATTCAGAAAACCCTGTCTCTCTTGAAAAGCTTAGCTATGAAGACAATTGTTTTAAAGCAAAATCCTATTTTGGATATTTGAAGGTGATTACAGTATCAACTCTTTATTTCCTTTCTATTCCTAATTACTCTCAACATACCACCCCAAAGAGATGCCTTGCTGCTAGCTGACTAGGGAATCAATTGTGAAAACATTACAGAAAAAAATGAGAACATTAATCTTTTCTAAAATATTTGCTTCATTACACTTACAGAGGAGACTGTAGAAACAGGATGGAATCAGTTTAAATTTGGAATCTATAATCTATCCAATTTCTTCTGGACTTCCCACTAACTTCTTTTCAATTCATTAATTTAAGTAAACCAAGCAACCGAGGGACACATCTTATCATTATCCAATTATCTACCTTTCCTCAAACCAAAATTAGAATTGACTCCTTTATGAAATATGACATATCCTCAAGGCCATGTAATTCGGGGATGATCACTAACTGTATGATGAAAAAACACAATTTAACACTTGTTTTTCGTGTGTGGTTCTGTTACTGTCTGTGCTCTTCACTTCTCTCTCTTTTATTACTATTCTCACAGAAATGTGGCACTTATCAGTCTCTGATATATCTCAGATTTCTTTGTCTACCACTTCTACACTGAGTTAGGCACTTATAATTCATATTGGTCCTGCATTTTATTGTCTGCCCAGCATACCTTCTGTATCAGTTATCTGCAGCTATGCAAGAAATTACCCCAATATTTAGTGGTTAAAACAACAAACATTACTCACCCCTTCTGTGTATTGGGAATTGGGGAGTGGCTTATAGGATGATTCAAACTCAGCGTTTCTCATGAGGTTGCAATCAAGATTTCGGCCCAGTTTGCATCTGAAGGCTTTGCAGGATCTGGAGGATCTGCTTCCAAGTTCACTCACAGGGCAGGTGGCAAGAAGCCTCAGTACCTCCCTAGCTATTGGCCAGAGGCCTCAGTTTCTTGCCCAGTGAGTCACAAGAAAAATTTAGTGTCCTCATTACATGACAGCTGGCTTCCCCCAGAGCAAATGATCTGAGAGAGAGAAAAAGCACAGAGAAAATGACATACCTTTGATAACCTAGTCTCAGAACTGACTCTCCATCAATTCCACCATATTCTGTTCATCAGAAGCAAGCTATTAAGTCCAGTTCACAATTAAAAGCAGGGGAATTAAGTTCCACTTCTTGACTATCAAGGAATTTGTGAATATGTTTTTAAACCATCACACCTAAATAATTGTGCACGTGAGTTCCATAGTGCTGTCCTGGTCCCAGGGGTTAACATATGACCAGGTGAGGGCAGAGATTTCTCTGCCCTTGGCAGTGGTGGTCCATTCAGGTGCTACTATTTATGCTTTCACCTTTCAACCCAAGACTTACATCCACTCTTATATGCCATAATCCCCTTAAAGACACATTGTATACTCTCCCACTTAGACTTTCATTTTGATACACTCTGTGCTCTCCAAACTCCATATTTTGTTTACAAGATTTTCTGTGCCTGCAATCAACTTATAAATAATTTCCCCCTTACTCCCTCTTCCTAGTCATCATGTAAAAAACCCTGATACATATTTGAGATTTGTCTCAAATACTACCTTCTTGTTAAAATCTGCTGTATTGAAAATATTTTGGGCCACTCACTCCCATCCACTCACTTTTACAGTAGTTATTGCCATAGCAACTAGCTTCGCACAGGTATAACCTCTCCTCAGCTGCACCAGTTATCTTTCACTTTCTATCCCAAGCTTCTGCGAGACAACACCTCCAGGAACCAATTGGGCCACTCATGCATATGCAACCTAGAGGGGCGAAGGAATTAATGCCCCATTGGGCAACTATTGACCAATGGAGGATCTGAGCTGTCCATAACTACCGACCTCTTTCATCCCTCAGACAAGCAATTCTGGGACACAGCTTTCATGGCTCCATGGAAAGTCCAGGCCAAATCAAGCTACGTTGTTGCCAGTGGTGACCAGTTCAAGAATGTATTCTGATATTGGCTTTCTCTTATTCCCTGTTTCACTCTGCCTGGTCCACTATTTCTCTTTCCTGGGATTATTTCTGAAAATAAACTAGCTGCCTATTAGCAACTGTCTCAGCATCTGTTTCCAGGTGTATACCTTAACCATGTTATTTTCCCCAATAATCCAATGGAAAACAATCACTACTTTCTTTTCTATTACAATATTATTTTATGTTGCTCTTATTATCCCTTCTGTACTTGGCTGTAAAATGCATTAAAACATAAATTGTGTGCTACTCATCTTTATAACCATGACGTTTAGTACAGTGTTTTGCACATTATAGGTTTTCAGTCATTATTTTTTGCATGTAAACATAAGTTTTAAATTCCTTAAATGTAGATGATATATCCAATATATATACAGATTGTCTGCAAATCTATATAAGTATCTTCCTTGTGAAATGTGTGCCATATACATTTGGTCAATGAGACAAATCAAATTTAAATTGTTGAAAACTAAATCCTCAGAAGAGATGCTAACTCTGCCAGTTTGGGTTTTGTAAGACATTTTTCTGGGAAATTATAGCCATAGATTTATAGGGAACATTTTGGGATTTTATGGGCTTATGAAGCCCAAGCCTCATCTGAGATGATGTCTATGTGAAATCAAGAAAAATAAACCAAAATAGAAAATAATCAGGTTTCTATAGAAACGAGAAGCAGTATGTTAACATAGAAATCAGTCCTATCATTTCCCTTTGTCTTTATTTTAAAATGTTCTGCAGTATTAAGTGATAGTTCTGAGCAAAAATATATCTATTTGTTGGTCAGGTTCCCCAAACTGCCATAAAGGCAACATTTTTCATTTTAAAGAGTCATAAGGTGTAACTTGTAATTGTTCTCCTTGTTTCTATTTGACTTTCTTAAAATTAGTTTCCCAAACACAGCAGGCAAAATAATGTTTTAAAATGTGTATTAGATCATGCTTAGAATATGCTTAAAACAGGGGGATGTTAGGAAAAAACCTATCCCTCTACCCTGAACCATACAGCCCTGCGTTACCTGAGTTGCTTCTCTGATCTTTCACACCAGTCTTCCTTTTGGTTACTGCGCTAATCACACGTCCTATATTTCCTAATATTCTGAAAGCTTTCTCACTTCAGAGCCATTGCCTTACTTCCTTTTTTTCTAGACTGCTCTTCTCCTATCCTTTTGCACATCTGAGTCTTTATTATCCTTCAGGCATCAGATCGATGCCACTTCCTTAATTCTTTCCTGATAACCATACCTGATAAAACTATATTCAGCCATTTCTCTCAGAGCACCCTTTTCATTCTTATAATAACATATATTGATTTATTATCACTTTACACATCTCCCTGTCCCCTCCCCCTAGAGGTCCATGACACCATGGACCTTATCTTTTGCATGCATCCCTATATCCCTAGTGATCCAACCATGGAAGGGGGTATTCAATAAATGTCTGGTGAATAAATGAATGAGAAACAGTATAGCACACAGTAGGAATATCATGGGCTTTCGTATAGACTGCATGGCTTTGAATAGCAGCTCCACTGTTCATTAGTTATATGCCAGTAGTAACTTACTTGATCTTCCTTCGCCTCAGTAAAATGGAGATAATATCTATAATGCTTACCTCATAACATTGTTGTGAAGATTAAGTGTCTTGAATACAACCTGTCACACAGTAAACACTCAACCAGCATTAGCCATTATCAGGAATGATGATTAAAAAATAGAAAGGAAAAGAAAAAGTAACAAGGACAAGATATGCTTTTTTAATGTGATTGATGCAGCCTGCATCTTCACCATATATTTCTAAAATTAGGGATTCTAGTAGTCAAGGAGAGGGGATGGTGATGGTTATTCTTTGCTCCCTTTATATAATAAGGTAAAATTTTAAATCCCTTACTTAAAAATGGCTAAGAAAAATTCCAAGGATACAGGGATTGACCTTCATGGAGCATCATACCATAATGATATGTAAGAGTTCTAAGAAAGAAGGGAATGCAGCACACTTTTACATTAGCACCAAAAAAGAGAGAAATATTTAGGAATAAATCTAACAAAATATACACAAAATCTATATGAATAAAGCTATAAAACTCTGATGAAAGAAATCAAAGAAGATCTAAATAAATGCAAGGGTATTCCATGTTTATGGATTAGAAGACTCAGTTTTATTAAGATGGTAATATTTCCCAAATTCATATATAGATAGATAGATTTGATGCAATTTCAATAAAAACCCCAGCAAGTTATTTTGTGGATATCGATAAATTGGTTCTAAAGTTTATTTGAAAAGGCAAAAAAAAATAAAAATAAAAAACCCACAAAAACAAAAAAAACATAATAACCAACAAATTCCTGAAAAAAAAACAAGTTAGAGAACTGAAACTACCCAACTTCAAGACTTTCTATAGGCTACAGTGATCAGAACAGTATGGTTTTGACAAAAGAATAAACAGATAGATCAGGGAACAGATTACAGATTCCATAAATAGACTCACACAAATATAGTAAACTGATCTTTAAATAAGGAGAATTAGCATTTCAATGGAAAAAGGATAGCCTTTCAACAAATGGTGCTGGAACAACTGGATACACACATGCAAAAAAAAATGAATCTAGATACGGACTTTATACCTCTTACAAAAAGCAACTCATCCAGATATAAAATGAATCTATAAAATTTCCAGATTATAAAATAAGGAAATCCAGATGGCCTCAGGTTTGGCAATGGCTTCTTAAATACAATGCCAAAAGCATGATCAATGAAAGAAAAATTCATAAGTTGGACTTCATTAAAGTTAAAAACTTCTTCTCTGCAAAGGTCATATTAAACGAATGAGAGAAAATATTTGCAAAACACACTGAAAAAGGACTTGTATTCAAATATATGAAGAACTCTTAATCAATAAGAAAATAAACAATCCAATTTTTTAAAATGGGCAAAAAAGCTGAACAGATACTTCACCAAAGAATATGTACAGACATGAAAATATGCTCAACATCACATATCATTAGGGAATTGCAAACTAAAACAACGAGATACCTCTACAGTGCTGTTAAAATGGGTAAAATCCAAAACACCAGCACCACCAAATCCTGGCAAGGATGTGAAGCAATGGGAACTGTCATTTATTGTTGGTGGAATGCAATAATAGTACAGCTACTTTGGAGGACAGTTTGACAGTTTCTTACAAAGCTAAACATAGGCTTATCATATGATCCAGAAATTGTGTTCCTAAGAAATTACTCAATTTTGTGTAGAAATTTTATGTCTACACAAAACCTGTACACTAATATTTATTCATAATTGCCAAAAATTGAAAGCAAACAAGATGTTCTTCCTTAGGTGAATGGATAAACAAACTATGGCACAAGCATACAATGGAATGTTATTCAGTTCTAAAAAGAAATGAGCTATCAAGTCATAAACAAAAACATGATAAACCCTGGTTACATATTGCTAAGTGAAAGAAGCCTATCTGAAAAGGCTACATACTGTATGAGTCCAACTATATGTGGAAAAGGCAAAACTGTAGAGACAATTAAAAGGTCAATGGTTGCCACAGATTTGGGATGGGGTGGAGAGAAGGGATGAAGAGGTGTAGCACAGGGAATTTTTAGGACAGTACAATTATTTTGTATGATATTATAATGTTGTACACATGACATTAAACCTTTGTCAAAACCCATAAAACTTTTCACAAAGAGTGAAACGTAATGTAAATTATGCATATTAGTTACTAACAATGTATCAATATTGGTTCATTATTTGTAAAAATGGACCACACTAATGCAAGATGTTTATAAATAGGGGAAGCTGTGCAGGGGCACAGTGTGGGGGTTGGTATATAGGAACGCTGTACTTTCTGTAACTTTTCTGTAAACCTAAAACTGCTCTAAAAATAAACATATATTATATATATATGAATGAAGTACTGATTCATGCTGCAACATGGATATGGATGAACCTTGATATCATAATACAAGAAAGACAAAAGGCCACATATTTTATGATTCCATTTACATAAAATATTCACAATAGGGAAATCCATACACAGAAAGCATATTAGTGGTTTCCAGGGCTGGGGGCAAAGGAAATCTCAGTGACTACTTAATGGGTACAGAGATTGCTTTTGGGGAGATGAAAATATTCTGGAATTATGTTGATAGTGGCAATGCATTGTGAATAAACAAAAAGCATTGAACTGTACAATTCAGTATGGTTAAAATGTTGAATTTTATGAATGTGCATTTTACCTGAATAAATTTAAAAGAAAAGAAAAGAAAGGGCAGGGTGGGGAGACAACAGAATTTCCTAAGCTTAATTCCTGAAAATATTCAATAGTTTTCTAAAAGAGGCTATGCGCAACTAAAACAACTTAAAACTGGAAGCGATGGGGTATGCTTGATTTAATTTTTGTTTTTGTTTTAGTGTTTTTCTCAGTCTTTTCAAATTAAGGTTGGATAGAAAGATGAGATCTGATATAATAAATAAAATTGTGTTTTATACATCAGAGTAAAAATACACAGATTTTGAAATTCCAGACACACACATATTCCCATTTAAATTTTAAATAGTTTTAAAAAAACACTACAAAGAAAATTCACCAATTATGCCAAGTTTGATGCTAAGGAAAAGGGTCCCAAACTTGAGTGGGCAAAATAATCACATGACAGTATTATATATGGCAGAAATGCAGTCCTTAATTCCAAAGAGTCTGGTTCAGTCAGGGCTGGGAAGGTTTGGAAGTCTACATTTTACAAACTCATTAGATAAGCAGTCATGTGGCAGGCTACATAAGGACTAAACTTAAATAAAACTCTATGTCCTAATGATCTGACAAACTAGTAGTTAATACAAATCAAGAAAGAGGGAAACAGCTTCCACAGAGGTATTCCTGGGAGCAAGGAGCCCAGACTTTAGACTCTGTGGAAAGAGGAGAGTAAATCACTGAAAATATAAATTCCATCTTCTTATTATTTGAAAACCTAATAACCAAAGTTTTGATTTATTCTATTAACTGTTAACTAGAAAGAGTTGAAATACTTTGGAGGATGCAAAATCTGTATAATTCAAAAATTTAGAAAAAAGGAAACTTACAAGGAAGAGACAAAATTTCATGTTATATTCTACTCCTTTCCCTAATTCGTTCATTTCCAAAATACAGAGGCTATGCAACTACTGTTTCCTGCCCTCTCTTCTCATCCTTCTCCTCCAGTCTTCATTGGGATTCAATCCTGGGGACCTTTGATGTGGGAGAGAGGCATTCTCCCACCTGCACCACTTCAGTTCCTGGTTTTGTGATACGTCTCGTCTTGGCTCTCCCCTGAGTCTCTCTCCTGTTGTGGCATCATCTTGCTGCATGGCTTGGTGGGGCCTGGCAGCACGCGGGCCTTCTATAGTTTTTAATTTTACCGGGAGGTCCCAGGGATCGAACCCAGGTCCCTTAATATGGTAGACGGACACCCAACCATTTGAGCCACATCTGCCCGCCCCCAAGATACCCTTTGGTTGTATAGATTCAGCTGAGATGTCATTGATTAAATTATGTTAAGATTAGGGCTTTGATTCAACAAGGTAAGTAGGGTGTACTCAGGTTAAGTCCCTGCCCCCTTGGTGGGCTGAAATAAATGGGCACTCAAGAAGACACAGAAGGCACAGGAAGAAAGAGAGTACCATAGAAAGGGCAGAGGGACAACTTTGATCCTGCAGCCCCGGGAAGAGAGATGAGCCATTTGCCTGAAAAGTTGCAGCTGAAGAGAACTGAGCAGCTAAGTTGAGGAAGCCCAGAAAGAAACAAACCCTATGCCAGCCTACAGCTAAGATCAGAAGGAACTGGGCCATGGAGCCTTAAGAGGAAGAAGGAAGGAGAGACCAAGTCCACTATCTTACTTCAACACGTGGCAACTGACTCGGGTGAGAAAGTACCTCTTACGGGGTACCTTGAGTTGGACTCTTTAGGACTTTACAGATACTTAAGCTTTTACCCCCCAAATAAATATCCTTTGTAAAAACCAACAGATTTCTGGTACTTTGCATCAGCACTTCTTTGGCTGACTAATATACTGAGTGACAGGTAAAAGTAACCATGCTGTTAGAAATCAGGATTGTGGTTGCCCTTGGGGAATGGAGAATATAGGGTGTGAGAAGAACCAGGATACTGCTGTGGGGCTGGTAATGTTCTGTTTCTTGATTTGGGAGCTGGATACATACACAAGTGTTCAGAGTCATTGAGCCATATACTTATGCCATATACTTTTTAAAATAAACTTTTTATTTTAGAATAGTTTCAGATTTACTGAAAAGTTGTGATGGTACAGATAATTCCCGTATATATCACACCAGTTTCCCTTATCATTAGCATCTTATATTTGTCACAATTAATGAACCGTTACTGATACACTATTCTTAACTAAAGTCCATACTTTATTCACATTTCTTTAGTTTTCACCTAATGTTCTTTTTCTGTTCCAAGATTCTTTCCAGGTTTCTACATTACATTTAGATGTCATGTCTCCTAAAGTTCCTCTTGGTTTTAAAAGTTTCTGAGATTTTTCTTGTTTTTGATGACCTCTATAGTTTTGAAGAATACCTGTCAGGTTATTTTGTAAAATGTCTCTCAGTTAGGTTTTGTCTAATGTTTTTTTCTTATAACTGGACTAGTGTTATGGGTATTTGGGAAGAAAACCACAGAGGTGGAATGCCATTCTCATCATATCATATCAAGGGCACAAAGTATCAGTGAGTTATCACTATTGATGTCATCCTTCATCACCTGGCTGAGGTAGCGTTTGTCAGGTTTTTCTGTAGAGTTCTATTTTTTTTTTTTAAACACTTGCACTATATGGAAGGAAGTTACTGTGTGCAGCCCACATTTAAGGAGTGGGGAGTTATGCTTTACCTATTTGAGGGTGGAATAACTACATAAATTATTTGTAATTCTTCCACACAGGATATTTTTTTTTTTGCTTGAATTTTTCCAGCTTTTACCACTGGGAGCTCTTTTATTTGGCTCCTGTGTCCCTTCTATATATCCACATCAGGTATTCTTTTATTTTATTTTTTGTAAGCACTCCCTTACTTTCTGGTAGTACAAGTTGCTTTAGGTTTATCCTGTTTATTTCCTGTGTCAGTCCTAGAATCAGCCATTTCTCCAAGGAGCACTGGTTCCTTGTATTGAAAGATGTATTAGAAATCAAGATGCGTGTGTTGGGTGGGATTGTCATTGCTCCCAGGGTATCACTGACTCTAGGTCATTTCAACTGAAAGAGCAAGAAAATATATGTGTGTATACTAACCATGGAGATATATTCTGTATGTCACCATCTGTATCAACATTGAGTTGCAAATGAGTTCATACTCATGTCTCCAACTTTAATCCGTCACCACAGGGATCATTCTAGCTTCCTACCCTTGCTTCAGTAACCTCTCACTCCGAAAGTAAGAACTTTGGCTCCTATCATATGCCATCCTGCCATCCATTAACTTAAATGTTCAATTCCAGTATACATGTATAATGGTTTAATAATTGTTAACCCATACCTCTTGAGGAAAAACTTCATCAACTAGGTTTTGTGCTTCTGTATAGTTCTTTTTACTCTTACATGCGCCATTCATTTCCAGAGTTACTTAGGTCAGAACTTTTCACACTACTGCTTTTGGTGGGGTTGTTTCTTACATTAGTAATACAGTTAGTTTGTTTTCTCATATTCTGCATTCCATTCTGGGGTTCCCTAAATTTTTAATGACTTTTAAAAATATGCCCACATAAGGGATAACTCTTTGTGCTGTAAAGTTCTATGGTTTTTAAAAAATGCTTTGTGTTATGAATCCATAATTACTGTATCATACAGGATAGGTTTTATCCCCAAAAAATCACCTGTGCTTTACTTATTAAATCCTTCCCCCTGTCACCCACTCTTTGATTTACTGTCTCTATAGTTTTGACTTTTCCAAAATGGCACATAATTGGATTCATACAGTATATAGTCTCTTCAGACTGACTTCTTTCACTTAGCACTTACTGTGCTTGCTGGATCATATGGTAAGCTTATGTTCAGCTTTATAAGAAACTGTTCTTCCAAAGTGGCTGATAATGTTGCATTCCCACCAGTAAGAATGAGAGTTCCTGTTGTTCTACAATATCACCATAAACTGGTTTTGTCAGATTTTGGGATTTTAGCCATCATAATAGGTGTGTAGTAGTATCTCATTATTATTTTAATTTTAATTTTCCTAATTGCATATGATGTTGAGTATCTTTTCATATTCTTATATGCCATCTGAATATCTACTTTGAGGAGGTGTCTGTTCAGCTCTTTTGACCATGTTTAAAATTGTGTGTTTGTTTTCTTATTAATGAGATTTAACAGTTCTTTGTATATTTTGGACAAAAGTCTTTGGTCAGATACATGTTTTACAAATATTTCTTCCAGTCTATGGTTTGTCTTTTCATTCTCTTAACAGTGCTCAGGCCACAGAGTTTGAGATGAATTAAAGGCCAGATGTCTCCTCACCTGGGATGTGCTGATCTAGGCAGGACTAAAACTATGGCAATATCTTCACCATTGCCATGGATCTGGTAGTTGTCAGGACCAAGCCTCACCTTTGAACTCACCTGGAGCACCATCCTGCTACGCACTCCCCACACCTTAGGGGATGATATTTCTGGATCTCTGGTAGATTTGAGGGTTCCTGAAATCTGAGGTTGATTTTTTGAGAACATATGGAGAGAAAGTGCAGATATTGATATAGTCAAATTCTTAGTATACCATCAGGTTTAAGGCTCAATATTATAACACGGTTTCTATACCAAAGAAAATACACCAAGTAACTTGCCTTAATTATATTAACTAAAGTTACTTTTTTCTTGTGCAGATCTTACTTTAGCAGTTGATACCAGGAGGCCGGATTGATAGACAGCTCCTTGGAAACCATAGTACAGTGATCAGAGAAGCAAGCAGGTGGGCATGGCTGACATTTTATAAAACTAGATTTATTATAGAGCCAATTCTAAGGTTGAAGTACTTTCCCTTGGGTTGGAATTCAGTTTTTGTTAATTAAAACCCATTTATCTAAATTGTATTAAATTTCCAACAAATCTGAAATTTGAGCACCTGCAAGTGATATTGACATTCTAAAGCTCAGATTGCATAGGAATGGGTGAGTTACTTTTGAATGTCAGAAATGCCCTTGATGCAGATCTCTCTATGAGAAAATGAATATATAATAGAGACAAATGAAGCCCAATACTGGTATCTAAGAAGGATATTTTTTAGTGGCAATAGTATATCACCATATTGATAAATTCTAATCCTAAAGTATTTTGCAGTGGATACTTGGAACCAGTAGAATATTATGATGAATGAAAGCTCTGAAGCCAGACTGTGTAGACTCATATCCTAACTCCAGAGACAACTGGATAGTTGACCTTGCTTAAGTTAGTCTCTCTCTGCCTCAGTCTCGCAATTTATATGTAATCATAGTGAGACCAATGTTGTCTCTCCTCACAGGGAAATGCTCCACTGTTTTAATTTAGTTCTTCCTTCATTTGTGGTGTGGTTCTTCCTTCAGCCCCATTTCCATCAGGGGTCCAAGTTTCCTATCCTTTCTTGTGGGGGAGCTTACAAGTATCCCAGACTGTTGAATATCAGGTTGCTCACCACCAGTGGGTTTGTGGGGGAGTTCATGACCCAGCAGAGCTTCATCCTGAAGGTCTCTCTAAACCATTCAGTCTCTCCTGTTAGTTTTTTTTTTTTTTTAATATATATTTTAAAAGATGCTTAGATTACATAAATGTTACAAAAAAATTACAAGGATTCCCATGTTCCCCAACTCCCACACCTCCCATAACATCCCACAAAAACATCTTTCATTAGTGTGGCACATCACCTGCAATGGATGTACACATCCTGGGGCTTTGCCATTAAGCATGGACCATAGTTCACATTGTACACCACACTCTCTCCCACACAGTTCTGCATGTTATATGCTGATGTAAAATGGCCTATATCTGTCGTAATATCACTCAGGATAATTCCCAAGTCCTGAAAAAGCCCCTGTATTACAACTGTTTTTCCCTTCCCTGCCCCCAAAGTGTCCAGTGGCCACTGGCTCTACCTCATTGTTTTAATTTCTTCCATTACTTGAATCACAATATGTCTACAACAGAATACCAGTGAGTCCACTCTAGTCCATAGCTCTTCCCCCAGTCCTGAGGAGTTTGGGATGCTGGTATCCATTCCACCTCCAAGTGAGAGGGGGCTTATATCCCATGGGTACGATGGATGGGATTATCCTGCCTGCAGCTGCAGACTCTCTCCATTCACTGGGATGGCCACTGTCCATCATCATCTCCTCACCAGGTGACTTGGGTGAGTCCATTGAGCTGTAGAGTAGGAGTTGCAGCTCCACCGAGATTCCAGGCACAACTGGCACATGGGCAGGCCAAAGGCTCCAATCTCTGGAAGTACACCTAGAAACTCCAGCACCACGTATAGGTTTGAATAGAATGGACTGATGGATTATGTGCAGGGACTGAGTGTTCATCCTGTCATAATGTGTTGTGTCAGGGAGTGGAGACCCACATGGTGAGTGGGAAGGAGATGGACCCCCATATTTGGGAGAACTGATTCACCCAGAAACAGACAGGTGGGTGTCTCCTGTTAGGTTTTAAGTGATACATTATTTTTTTCTATTTTTTTCCCCAGTCTTGCCTTATCTGAGAGAAAATACCTTGTCCCTGAAAGGAAAGCCTTTTTATTCCCCTTAGATTAGCAGTTTTTTATTTCCCAATTTTCCTTCTTCGGTGTAAGCTGGAAGGAGAGAAAATGACCCTTGAATTATAAGTGTGAGAGAAGAAGGGGAAGGAAAGTACAGAAAATAACGATAATTTATACTTTAGTATATAATTCCACCATACATATAATGTCCAAATCCCAGTGCCTGGCACTTAATAAGAGTTCAATAGATATATATTACTACTCCACTATTATTGTAACCCAGAAAGTTTCCCTAATTAGGAAGTTTGGAAAAGATTGTAAATAAGCGCTCCTAGCTTGATTGACCAAAAATGGGGGGAAAATCCCTGGCCATTTTGAAACAGCAACCAACAATAATGAGAACAATTGAAAAAATGAACCAAGGGATGAAAGGAAAAGAACCAGAATTTGTCTGAATGTATTCCTTGACTAGCTTGTGTTTCACTCTAAATAGCAGCAACAAGATCTCAGGTTCAGGAGAACAAATCCAGTCCTGCTCAGAAATGCACATATATTTGGCAAGTGCCAATAGAAAGTTGTTTCATGAACAGCAGTATAGGCGATTCAGTCTCACATTAGTCTTGACTTTGGGCATTGGTCCCTCCAGGGTTGAGGTCAACTCTAGATGTTCCCAGATGGTGCCAAGATAAGGGTATAGGGCAGCGACTGACTGAGTGGCATTTAACATGTTTCCTGTCAGCCCAAATGATTTCCAAATCTTTGGGGACTGGTACAAATTTATTACATGGGGGGAAACTCTCTCACATTATTAGCTAATGTTTATTAACCAGAAAAATAATGTATAGCAACATAGAGATTTAATCAATTTAGGAAGTCATTTTCTATTTCTCGAGCCATCCTTGGGCCAGTTTTGCATCTTGTGTCCATATGAGTTTTCCACTTTTACTAAAACAAATCAAGTGCACTCCTTGACCTTCAATTTCTATGAAACTTTGGGATATTCCCTGAAGAGACCCTGAGGCTATAGTGACTTAATCATATTTGTTTAATTTGTTTTCACTAAACTTCCAGATTTTCAGTACTGAACATCACCTTGACTTTTACATAATAATGGTTTATTTGCATTTGTTTTACATATTAATTATTATACTGCTGTATTTTTTCTGCTGTAATTAAAGTTAGCACTTCATTATAAAATCCTATTTTCTAAGTTTTATAGCATGACAGCAAATATTCCCTCGGGTTTGATATTAACCTACCCAATTATTTGCATTTCTTTTTTATATTTTGATGTACACACTTGCATGTTTTTCTGAGTGTATGTATATATACACATACATGCACATGTGTATGTCTGTGTATATATGCATACATACATGTATGTGTTAATACATATATGCATACACAAATTTCCCTTTTAAGGAAAAGTGTGGGAAATGGTAAGAACTTTAGAAAGTTGTGTGTGTGTATTTGTATTTACACACACATATATATTTTCCTTTAAAAGAAATGTATGTGGGATGGCAAGGAGTTTTGAAAGTTTTATATATATTTTTTTTTAATTTATTTTTATTGTGGGTAAAAATCAAAATTCTCACAATACATACAAACATTTGCAAAATGATATATAAATATATATGCATATATATGTATTTGCTTACAAAAATGTTATTTTTATATATATATATATA